>LNAC01000690.1:327156-427326 GCA_002007465.1 Ailurus styani | reverse complement strand
AAAAAAAAAATAAAAATAAAAAAAAAAAACTTAAAAAAAAAAAAAAAAAGAAGATAAATCTACCAGTCCTATTACTACTAAGAGGGTTAAATGAAGACACTACAGGTGAAAGGTTTAGCATAGGACTTGGACCATAAGTATGTGATAGTTGTTTAGGCATTAGAACTATTGAAATCCAATCTAGGATGGGTTTTCCCTATAAATCTCTTTCAACTACTCTGTTTCAACCGATTCATAACGAAACATCAGGAAATGCATTAAAAAAAAAAAAACCAACACAGCAAGTCAGGGCTTCAAGAAGAAACAGAGCAAAGAAAGCTGGCATCTATCTTCACACTATAATTATGGTATTACTGAGGCCCAGGTCATCAGTAGCAGCTGAAACCCACATCTTCTGACCTCAAATAGACATGTTCCCCCAATATTCCATATAGACCAGTAACCTGAGCACATGTAGTTAGTTTCTAGGATGTGCCCACCATTTAAACCTTCTGTAATATCCAGCGAGGCAAAGACACAAATCACCAAAGAGCTAGCTCACTAATGTGGTTTGTGGGAGGGATTAACATGCTATGCTTGGTCAGCAAGGTCATACCACTTTTGAACATTCAGTGTTAATATGACAATCATGAACATTCCCGTCTTTGCTTTCACCAGGACCTATTTCAGTAACTCTCCCAATGAGCCAATCTTATTCATGTCTCAGCAAAATATTTCTGCTATTTGCATATTTACCCATTAAAAATAAATAGATGTCTTGAAAGTTTTTGATTCATCTGTGGAAAAATGAGACTAGTCTCTTTGTCCAAGAGACTTGTACAGACTTAAGCAGCACTGTGGAGACAACAGAGGGACAGGACAGTCTCTTTAGAAGCTGTGAATGTGTTGGGTGCCGTTGGGCTAAAGGCTTAAGGAACAAGGATGGAGGAATTATAGGGCACTGTGGCCTTTCACTAGAAAGCTGAAGAAACTAAGATCGAATTACTTCTCTTAAAATAATAATATTACTAATAGAAAATGTGCTCTACGGTTTAGTGTTAGACAGTATCCAAAGCACTTTTCACGTGTTGACTCATTCAATATGAAAGTCAATATTCTAAAATCTGAACACTGATTTGGTACAGTGGAAAGACATACTGAGCAGAGGTTCCAAACCTGGCAAGGGAGTCAAAGAGAAGGAGTGAGAAAGAGGAGACCTGACTCCTCAGTTCTCCCACCAAAAGGTCCAAGGCCAGTCACTTTCCTTTTGTAAAGTCTCATCAGCAGCAAATTGAGAGAATGCCATTAGGGAAATAGCACTACACTGGCACTGGGTTTGGACGCTGGGACCCAGATACCTATTGGATCTGGAACGTACGTAGTCTTCATGTCCCTTTGGGCATTCCTTCTTTCTCCTTCCTGCCCTCTCTCTTCTTTTTAAATGAGAAATCAGAAACATATTCAGGTCCTTAAAAAAGAAGCAATTTGCCACTAATCAATCTATTCTCAGTATAAAATGAAAGTAGAAATACATTGAAATGCATAATTCAGACTGGTTTAGAGAAACCATGCCATTCTGGAAAAATAAATTCAATTCATGTTAATTTCCCAAAGTATAACCACATTAAATCCTAGCATATATGTCAACAGGAAAATTAATTTTTTTTTAGATCTTAATGGATGTTTGAATGATCAATAAACCATGACCTCCATCATGGCAAACAAAGAGATTCAGTCAAGTATCTCATGTTAGACTGTTATTGCTATTTAAAATATTTTCCCCCACAATAAAGTATAATCATTCTTGTTCCTATTTTATAGGCATCGGATATCCCAGTTCAGACCTTTTCCCTTCTTTCCAATATTATCCTTAATAATCTCGTAAGACTGCAATAAATAATGTCAAAGAATGAATAATGAAAATGTAAATTTCAATGTGCTATAATTACAATTCTAAAAAAATGAAGTTTAATAATTAAGGGCTGTTCTTTAGCAATTATAAACATAAATAGAATTTCCTTTGGCTTTTGGGTACATTCTGTTGTAACAGTACTGCTGTCAGAAATGCAAACAGCTGAAAGGACAAACACTGACTTCACCTACTGTTGTATAAATAAGGTTAAACTGTACCGGTAGCAGGGGAGACACAGCCCAGAAGTTTGGTACCACCATTGGTTTGGTACATTTATACGACTGACCTGTATAAATGTGTGCTGTTTTCACTGTTGACACTTTTATAAATATAAAGAACTTGCTGAATAAATCCTGCTATATCTCTTTGTATCAAAATGGAACACTCCACTGTTGTGAAATCTGGCAGTTAATAAAAATAGCCTGCTTTTCATTAGATTCTTCCAACTATGGAAACACAACAGTTTAATAGTAACTAAGCATGCCTCCAAAGGTAAACTCTTTTACAAGTACAACAGTAAATACTAGAAAATGCATAAAAGAAACCCCGAAACAAAAGTTATTTTTAAAGGAAGTACTCTCCAAACGATTCACAGATCTAGAACATAAAGTCAACCAGACAACATGTAAGGTTCTGCAATGCAGCTATTAAATTTTCTGAGATTGTAAAGAGAAAGCAGTTTGAACATCGTCCTGAATCTGTTCATTATGGAATAGCCCCAAATTTGCTTTGCATAATTCTCACAACACTTCGGGGTATCATTGTAGTCACAGTAAGGTAAGTTAAATTTACCCTTTTGGCGGGTTTATAGAACACTTCGGGGTATCATTGTAGTCACAGTAAGGTAAGTTAAATTTACCCTTTTGGCGGGTTTATAGAACAATCTTTTTTTTTTTAAAGATTTTATTTATTTATTTGACACAGAGAGAGAGATTACAACTAGGCAGAGAGCCAGGTAGAGAGAGAGGAGAGAGGAGGAAGCAGGCTCCCTGCCGAGCAGAGAGCCCGATGCGGGCCTCGATCCCAGGACGCTGAGATCATGACCTGAGCCGAAGGCAGAGGCTTTAACCCACTGAGCCACCCAGGCGCCCTTATAGAACAATCTTACTGTGAAAAACCAACTCAAGCAGAAATGACAAAACAAAAAGCACCTGAGAAACCTCTGTGACGATCAAGAAACCCAGAGAGCTGAAGGCAGCTGACTGATTGGAGAGAGGAGGTGGCCAGGGCAGGTGAGTAATTAACGCAGGCCAGGGAAGGGGCAGAGTCAGGTATCACATTGGCCGAGGAGAGCCCCAACACGCAAACGAATGGCTCCTAGGCTCTAGTGGAGGTACTCAGGCCGTGATTTCCCCTACAGCCACATTCACTCTGTAAACTGACAGTCTCTACTCTTCTCCAACCTGAAATAAACCATTCTGTGGAAATGGACTGGCTTCTCTGGCATCATATTTAAGATTCCTCTTCAGTTCCAGGAAGCTGGGAACATTTGCCTGGATATCACCCCCCTCCATCTTCTCTCCACCTACCCTTCTCCCTACTGCATCATTCCACTCCATGAAAATCAATCTGGGACTCTACCAAAATATGCCTCCGTTCCCTCACAAGAAGGCAAACTCTCCAAAACACCTTACCAAAATGCAACTGGAAGGGGAAGCTTAGTTGGTTTTGTGAGCCCATTGTCTGGTTTCTTTTATAATAGGCTTGGTTCTTGCAGGCTCAGGCAGGACAGTCATGGCTTTCTGGAACCACTGGTGGCTAAGCAGGTAGCACTGGACTTCTTTCCTTCACCAGCAGAGCTCTTATCTGGCACCCACATTTAACCATTTACAGTTCATTGAAACCTTATATCCTTACCTCAAAAACCTTCCAAAGCCTGAGAATGGGTTTGACCAAGTTAATCTGAAAATGCGGAATGGTGTGCTGGACTGTGAGTGTGTTGAACAACTACTGATCATTAGTACACCCTGTATACCATTTCTTGATCAGCTAGTCTTAAACATTTCCTTTCCCACCTAAGAACACTGAGTCTCCTGTTAGGAAAGAGCATGGACTCAGCCACCTGCTGCCAGGTTTCATTACCATAATCCTGGGCGCATAACTTTCTGTGCCTCAGTTTCTCCTCTACAAGGTCAGAGGATAATAGTAGTACCTCACACACTCTGTAAGGCAGAACCAAAAGAATACATGTAAAGCACTTAGAAGGGTGCTGCCAGAACAGTAAATACTGGCCTTTCTAATTAACCAAGAAAGAATTGAGCAAAACTACCTATCTTCAACCCCTTGGATAGGAATAATACAAAACTATGCAATGGCCTAAGCTGGATTTATAAAAACATAACTGTGCATCTCATTTTAGATTACCAAACACACAGTTTTCAAACCTAATCAGACCTGTTCTGGCTGTCCTTGGCCTAAGAAACAAAACCTAAGCAAGTGTCTGACAGGTGTGGTCACACCTTGAGACTTTTCACAATTTTATGGGCCTTCTGGAAAGCAGGCATTTTCCTTCATTCAAACCTCACTCCCCCAACTCCCCATTCTCCACTGATTATTGCCTCAAGAAATACGGTCCCTGCCAACACAGCATTGTCCTGTGAGAGTTCACAAGAGCTCACCACGTAAGGTTATTTTCCCCCCGAGGTGATAAAGTTGAAAATTCACACAATTATTTTATGTATTAGAAAAAGCACATAAAATGAATTCTTCTTTTGGTCTTAACTATCTGGTTTTATCAAGGGGAGTGTGTTTTTTTTCTTAGGTATCTGTATAATCAATCAATTCCCTCCTTGGCTTTGGAGGGTACACATTGAAGTCAATAGTCAACAACTGGCTTCCTTGTAGAGATGGGAACCCTTCAGGTGAACAGAAATCAAACCAAAGGACATCAGAACTGGTAGTCAGACAAGGATCTAAATTGATGAGGAGACAGAGGTAGAATGCATCTATTTGTGAAATGAGCTGAAAATCATTTCTTCAAATAATACCCAATGTTTAAAAAATAATTAAAACAAAATAGTATCTTTATTTCTTTTCAGTCTGGAATGAACTACATCGAGAGAACCTTGATCAAAGTCACCAGTTCCTTAGCTCAGTCAGAATGTACCATAGGGCCTCTCACTGCTTCAGCATAAAAATAACACAGTTTAGCTATTAATTTCTTGAAGATGGGGCCATTCTTGCAGATGAAATCAAGAATTCTTACAAGTCGCAAAAAGTGCCCACTCTCCCTCCCATCCCCACCCCAGATTAAAAAGTTCACTTCCTTCTTTATAATGTTTTGTTTTTGCAGACGTAACAGTTAACTGTTTGCGCTTTAACCAAACTTCCCTGTTATCTGTTTATATCATAACTTTGGAGGGATAATATATATTCCACTGACAGCAAGTGCAGACACAACCTACCAATAAAGCCTATTTTGTTCTCCAGAGTGTGAGAGTAATATCTAAGTGTGAGAGCTATTCTCACACTTTGATGTTATTCTCACATTTGTAACGTCAATGTATTTCCACATTTCAAAAAATAAAATAAAACCTACCACCAAATCCTAAAACTGTTTAGCTACAAAATACCACTACATCCCTAGGCCTGACTGCTTTGCCAGGCACCAGGAAAACAGAGCAGGACAATTACAACAACGGGTGGTAACCTAAGAGGCAGCTGAAAGTGATAAACTGGTCCCCTGGAAAATCTAATGGACGCCAAGACCATTGGGAACCAGACCAGATACATCATCTCAGATTAAATGAGACAAGCAAATAAGCAATGCTGTGATCTTGACCCAACTGGCCACCTCTCTGCCACCTCTGAAACATCAGTGAAACCATCCCATGGTTTTGTCCACAGGTTGAATGACGAAGTGACCCACTGAGGGCTGGGACAGGGAAGAGGGGAGTAGTTTCTAGCTCCTCAAGAGTTCAAGGAAAAGGGCCACCAAAGGGTCTGAGTGGTATTTGTTTTGAACATCATTATCACCTATTATCCTTTTAAAGGACTGACTGACTTAAATTTAGTGTGCCACTTACAGAATTTGTTCTCCACTAATTTCTTTATTCTCCACTATTCTTGAAAGGGTATGGTCTATTTCTTAGTCAAGCAAGCTCAGAGTATGCAGCTCTCATTATTGTTTCCCCTCCCCGCAGAAAGATTTGCCCACAAAACCATTCTAAGAAATTCTACCTTACGTGTTCTCCTCCGGTATACCATTTCCCACTCCCTTCCACTTTCTTAGGTGGTTATATGATGTTCATGAGCACTGCTAACCAACTCTAACACTTGACGCTAGAGATGGTCCATTTTAGTGATGGTAAAACTCATAGTTCAGTAAATCTGTAGCCAGTATCTAATGCTTGAGGTTCAACCACAGTTATCAACAATCCAAGCAAAAGTTATTTAAGTACTTTCTTTTCTTAAGTGTGGTTACTAGTTTAAGGGGAAACAAGGCATGCAGTAGACTACAAGGAGACAAAACAGAATGAGCCCCTTGTCACCACAATGCAGAACTAGAGATGAAATAATTTTTTTTCTTATAAACAATAAATGAACACACAGTAAAAGGGCAATTCTCCTAACAAATTATCTGAAAAAGAAAACATTCTAATTGATAACAGCATCAAAAAAGAAAACCCCACTTAGGAATAAATTTAACCAAGAAGATAAAAGATCTCTACATGGAAAGCTATGAGACACTGATGAAAGAAATCAAAGACCACACAAATGAATGGTATCCCATGTATATGGACTAGGAGAATATTGTTATACTACTCGAAGCTATCAATAGATTCAATGCAATACTTATCAGGAGTCCAAGGGCATTCTTCACAGAAATAGAAAACAATCCTAAAATTTATATGGAAAAACAGAAGACGCTATAAAGCCAAAGCAATAATAAGAACAAAGCAAGAGGCATCGTATTTTCTGTTTTCAAGTTATATTATAAAGTTATATAATCAAAACAGTATGGCATTGGCATACAAACAGACACACAGATCAATGGAACAGAACTGAGAGCCCAGAAATAAACCCATGCAAATATGGTCAGCTAATATGTGACAAGGGAGCCAAGAATATTCAATGGAGAAAAGACAGTCCCTTCAATAAATGGTGCCAGGAAAACCGGATATTCACATGTAAGAGAATGAAACTAGCCCATTTTATACCACTTACAAAAATTAACTTGAAGTGGATTAAGTATTTAAATGTAAGACAGAAAACCATAAAACTCCCAGAAGAGAACATAGGGAAAAAAGCTCCTTAATATGGGTCTTGACAAGGATTTTTTTCTTTTTTTAAGGTAGGACACCCAAAGCATAAACAACCAAAAAAAAGGAAGGGAAAAAAAAAAAGACTACATCAACTAAAAAGTTCCTGGAAAGTAAAGCATCAACAAAATGAAAGGCAACTTACTGAATGGGGGGAAATATGTGGAAACCGTATCTCTGATAAGGAGTGAACATCCAAAATATATAAAGAACTCACACAAGTCAGGAGCAAAACAAAAACGAATCATTAAAAATGAGCACGGAATCTGAATAGACATTTTTCCCAAAAAATGACATACTGATGATGGTCAACAGGTATATGAAAACATGCTCATCATCACTAATCATCAGGGAAAAGCAAATCAAAACCACCATATCATATCACACCTATTAGAATGGCTGTTCTCAAAAAGAGAAGAGATAATATGTCAGCAAGGATGTAGAGAAAAGGGAACCCTTTCACACCGTTGGTGAGAAGGTAAACCATGCAGCCACTATGGAGAAGAGCATGGAAATTTCTCAAAAAATTAAAACGAGAAGTAGCATTTGACCCAGCAATTCTACTTCTAGGAATATATCAGAAAGAAACAAAAACACTATGTTGAAGAGGTATCTGTATTCCCACATTCATAGTAGCATTATTTACAATAGTCAAGACATGAAAACAACTTAAGTGTGCATTGATGGATAACTGGATAAAGAAGTTGTGGTATACTGTGTGTACACACATCCACAATGGATTATTATCCAAACATCAAAAAAAGGAAATCCTACCATTTATGACAACATGGATGGACATTGAAGGCATTATGCTAACTGAAATAAGTTAATCTCATTTTATGTGGAATATAAAAATAAATAAGCCTATAAAAAAAAAGAGTCCATATTTGTTGTTACCAGAGGCAGAAGAAAGAGAAAAAGAAGATGGTGGTCAGAAGGTATAAACTCCCAGATATCAGAGAAGTAGGTACTGGAGATGTTATGTACAACATGGAGACTATAGTTAACATTGCTGTACGGTATATTTGAATGTCACTGAGTAAATTAATCCAAAGCATTCTCATCACAAGGAAAACAAATTTTCCCTTTTTTGTATCTATAGGAGATGATGGATCTTTACTAACCTAACTGCGTTAGTCCTTTCACAATGTATGTGAATCATTACATCGTATACCTTAAACAATGCTGTGTGTCAAATATAGCTCAATAAAACTGAGGGAAAAAAATAAGAATTCATTCATGGCACAGAACAGGGCAGTTCTCCAGATTAAGGAGGTTCAATTAACACAATTCAGAGACACTAGGGATGATCAACCAGCCCAATATTGAAGCTGGAATGGTGATCACAATCACGGCAGTCATAACCCAGTGCCCCTATAAAGCACTTGCAACTTTATTCACAGTGCTTTCACATACAAGATATCAACTCATCCTCAAGTGTGTGCTCTTAAAATAAATGTGGTATTTATGAACCTTACATCAAGATGGCCTCAGCTTTGCATAGGATATTTCTTAGGATTTGCCATGTTGGCATCCACCCATTCCAAGAAGGCACAGTCCAACATCCAATGACTGGAGACCAAGAGCCTACCAAGAGTCAAAGCTACCAAGAGTCAATGAAGGAGGAGCAGTTACCTCTCTAGATCCAAATAAACATGGCTGACATTTCCCAATATAAATGAAAAGTAAGATTCCAGCACAATCTAGATCTGCTCTAAAACTGAATCCTATGAACTCCTGACAGGTTTTATTTCTGCCGGCTCTTTGTCATTCATTTAATGTGCAGCACATACAACACAAAACAACAACTACAGCAGTTACTGGTCTAACTTCCAAAGATGTTCTCTCTCTTAAAAGTGAAAGGCAGCCCGTACTTGGAGATTTGAGGTTCAATTGCCTTTTGTGTTTTTGAATTTTAAACTTTCTTAAACAGACCTTAAGCTCTTTCCTGCCAAATTCATTTACCTCACACAGTTGTCCTCATTTGTAACGTGTCCCCTTTCTAGGCACCATGTGCCCGAAGCTTGATTGAACTCACAGTTAAAGCAGCGTTGGCATGCAGCCGTGAATCACAGTGCTTCTGTTAGTGGGCGGGGTCTTCCCAAATACAGACATTCTCCCAAATCACAAAATGCACCCACCTCCTCTCTCGGTACTCAGAACAGTGCTCAGCTACATTTAGCATTATACCATAAAAAACATGTGCACAGATGAGTGCCACTCTCGATCAATTTGCATTATGTTAAATTAACACAGTAATGGACAGCTATAAAATTACATTTTGTGCATTTCATTTAATGATGAAATAATAGGTAATAACAGGTTACAATTCTGACATAAATATCACACAATCAGTAAATTCACTCCACAATAATGAATAACTTTTAACATTCCATTTCCCGGGCAACAATCTTGAAAGAGGAGCATATAAATTGGAAAGTTATTGTCCATCCGGACAACATAATTACCCTGGAAAGAGAAATACAAGGGGCCGTTAACCTGAAGCATATGGTTGTAACAGACTTTTACGTGCTTTATTTATATTGAGTCATTTGGGAAAATTTAATACAGTATTGCCTCTATTTTGACATGCTGTTTTCCTATCATTCATTTTTATGGTAAAAAAAATGCTAACTCCCAAGCTTGGAATAGGACCAGAACAAAGGTGGTAATTCTTGGTAATCCAAGAAAGTGAGAAACATATGTATTCGGTTCTTAAGCTCCATTTGAGTTTTTAAAATTAAACAACATGATTTATTTTTACTGTTTTTTCCCCTCTAATTATCTATGTGCATGAGACACTTTTTAAAAAAGAAGTACTTAAAAAAAGTGACTCACGTCGACGTGGGATGGAGCTAGATGGTTCTGTGTATGCTGAATGATGTATGAATAAAAATATTCAGAGAGCAGACTTTACACAATGTGAAAACTTACTGCTTCAGGTTGGCTGTCATTACTCCCCTGGGGCAAAGACCACTCTGAAAATGCTCAAATTCCAACAGTTGCCTGCTTTAAGCACAGATCTTTGGAAACTCTTTGCAAAATGTGTGAGCTTTTCTATCTCAAGAAATCCAAGTCCCTTCATGATTCAAGATCAAACTACTACAAAAAGCGTGTGAGCCACAGAGTGAGAAACTCCTGCAAGATCCGGGGGAGGGTCTGGTTCTGCATCATCTAGACTGTTCTGTGGAATACCCATGTCCCTCAGATGTTAAGAGATACTGCCGGGGCAGGGGGAGTGGGGGAATTCTAAGCAGAAAAAGTTCTTGCAGACAAGTTAAAAACTTTGTTCTAACTACAAACTTCTTGGTCTTTCATATGCTAATGTTCACTGGAAAGCACCCAAGAGCAGATAAAGCAGGTAGTGTTTTGCCAAACTAAATTGACCAGGGCAGAACAACTACAACACCCTCACCAATCCCCACTGTTCCACAGAGATCACTGTGGAACTGGATAGATAAGAACTGGAACAGATTAGAAGAACATTTTGCCTGCAAAGACCCACAGTCTTGTTTGCTTTCTTCAACAAAAACATACCAACAGATGAACACTCTGTTCAATACAAGTCAGACTGGGACAAAGGGAAGAGGAGGATCTTAACATGTCAACTTGTGGATAAATTAAGAGAAAGCTTTTTGATGTTCAGGTGAGAAAATGTCATCATGTCAATCCAGGGACCACCTAAGCTCCCAGTTGGATGGTAACCCTGTGGCTTTAAGAAACTCCATTCTTGTTGGGGGAAACTGAGCACTTTGGAAAATTAGTCTAAGTCTGCAAGGAGATTTCAGGTGAATCCCTAGGTTCCTGGATCTCTTGATGAGATCCAGAAAGTTGACCACAGGACAGCACTCACCTGCTGTCTTACCTCAGGGGCTGATGCCAAGGCCAGGTGGGACAGAGTGAGCCTAAGATCTGCTGGGGAAAGAATCACCTAAAAATAAGTCACACACACAAAAATAAAAACATGCTTTCTCAGAAAGCTTTTCATTTTGCTTTCCCCAAATTTTAGCTTCTTTTCCTATGTTTTCTTTAAAAATACAGTTAAATAAATTGGACCAAATGGAATTGTTACCTGATTGGAAGTTTCTCTCACATCAGGAAAGTTCCGCTAGATGCTGGAGGACACCATTTGGCACTTCCCAGATTTCATTTGCACATTTTCAGTTGTACTGCTATAAATGAAGCCACTGGTATGCATATACATTCACAGTACACTGAATGTACAATGTTCAACTTATTTTTCGAGAGAGAAAATTTCTCCTTGACATGTCAATTGTCTCATTTTGCCCATATCTGCTCACTTCCCAAAATGCAAAGACAGAGGAAACAGTCAATTCTGACTTCATTTGCTTTAGGTTTAGGCAAAAGGCCAAACACAGAGCCTGCACTTTTCAGCAATACCATGATTCCTTCAAGGCCTCTGGGGATAGGTGCTTTTCAAATAAATTAAGAATTCTGTTGCCCAGTAGGTAACTTAACTGACCAGCACAAGTAGGTGTGCCTGCCTGTTAACCTCCCGTCAAAAAGATCCTGTTTAAGTGTCATCTCTAACACATATTCTGTGATATTCTACCTGGATGTGACCTCCCCTTCACTCTCTAATGGAACTCTGTTAGAACTCCCAGGCAATGCCTTGAAAATGTTAAGTTGAATAAACAAAGAGGCCATTAGACTGACATCGCTTTAATGCAGTAGTGAGTCTATTAACAAAGGAAAATCTAAGTCTGTAAATGCCTCAAGGTTAAGAAATCAAAATGCTAGAGGTGCCTGGGTGGCTCAGTTGGTTAAGTGTCCAACTCTTCGTTTCAGCTCAGTTCATGATGTCAGGGTCATGAGATGGAGCCCCACATGGAGTGCGGGGGGGGGCTGCTTGAGATTCTGCTCCTTCTGCCCCTCCCCCAGGTCCTGCACTCTGTCTCAAATAAACAAATCTTAAAACAAAAACAAAAACAAACAAACAAAAAAACACATCAGAACGGTAAGGACAACCAATCACCAAAGCCCATTAGGCTTTAAGTGACAGCCAACTGGAATGTTCTTTCTCTACTTCCACACCTTCTCTGTATGTCTTTCCCCTGGTTCCCATTAACCAAGAGCTCCTAACCACTTCCGGTTTAGCACTGCCAGATGCAAAACAATTTTTGCCTGAATTCTTAACACTATAAAGCAATGGAAACAGGAAAGAGAAATTCCAATAGTGGACAGCAGAGATGAGAAACTGGGGGAGAGGGGGAAGCAGGACACCCCAAGGGGAACCTGAGATCTTACAAAGAATCACCAGCATGGTGGGGAGCACAGGGGTTCACCTCAGGGCAGTTTTCCCAGGGGTCAGGCCGTCTGTCAAGCGCTTAGTGTTGGTACTCTGGAGGGAGGGGAAAAGGAAGAAGAAGAAACTACTGTATATTCATATTTGGAGAATATTTTTAGTCTTGTGTTTTTGACGTGCGAGCTGCCAGCACAAAATACACCAAACACCTTCCTAACTCCCTCAAACCAAATAAATAAATGAGAAGAGAGGCTGCTGAAAACCTTGACAAGCAGCTTGTCAAGAAAAGCTGTTTTTCACACAAGAAACCTCCTTTCAGAACCCTAAATCCTATCGACTTCATTCTATTTGCAGTACTCTTATCTGTTAGTATCACAACGGCAAAGTGTAAATTGGACCCAAAAAACCCTCTTTATTTTTAAAGCCAAAAACTGATCAAGGACTTCTGTCCACATTTCAAAAGGCTATATTCATATTTCAGAGATTTATATATATTTTAGAAAGGGGTGCATATTGACTTCCAGGGTTGAAGCAATGTTCACAGATTTGTCTTATGCACTATGTTCTTCAGCCTAGGTCATGAGAAGTAAATTTTTAAGATCAGCTAAGTTTGGAATGAATGTAGAATTTGGAATGAATTTATCACAACAATTTATGACTGGGACAGTTTTAAGCCAATACACATGTTATTACATAATCTTCTACCCTGTTAAAAAGTCTAACACAATCGCTCAGGACTAACAGAAAGAGACCCAGAGAGGGAAGAAAAAAGGTAAAAAAAGAAGTAAAAAAAAAAAAAGGCAGCAAAATGACCCAATTTAATCTCACTGTCCCACTGTCCAGAATGAGAAAGAGGGAAAAACAAAACAAAACAAAATAAAATCCTTTTTAAATTTTAGGAATCTACTGGAGGTGAGGCAGCTGGGTGGCTCAGGTGGTTAAGCATCCAACTCTTAGTTTTGGCTAAGGTCATGATCTCAGGGTTGTGGGATCCCAACCCCCATCAGGCTCCACATGCAGTGCAGAGTCTGTTTGAGATTCTCTGCCTCTCCCCTCTGCCCCTCCACCCACCCATGCACACACATGCTCACACACACTCTCTCTCTCTCTCCCAAACACATAAATAAATCTTAAAAGAGGAAGAGGAGGAAGAGGAAGAAGAAGAGGAAGGAAAAAGAGGAAGAGGAAGAAGAAGAAAGAAGAAGAAAGGAAGAAGAAGAAAATAACTACTGGAAGAGAAACCTGAAAAAGACTTTACAAAAGGAGGCAACACCTTTAAGGGTTACGACCACTAAAGCTGAATCAGATAAAATCATGACTTGATTTCTTTAATATAAAATCAACCCTACTTACAACAGCGAAAACTAGAAGTGTGGCTCCATCAGACACACACAAAGGCTGTGCAAGCCTGCTTAGTAGGTCGGTCACACCCACTTCCTTGGTTTAAGTTTTGTTAGATCACCCTAAAAAAATGCAAACAGGTCACCTTCTGGAGGCAGAGAAACAAACCATCATCACCAATTTCCACTTGAGCTTGGATTGGCCTAACAGTTTCTTAGCAAGTTGCCACCACAATAGGGGTTTTGTGCGAAGGAGAAATGACAGAATCCTGGTGCCCAGCCAGTGAGTACCAACAGGTGGATCCTGGGCTCCATGCGGAAGGCGGAGGCACAGGAAGCTAAGACATAAGGAACACTTCCAGATAAGACCCAAAGAGGAAAACAGAAGGAACAGTGACAGCATTTACCCTTCTCATGTTATGCTATGGGATGACTGTGTGAATACATCAAGATTCATCATTTCAGACTACAGACAATATAGAACAATTTATAAAAAGGTTTTTTTTGTTGTTGTTTTTACCCTAAATATCGCCAAGATTTTTCTATGGATTCCCAGTGTCCCAGCTGAAGGCTAGCCCCCCACCTTCTCACAGTACCTGCAGACACAACTCTCAGCTCCTGAATATATCTGTTCGTCTCTCCATCTTCCTTTTTCAGCTCCACGAGGACAGGTCCAACCCTGACAATTATTGTAATTTACCAACTACTTTCCTCCAAAAACATATTTAGGGAAACACTGAGAAAGACACTGACAATAAGCCGTTTTGTACTGATGCACACTGAAATACCTAAGTATGTATTCAGGAAATAAAACTTCCAAGTTGTTTTTTTTTGGAAACAGCTTTAACACTGCTTTCAAACCTGACAAAAATAACCCAAGAAAGAAAATTCAGATCCATCTAAATTATAAACAATGACGTAAAAATATTAACTCGATCATTAGCAAACAATCCATAAGCACAATAAAAACATAACACAGCAAACAAGTAGGACAAATTTCAGGGATACCACAATCATTGGAGAACAGAAATTCTACTTCTATGATTCATAATATTAATAAGCTAAATAAGAAAGACCTTATGATCATCTTCATAGATGCTTAAAAAAAGCAATTGAGAAAATCAAAGTCTACTACGATTTAATGTGTTAAAATAGGAATTATGGAATACTTCTAACTACAGCAAAGATATTGATATAAATGTATCTTAGCTCAAAAGCCAGAAGCAGGCTTAACGGACCACATAAGCAACATTGTCATTGGGACCACGTGAGCAACGTTGTCATCAGGACAAAAATGGCCACTACTATAATTTTACACTTTTTACACTTTCCAATTAGCACCAGCCAATGCAATTAGAAGAAACTCATTGGTATGGACTGAATGTTTGGGCCCTGCCGTCCCCCAGATTCCTATGTTGAAGCCCTAAACCTCCCCACTTGGCTCTATTTGAAGGAAGTAATTAAAGTTAAAAGCGGTCCTAAGGGGGAGGCCCTGCCCTTACAGGATTAGTCCTGACCAGAGGGGATAGTGCAGAGTTCATGCTTTCCCTCGCCTCCCCTACCTCACCATGGACTTCCAGCCCCACAAACTGTGAGAAATAAATTTCTGTTATTTAGCGCCCCCCTCCCCAGTCTGGCAGCCCAGAGTCCTACAGTCATGAATAAAAAAATTAGAAAGATGCAAAAATCACTATTGTTGCAGAGGCTACCTGAATCAACCTAGGAAACCAAAAAGAATCAACAGCAAGTAAATGAAAACACTGAGAAAAGTAGAGGATTACAAAACTGCTACACAACAATCGCTTCTCTTATACAAACCAAAGCCAATTCAAAATAAAGAAGGTACAAGTCACAAGAGCAAAAGGAGATTCATTTTCAAGAAAAAATTTAAAGCAAATAGAATTGAGAAAAAACCTTAAGGTTATGTCCCACAGTGAGACATAAAAACTGGCAAATTAATGGAAAGACGTACTTTGTTCACAGATGAAACTAATTGTAAATATGCTATCCCCCACACCTGTTACTCTGTTAATTTAATGTGATCCCAGTAAAAATGCCAACAAGAGTATTTTTGAAAGTGGGAAGGTTAATTCTAAAATGTGCATGAAAAAAATAAAATGTGCATGGAAAATTAACCTGTGGGAATGGCCAGGAAATATGGGGCTATTAGCCCTACTGGATATTAAAATATACAATAAAGCTAAGGTAATTAAAACAGTTTGTTACTAGCAAAAGAATAGTGAGAAAAATGGGCAAATTTATTTCAGAAATAGACACAATACACATAGAAATTTATTATATAATGAAGTTGGCACTTCAGATGTGGGAGAATAATGGATTATCCAATAAATATGTTGGTACAATTGGCCAGTTATGAGGAGGGAAAATAATGCTGGTTCTCTTCTCATGTCCTACATCAAAATAAATCCCAGATGGCTCAAAAATTTAAATGTAAAAAATAAAGTTGCTAGAACCAAAGAAAAAAAAAAAGGGAACATTAAAAAAAAAAAATTCTTCCCATAAGGAAGGCCCTGCCAGGCAAGGGACAAAAACCAAATGCCATAAATTAAAATATAAAATAAAAGCAAGGAGAACGGATACATTTGCTTGAGCATTTGAAACATTTGAAAAGCAAAGAGAACCAACACCAAAGTGAAAAACAAATGACAAGGAGGCAAAAGTATCTGCAGCTCCTAAATGAGACAAAAGGTGAATTTCTCCCAAACAGAATGCCTTCTAATCAATTAGAAAAGGACCAAGAATGCAGTATCAAAATGGGTACAGTTGGTTTTGCACATTACGCTCTCCAGGAAGCAGAGTTAGGAATGCAGAAGAGGGGGCAGGAGCATGGGGGGGGGGTCAAGCCCCACGGGGAGAGAAAGAGCCGGGGCCGCACAAAGGAAGGTGGACACAGCAATGAAATCACAACAAAGAGCTCAAGTCCGGGGCCTGGGACAGGGACCGACACACTGGTAGCAAGAGGCTGAGCTCTTAGACTCCCATATGGTCTAAGAGCAGACAAGAATATTCCCTGGAAAGGAGCAAGACCTGAGGCCAGTCGGCTCTCTTTGGCTCAAGATCCTCAAAGCGGGGCTGGCCACGGTGCTCCTTCCACTGCAGCTGGTGCAGCAGAGGAGAGAATGGGAGCTTCTTTCTTGAAGGGTAATCTGGGTAGCACAGCTCAGCATGCCTGGCAGTTAGACCAGGTTCATAGAAGAAGAAAAGCAAATGGCTAATGAACACACAAAAAAGATGTTCAACTTCATTCACAATTAATAAAATCCAAATTAAAAACAACACTAAGTACCATTTGTCCTGTTAGAGAAAAATGATTGCCAATAGGGTCATTAATATTGATACCCTTACATTATTCCAATCCTTAAGACCTCTTTGGAAGACAATTTGGCTTCTGTTTCTAAACTGGAAGTACATATACCTTTTGACCCAGCATCTTCACATTCTGAATCTATAGCAGTAATTCCTACGTATATCCAAAACAGTCACAAAGCCTACTGATGCTGGTTATTTGGAGTCAGTCTGGAGATGAAAGGATAGGTCACATGTTCCACTGCATATCCTTTTAAGCTGTGATTTTTTTTTTATCCCTACATATTACTTTTTATGATACTGGTCCAAAAGAAAATCTGAACATGAAATCAAAATATCTATCTATAAAGTTATGTTTATGGCCTATACATTAAGATGTTTTCTGTATCTAGAAGAATCTTGTTTGCATCCTACTATAGCTAGACCATCTCCTGGATTCTCTTACAGTATCATAAACATACTCCTACATTCAAGTAATCTGTATCATGTCTCTAGATGTATTTGTCTTCTGCACAGGAAACTACAACTACAGCAATTTAACTCAAATCCTAGCAGTTATTAACACTTTTGGAAAGGAAACTCAACTCCAGAAATACTGTTCTAAGAATTGTATTGAGTGCTCATAGGAACCCTAATAAAGATTCCAACTTAATCCCAACAACCCTAGGAGTTATGTCTTATCATTCCCAGATTGCCAATATGCAAACAGGGTGCACAAAGGTTAAATGACCAGATCTATGTAATTCCACTCAAAGTAGCCACGTCCAGTCCATTCTCTAGAGGTTTACCTCTTTCTACAACATTCTTCTGTCTGCCATCCTATTTTTCTTTTGGCTTCCAAAATATTTTGTCATTAACGACTGGTAACCTAAGTGGTTGATATGATTAAGTACAATTAAGATTTTATTTTTAAATAATCTCTATACCCAAAATGGGGCTCAAGTTCACAGCCCCAAGATCAAGAGTCCTATACTCTATGGACTGAGCCAGCCAGGGGCCCTGATTTCCATTTTAAAGAAGACAGAGTAACAGTAACAGGCAACTGTCTCTCCCAGGCTCAGAAAGCTAAAATTTCACGTACTAGAACTCTAGCCTTCCTCTACCTACTACTTCTTTTTGAGTAGGCTTTAATCTGATCTTAAACCTTTACCAAAGAATTCAAAGCAGGTGGGATCTCTGCTCCAGTCTTCCTTTTTGGATGGCCTTCAGGAGGATTAGAGGAAATTTGTTCAAGCCAAGAACAGAGGTAGGAGTTCAGTACTATTGTTTCCGTCATTAAACACAAGGCCGAAAAATGGAAACCCATATATGTTTGGGTCAAACATGGGGAGACTCACATGGGGAGAAAGACCCACAAAATTTTGAGACAAAAAAAAAAAGGAAGGAAGGAAGGAAGGAAGACAAAGAAAGAAAGAGGATAAAAGGATAAAGTAAAGGATGATGCTTTTAAATGCTGGGATAATTTATTTGGTACTTTGAGTGTGTTCCCAATTATCTGGGGCAACTGCTTCCCAAATGAAAAATGCCAATGCTACCAAATATTTGACTTGAGTCAAGGGCAAAAAATTTTTAAAAGATTTTAATTCTAAGTCATAAGAAAGAACAATGTTTTGTCTTACAAAAAACATATTGAGAATGCTGAACCTAGATAGTTTTGTTATTATCCAGGAGAGACACTATTGCTTCTGCTTCACTAGCACTGTTTTTATCATTTCGCCCAGACCCTTCAATGGAGACTGTTCTGTTTCTCACTGCCAACCATCTGTTGTCATCTACACCAAGGATCTACATAAATCCCTACTAGTTGTTATACCTCCGAAATGCCCCCTCTCGGAAAAACAAAAACAAAACATAACAAAAAACAAACAAACGAAAACCCCAATTGTTGCTGCTTTAAAACTCGGAGAAAGCGGTATGCATCTAAATATCCCTCCCCCTCGCCCCTTCCCCAAATGCGGGGACACGCACACAGCAACTTTCATCTATAATTTAGAAAATGGATGCAGTTCAGCAACAGTTAAAGACTAATCTCTTATGCTTTTTGTGCATTTACATAATTGATTCGCTAGATAATGCACTCTGCTTCCTTATTTAATAAACATGTTAATGATTTCAGACAATTACTCAAAACTGCCTACAAGTGTCTGCCTAAGAAAAGCAACAAAAAATAATTAAAATGAAAATACACAGCAAAAGGCACATCCTTCATATCACATTACACAAGATATTAAGTCAATATGTCACCCTGTCACCAGTCACTTGCTACCTGCTGTTATACATTTATTCAAATTCTAATGTATTAGCTGAGGCTGATACATTGCTTAGACACCCAGGCGGGCCAACACACAGAGCGAGAGAATAAACCTGGTGCTTTGTCAGGGGAGAGGCAGGAAAATAGCAGCGGCAGAAGAGGGGGGACACAATAAAACACGGGCTCGAAACAGAAGGTTGAAGCAGACATTTTCACAAGAAAACCCTCTTCAGGCTATTCATGGCGGGGGGCAGTCACGGGGGAACTAAATGGATGCCATCTCCTCTGCCCCCTCCCTGAGCACTCCAGAGCGTCAACCAGGCCAAACATCACAATAGGTCCAATTCTGGCAGATGCCTCCTGCATTCTGGCCATTTTCAGGCTGTCTTATTTTATTCCCCAGAACTTTCACATGAGTCAACCACAAAGCCAGGGCTTGCACCACAGACATTTTCACCACCTGAGGGAAACTGAGGAGGGCGAGGGGCACTGAAGGAGCCCACAAGCTGGGCAGCTGGGACACTGGCCCTCCATGGGGTTTGGCCGGACCACTTGAGCTTGGCTCTTCGAGCTCCTTGTGGACATCAAGTCGCTGGGGTACAGCAAGTCGCAGCCACCCTCCCCAGTCTTCCAGGAAGAGAGAGGAAGGTCACATCTGACAGGTGCAAAAGGACACTGAGGACACAGTGTGCAAGTTTCTAGCCTTTGCTAGATGCTAGCTGATACTGGCTCAGGAAATCCTGACTCCAGCCCTCCCAGAAGACAGCATAGGTTGGAGACCAAAGAAAAATGATGAAATTGTTTGGAAAAAAAAAAAAGGGCCTTCTATTAGTAACTTCTTAGTCTGTTAGGAGGGTAATAAGAGTAAGGAGATAGGGAGGCTTTCTTCACTAGGTGACCCTCCTTTCCCATTTCTAAGCCCAAGGGAGGGAGGCGACCATGATCTCAGTTCTCAAATAGGAGTTACCAATCAGTAGCACGTGCGCGCACGCATGCATGTGTCAGTAGCGTGTGTGTGTGTGTCTCTCTCTCTCTCTCTCTCTCTCTCTCTCTCTCTCTCCAATCTTCAGGTTTTTTAACCTGCCTGCTTCATTTTAGGCTCATCCTGCTTACAGCCTGGGGATCATGTGGAGGACCTGGTAAGAAACAGGGCAGAAAAGGGCAGTTCATTCACAATCACCTTAACAAACATGCACTTTATCAGGAAGGTTAAGGAAAGCCACCAAGCGATTTCAAACAAAGGGATAGGGTGTGACTTACTTCTTGGAGCCATCACTACTCTGGCAACATGGGATGTGAAAGGGATGGAGAGATGAGAAAGGAGGTCACATCAAAAGGCCTGGACCAAGGATGTGTCAGTGGGGACAAAGCAAAGTGACCTAAGAGAGAGGGGGAGGTTGGAGGTTTGGAGCAATGGGGCCAAGAGGGCAAGGGAGAAGAGGATGCTGGTCTCTAAGGGTTGGAGGTAAACAGAGAGAAGAACCAAGGGTGTAAGGGGAGGAGGAAGCCTGGGGGGGGGGGTCACAAGCTCTTCTCTGCATGTGTTGAGTTTCAGGTGCCTCAGGTACATCCAAACCCAGGTGTTCAGAAGCCAGTGCTGAGCTTCTGGCTCCTAGTTCCACTTTCCCAGATAATACAGTCTGCTCAACTACAAAGGTAAACAAGGGTGTTCTGGTACCTAGTCATCAAACCACCCTGCTCTCTATCACAGAGCCTGTCCCTAGCTTCTGTAAACACATCCAAGGCATGAAATACAGTGGATCCACTCCTACGGAGTATTATTAAAAGACCTAAGAAATTAATTCAAACCACCTCTCCTTTCCCAAAAATGAATGGAGAACAACAGAAACAGGGTGGAGAGGCATGGCCCAAAGATCTTTACAGCATCCTTTCAATTTTATGGCTGATTCATTCAGGTCAGAAAGTGCAATAGACAATGCCCTGAACCTAGTGTTCAGTATCATTAAGAGGTCCTTATAAATCTACTCAGAAGTTAACTTAAAATCGGATTATATTGGTATCACATAGTCTGAAGAGTCCAAGAGGGAAGGAGGCCTGGATAATATTTTGTAAGGGCAAAAGTCTACCCAAGTGACCCTTTTTGAAAGCTGATAAAACAAAGGGAACTCACAAGGGCACCTGGGTGTCTCAGTCAGTCGAGCCTCTGACTCTTGGTTTTGGCTCAGTTCATGATCTTAGGGTCATGGGATCAAGCCCCAGGTGGGGCTTCCCACTCATTGGGGAGTCTGCTCTGGATTCTCTCCTTCTGCCCCTCCCCCGCAATTACACCCGCTCTTTCTCTCCCAAATAAATAAATCTTTAAGACAAAAGGAACTCACAAACACTGCTTACAAGGCTTGTGATGTGGAGATGGGCTCTGGCTCAGTCTGTGGATACACCCTTTGCAGATTCCTACCCACTACCTTGTTAGATGGACATGCCCTTGCTCACTCTGTTGGGGCATCACATTAGGCAACTTGCTCTGTTCCCCTTGATGATGCTTCCAACGAATGAACAGAAGCTCTATCTGGGGGTTCCAAATGCAGAGGTGTGATTTGTTAAGCAAAAGTAACTCCGGTGTGAGGGACTTCAACTCGTCAGCTGACTCTGCTCATGTGCTATCACCTACAGAAAAGACAGCCCCATCACACTAGCTTCCATAGGAAATTCAACCAATCCCATCCTGTGCCAATCATTCATGTTATGGAGGATCTGTGGGACCAGAGAGAAGAGTCCCCATTAGACCGCCTCCTCCCACATCTGTGCTCAACTTAATTATCTTTGGTCCTTCTCGTCCCACTTCATCTACACATAGGTCTTATCTTTAGTTTGAACCCTGGGACCTCCAAAGGTTTCCTTCTCTCGTCTAGTGAGCTCATCAGACAAAGTTCATCAAAAGAACTCTAACACCACTACTAGAGAAGAAGTTATTCCAGATGCTAGAAATATACCATTCTCTCTAAAATAATACTTCTTTATTTCTTAATTTCTTCTCCTACTTCTCTCCAGGAAGGATCTGAAGAAGCTTACAGCAAAGGGCAGATAGGCCATTAAAAAAAAGTCAGTTCTGAAGATAAGAGGAAACCAATATACTAATCCATCATGATGGATACAACTGTGGAGACTGAACACAAACGTTAGCCAAGAGTTTCCAGGTAGCCCCAACAAAAGGAAGAGCATGAGGAGGGAAAAACTACCTGTTCCTTAGGGTCAGAAATGATGCAACATACCAGTATCCCAGAGAAGAAAACTTCACAACAGCTTTGAAAAAGCATTGATGTGGAAAGCCAAATCACAGTTTAAGAACTCCCATATCTTCTGTGATATCCATGTGACTTCACCCCGTTTTATACTCTATTTTCTAAATTATTCGAGGAAAGAACAGACATCTGACTAGGAGTCAGGAGTTTCTGATGGGATGTCTAGCTCTGCCAACCAGCCAAGGATCCGTAGACAAAGAGCCTCATCTTTCCACTAGAACAAGAGGCAAAAACCACATATAACCTTCCTGATTCCAAGTTTACATGGTTTTTATTCGTTTTTAAAGAGTTTAGGAATGTCACACATGGTGAAACCCCTTTGTATGTGGAGAAACAGGACTAAATCCTCCTTCTCAATTAACTCTTAAGCTTTTATGTTTTTAGAGGTATCATAGGGCTTAAGAGTATACTTCTGGGTCACAAAAAGGCACATGTGACTAGGGACATTCTATCGTATTTATTAGAAATAAAACACTTTAGAAAATCACCTGTGAAGCACTTCCTAGCCTCATTTGGTTGATCCCGTTTAGGCTCCTAAAGCTCTGTATCAATTGCCATTCTTTAAAATGGGAGACATGAGGGCGCCTGGGTGGCTCAGTGGGTTAAAGCCTCTGCCTTCGGCTCAGGTCATGATCTCAGGGTCCTGGGATCGAGGCCCGCATCAGGTTCTCTGCTCAGCAGGGAGCCTGCTTCCTCCTCTCTTTCTGCCTGCCTCTCATCCTACTTGTGATCTCTGTCTCTGTCAAATAAGTAAATAAAAATAAAAATATTTTTAAAAAAATAAAATGGGAGGCATGATTTAAAAGTAATTATTTCTGAACCATCATTTGATTGCATATGTGCATACAAACAGATCATCTCATAAATTTGGTCCATATTTAACGACCTTTTCCAGCCCTCCCTAGGCTAACACTATTATATATAACAACCTTAATTTAAACCCACAGTCAAAAGAAAACATCCCTAATGAAACACAATTTCAAATTAGAGTTAAATCTGTCTTCTAGACCAAAATACACAAAAAAGCTCTTGCTTATATTTTTAAACTTCATGTGACTTATTTAAAGATTCAAGGTTTTCACTGAAATGAGGCATAGATGACTAAACTTTCATTTAGGCTAAATAGTAACTCAAGAAGAATTCTACTGGTGCGTTGGGATTAGTTTCAGTACTCTTCATCAAAATACATGGAAATGAGATTGACTAGAAGAACTATACCTTTGTGTTTTTCTGTTTCAGGCCAGTGACCTGGGGGGAAAGAGGTGCTTGCAGGAAAACTGCCATTTCTCCACTTACAAGGGGGACCTGAAATCATTGTTACTTTAGTTACTATTCAGTGATTTTTAAATTAAATGAAAGAGAACTATACCCATTTGCAGAAGTTTTAAGTTCTTAGAAGGCAAAGACTCAACCTTAGGGAGCAATAGTGTACTAGCAGAGGAACTTCCCAGATCACGTGGTCCAGAATGGCAATTAAGTCGCACACATACTATAACCTTCAACCCCCTGTCCATAACAGGCATCACCAGCCAATCACAGCATCCATCTGCTCTATGCCCAATGTGGCTTCATTTCTTCTCAACATAGCACTTTAGGCAGTTAATATCAATAGACAGCACGTGAGGTGAACACTTCCTGTATTGTGTGATGTCGTCCAAGTCTGATGCCGAGATAAAGACATCAAACTCCACGCTGGTTATATTGCATAGTAGTTAAGCAAGGAGCCAGGATTACACCCCGAACTCAATACTTCTTGACAGGGTCCTCTTCCACTAGATACCGAGTACAGTGTTGTACACTTCATATGTAATCACTAAGTGGAACAAGTGAATAAATGAACATGTCTCTTGTGTTCTTTAGTGCCTTCCCCTTTTCTTTTGGGAAGGCATATATGGACCAATGCTCCTAATCATTAGCAAGTCATTATATTTGGGTACCAAGTAGGCTCAGGAGACAAATGATAAGCACTGAAATCTACTCCTGGATTCACAAATACTGAAATATCTCACTTTAACACATCTCATGAGGACCAATCCAAATATCCCACAAGTTAAACCCTACAGGACAAATACTACACACGGGTCCTGATATCGCTACTCCAGACCTGTGACCCCTGAAGCTAAGTATTGTTTTCTCCAGGCACCGTCATTTTTGATATTAAATGGGAGAGGTTCTGAGATCTGACTCCTACCACCTTTTTTGATGACACGACTCATCCAACATTTTTTTTTAATGCACCACCAGAATTTAATAGACGATTGTAAGCAGGGTGCTGATAGGTACAAGGCAAAAATCAATAAACAAAACAGGGATACTGCCCTCCATTTCTGTGTCCACTGTTAGCACAAGGTTTGTCTTTCCACTTGCCATATTCATCATAAACAAGGTCCAGTCTGCTTTAGAGCTGGTGAAAAGAACTGTTCATCTTTCTCCATCAAGCTGTCAGTCAGAGTAGCTTGGGAAAAGTCCCAGTACTATTTCAAACACTCTCTGCAACTCAATAGTTTCTCTCCTCTATGTGCAAACTAAAAACAAACAACTGCACCTCCTCACCCCCCCCCCACCAAAATTTCCTGGTAGAGAATAATAAACCAGGAAAGGCAGCAGTAGAAAACTAAATGCTATCAACATGTTTTTTTGGTTTTTTTTCTTTTTTTCTTAAGATTTATTTCTTTGGCGGGGGTGGAGAGCACAAGCAGGGGAGTGGCAGGCAGAAGGAGAAGCAGACCCCCCACTGAACAGGGAGCCTGATGTGGGGCTCAATCCTAGGACCCCAGGATCATGACCTGAAGGCAGATGTTTAACTGACTGAGCCATCCAGGCATCCCTATAAACACATTTAAATGGACATTTTTCTGAAGTTAACACCTAAAATTCTAATTTGCTCAAAAATTCCTTAATTCCTGAACTGGAGAAACAGCTGAGCTCCTTCCAACTCTGATAAGAAGTGACCAGAAGGAAATGGCAGGAGGCAAGTTCTAAAGATGACAACTACGCCAACCCACTGTGAGGTAAAGAATCATTATGGTCTAAAAGGATCCTTGCTTCTCAACCAACTGTATTTGTGAGTGAAAGTACATGTTTCATAAGTTAAAACCTTGAAAAACATGTGTTTCATTCAAGTATTTATTGAAACCTGTTATGTGTTAAGTACTATTCAAGGTGTTGGGACATTCAGCAGTGAACAAAACAGACTAACATCTCTGCCCTTAAAGAGTTTACATTTATACAAAAGATCAGGAGAGGAGCTTTTTGGGACAACTCCATCCATATACTCAAAGGTATTTGTTAGGTGACAACTTCATACCAGGCTCTACATGAAGCTGGGAGGGAACGCAAAAACAAAAACAAAAAACAAGACCCTAACATGCAAGCACTTGCAGATAAATAAGCACCTCACTACAGAATGGGCTGCTTTAACAGAGCTATGGACAAAGGACTGATCAATGTTCTTTACATTTTATAAAACAAGTCCCAGCTGAACTGGCTGTTGAAGGATAATTATGAGTGTACTAAGTAGACTCTGGAGAAAAATCTTCCTGACAGAGAACCACATCAGATAAGGAGTTACCTGAGTGCAGGGGATTAGAAGACCAACTGCAGCATGGGTAGAAATTGGGAGGAAAGGACTCTGGAGGGCAGGCTGACGTCCTAAGGGGTGGGGTCTCAATGCCATGTCCAGGTGTTTGCTCATTAATCTAGGAGAATGGGATGATGAGCCCATCTCTGGTTAGTATCATGTTAAAATAAGCTTACACTATTACTTCTTAAATGGGATGGGGTGATTTGTCCCTCAATATTTTGATCTTCCTTCAATCCCCAGATCAATGAGAGAAATTTTGCTAGCTTTTACCAGGAAAGGAAATGTGGGCGTGACCGGCCCGGGCTGGATGGGGCCCAACAGACTGTGAGTGATAGTATTTTCTTCCTTTCAACCACTTCACCCAGTGAGCAGCTGCTAACCCAGTAGCTGTGCCAGAGAGACTCCATGGATCTGACGGCTGTTAATAGACTTTATTACCTTGTTGAGTACCTCAAACTCCAGTTAATAATTACAGAGCACCGATGTGAATGTTTGGCTATATAATTTTTGTTAATTGATTTTCATGAGGGGATTTGGGCATGTCATACTCTAAATTTTCTTCTGGCTCTAAACTCCATGACTGCTCTATGGCTACATGTGTCAGTAATGACCTTGTGTATTCCGGATTGTGGGTTTCTTCATGCATGGCCTCCCTCTTCAATTGCTCAGAACCCTCAGGAGCAAAGTGTTACATAAGGACATGTAATGACATGGAGGCCTGGGCTGGAGTAGGACTCAGCCAGTACCACTCAGGCTGGCTAGCATTTACTGGTCTCTTAACAGTGAGCAGACTCTGTAGGGCCAAGCCACTTCAGCCACTTGGATATTTTGCCCGCAGTGGGCTCACATACCTCATTGGCATGAAGCAGGTTGGTTCTGCTTCATCAGCAGATTTCAAATGCTTACATCCTACAGTTGCTAACAAGACTCTCCATTTCTCCCTTCTTTCCCAATACCAGGGCTTTAGCCTATGCCCTCTCTCACCCAGTCTTCCCTTCCACCTCCCCAAAGCCCATAACTAATTTTGAAGACCTTGCTCCCTGCAAACATTTGGCTTTATTCTTTGGTGTCTGTGAATGACAGTCTTCCTCTTAGCATACCCTGTTTATAGAATGGAAAGAGGTACAAAGGGAGAAGACAACACAGGAAGCCCCACAGATAAGCTGTTTCAATAGGTATGTACCAGTCAACCCTGAGGAGGCTCCTCTGTCAGACTCATAAGCCTTCTCATGCTCTGGGGTTTGCAAGGTGAAAAAAATACTATTACTAAGAAACTGCGAACCACAGTACTCCATTAGTAACCAAACCTCTGGGCAAGAGGTCCATAGACAGTATCTGGTCTGGAAACAAGTGGTTCTCAGTGGCTCTAGATGACCTGTCATTCCAGGGAAGTCATGAGTCATTTGTGGCTAGAAATAGTATGCCTTCTACAGCTTTCAAATAATTAAGGTTTCCAATATAGAGGGACCGAAGGTCATTACATAATAAAGTTCTTCTCCAAGTCCTACCTTCTGTTAGGTCTCCTCAAATGGGAAAGAAAATGGTGGTGTTTGAGTTATGACACCCACTGTACCTATGCCACTACGTGCATGTGTGTGCAGCATGGAAAGGTCACTGGTTACGTTACGTTTGCCCTGTATTATAGCAGACAATACATGTTGAGACCTTTGGCTGGCTCGGAAGTAGAGAGTGATCTGAGAAATGTGAACAACAATGGTTCTGCTTTAGTCATTATGAAGCAGGCATCCACTTGGGCAATGAGATCTTTGGGCAAATCAATGATGCAGATACTATTACTTCCCCGGTTCAAAATACTGAAGAAATATTTCTTTACGCATGCATATAAACCTCAAACACAGCCAAATTCAACTGAAGAGAAGGCACCAAGTGTTTCCACGTTGAGAGGCAATAAAAAAAGACACACACACACACACACACACACACACACACACACACACACACACACACACACGTTAAAGATCAAAGCCACAGTAGTCCCTTGGTTTACCTTCTTTAAATGGATCCTGACAATTTAAGGGGTTGTAGCCTCAGGCCTGGGAAAATCTTTGGAGGTAGTCCTTGGGCTACAAGGCAACTGAGATCATTCCAACGGGAAAGATTAAGCAAAATACACTTGTGTATGATGCCTGACAAATTCGGTCTCATCTTCAGCTGTGGAGGGAAAAAATTCCTAGTTTCCTCCAATAACGTTAATTAACCAACCACAGCAGAAACTTGACAAAGGCTGATGATGTGTTTAGATACAGCTAATGCAGTGAATCACTGGGCACAGCTTCAAGGATTCAAACACCTCACAAAAGCAGCTGTTTCTTCCCCTCATACTCAAGGTGAAGGGAGACCCCAGGATTTCCATCAAGCCAAGGTACAAATGGGCAAGTGTGTTTCTGGGCTTTGTTTTCTGGAAACTAGGATCAATTATACAGAGAAAGAGGCTATTGATGCCTCAGAACCGATAGGCAGGGTGTTAATCCAGTGCAAATATTCACCCTCCTCTTCCATGACTCTTCTGGAACAAATTCCCTTAAACATTTGATAAAAAAATCTCATAAGCTGCTCAAAAGCCAAAGGGCTGTTCTTATTCTTTACTGGGTGAGAAGCCAGTTTCTTGTCACTTTTTTTTTTTAAAGTAGGAAGCAACAGAAAAAGAATAAAACAATGTGCGTGGGGGGTGGAGTCAGAGTTATTAACATATTTAAATATCTGTTCCTGTTACCATTTTTAGGATAATTCTAGAGTTTTCTTTTATAATTCTTGCCAATGATCCAATACTGTGTGGGGAAGAAGAGTCTGCTTGAGATAGTAGGTTCCTTGAGTGTTTCTTTTAAGCAAAAGAAATGAAGGGGAAGTGTCCCTTCTCCCCTCCACAGGCCAGCACCCTCTACAGTACCTTAGTCATAAAATAGCTCATGGAAGGGGCAGCTCCATGAAGTCCTCTCAGCTCTTCTCTATTATCTTCCCCAGGGACAGGGAGAGATGGCGCCAGAGATAGCCCAGCAGGAATCTGTGGGCGTGAAAAGCAAACAGGAAGCCTGAGCCCCCAGGAGGTAAAGGCAGTTTGAGAAGAAGGAAAATCTGGGTAACTACGGCATTCTAAGAGGCCATCATTTAGAGTAGGGCCATGAAATACAGCCAAGGCTTGGAACTGTAAAGACCCTTAGGAATCAATTTCTTGTCCAGACCCCTCCACTTTACATATCATGTTAAAGAGGAGATGAAAAGAGGTTAATAAGCTTGTTCAAGATCACACTTCTAGGACATCGCACTAGCCCCTATCAAGGCTTTGCTTTTTAAAAGGATTTTCCAGAACGTAAAACACAGCCATTGCATATTGAGCTCAACGCCATCTAGCTTTTGTAATGAATGTTAAGAAGGACTTTCATACGGAGGAACCTGGGGACTGTCAGGGCCTCAAGTCCCCTCTAAATCACCCAGCCAATAGTATGATCAATACATTTTCAAGGTATAATTGATCCTTTCTTCAAGCTTCAGAAAAAAAAAATAAAACAAAAGCCATATGTTACACCTAGTAAATCTTAAACAGAATACTTAAGTTAATGCCTGATATGTGGTAGGTGCTCATTTTGTTTGTGTGATAAAGAAACGACCAAAACCAAGTACTTTGGTCAGATGGGAATACATTATGTCATCAGAAACATTAGGTTTTCAACACCTCTGGGGGGGGGCAAAGAGCCCTTTTGGCATCATATAGGAAACAGGCAATGACACAAATGTAAAAGGGACTTGAATTCAGAGAAGTTCCTTGGTGGGCACAGTTAATAAAGAATTGTGTGATGTTGGGGAATTAAGTTAAGTGCTCTGTTTGGCCAATCAAGAAGAAAAGTATCCTTTAAAGTTACCTGTGGAAACTAAGGGATAGGTGGTTATGAAACCAAATTGTAAAGTTAATCCTAGACAATACCATTTATTCGGTTTTCCTAGCACCTTGCATCCAGCTTCATTTTAATAATTAACCCATCCTCCTCCAAAAGCCAAGAGGTAAGGGACACCCTCCCCACACCATGTGCTATGCACTACAAAGGGCACTGGGCATACCCAGGTGAACTAAAAAGTCCCTGTGATTTTATGTAGCTCTGTGCCCCTGGTGTGTACAGTGACTAGCCTAGCCTAGTGACTGCCACACGGCAGACCATTCTTAAACGGCTGTTGAGTGAGCAGAAATAGACAGGCATGCATGGAAGAACAGATGAAAATGAAAGCAGCACTGGGCCAGTCACCCCATGCCTCACCCACATCAGTAAAATTCCATGATCCGTGGAGCTGCAGAGAACAACAATGTCAGGTCTCGGAGGCATGTGTATGTTCCTTGCCTGGAGCCAAATACCAACCCCTGGAGAGCAGGAGAGCCACAGTTCAATTCATGAGCGGCCGTGCCAAAGCCCTAACCCAGCTGCACATTGCCTTGTAGGAAAACTCACCCAGGCCCCTTCCAAAAAAGAGTTTGCCATGACTACGTTCCCTAATGGGGTGTTGATCACATGTCAGGCTTCGAGGCCAGGCCCTTGTCCACAGAGTGTGGGATGAGCCATCCCATCCTGACAGATGTGATCTCCAGAGTGCTTCCAGTGACAGTGTGGAGTTTTCCACTCCTCCAGACAGCAGGGAAATACGTGCTGAGCTGACTTGACTCAAAGGAAGGTCTGACAGTCCTTTCCCCAGCAGGGTCATCTCTACTGGAGATCAGCCAGGCTGTTTTTTCTACTGGAGAACCCAGTCAGTCCTGGGTTCTCAACTTTCTAGAACTGGTGGGGAGGGACAAGCTGCAGAATGGGGCATTAACCTTCCATTCTGTCTCGAGGGTACTGCTCCCAGGCCCATTTTTCTGAGCTACTTGATGTCTACAGGGCTTGGTGTTTTACCGATATCCACTTACTCACTCCTCATCCAATCCTTTAAGGTAGGTACTACGGCTTCGCCCAGTGTGCAGATGCGGTAACTGAGGCCCAAAGAAGCTAAGGAACAGCTCACAATCTGTGGAACTGTTGTGTCAGCTGAAACAATATTTGATTCAAGACTGGAGAATAAAATAGCTCCATTCCTGTTGAGGGGTGAGTCATTCTGAAATCGTCTATGGCATCTAAAGGATGGTGGTGGGGCTGGAGGGCAGGGGGACCACATGAAAGAAAGTACATTGTTAATACTGCATTCGCATTTTTATTGACATTTTTAGGCAAGGACAGAGGATACAAAGGGAAGCACAGGACCCAAATGTAGTAGGGGTTCTTGTCTGATTCAGCATAAGTCCTTTTAGAAGTAGACCTCGGTACACTGTGAGCGTAGTGGAAAAGATAAATATATAGATGGGCAGAGATGTACATAGATAGAAATAGATAGAAATAGATCAAGCAGGGCCTCTGCGTAAATATATTTAAGAACCTCCTACCCTTTGTTAATTGGAAAATAACCAGCTCTTACAGGTCCTCCTACACAGAATAAGAGGGGGTAACATGGTTCACATTGAGAGCTCCAGCTATTAGCCTTTTCGAAGAAAAGGCCCCACCTCTTGAGACACATCTCCTCCAAGAGGTGGCTTTGCCTTTTTCTATGTATCCAGCCACTCTCGTGGAACGTTAAAACACTGAGCCATCATCTAACCGAGGTGATCAAATTTAACTCCGAAAATCTACTTGCTACTTTCTTATCCCTTTATCACCTACAGCCATCCCTTTCTTCCATCAGAAGCCCTTGTCAAAAACTGATAGCTATTGCATGCTAATTTCACCACAAATACCTGATCTGAATTCTAAGTAATTAGCAAATCGGGGAACCTGCGAGATGCTGATCTTTTTTTATAACCACAAAAAAAGCTTTTCACGGAGGATATTTTAGTTCAAGAACATTTCCAATCAGGAAACCTAAAGTCGTGTTCCAAAATACCACACTGTATTGCATTCATACATTTAGGCAACATATCGACTGAGGATAATAATGTACCTTCACATCAATCACACTGCATTCTGAATGTGCCATGACAACAAGGTTTACATTATGGATGTTGTACTTGTTTGGGCAGCTGTCCATAAGCAGGGACAGGCTATTACCAAATTCGTTTTCTGAGGCTGTTTCCTATTGTCCATGAAAAGCAGGAATACGTACAATGTTCACGGAGAATTTTTCATTTTTTGAGGCGCTGAAGATGGGTACACCCACATGATAAAAGACACAATTCCAGTGCCTCGGTGGCTCAGTGGGTTAAAGCCTCTGCCTTTGGCTCAGGTCATGATCTCAGGGTCCTGGGATTGAACCCCACATCGGGCTCTCTGCTCAGCGGGGAGCCTGCTTCCTCCTCTTTCTCTGCCTGCCTCTCTATTTGTGATCTCTCTCTGTCAAATAAGTAAATAAATAAATCTTTTTTTAAGACATAATTCCTACATAATTCTGGGGGGGTGGCAGGAGACGGGGAGAAATCTAAGGATCCTACAGTGGACTCTGAGAAAATTATTTGTTCTAGGCCTTCTCTTACCACCAGGTGCAGGCCCTCAGCTTAATTATGAAACAAGAACACTAATATGCATCTACACCAGAAGGTTGTTGGGAAGAACCTTCTTTAAAAAAGTGGAAGTGCTATATAAACTTAAAGCATAAGATCTACTGTTATTGACAGGGATCACTAATCCAAGAAGAGACAAGACCTGGTTCAAACACACAAAGAATAACGGCAAACTAACAAACCTGCCTCCAATTACCCATGCAAGTTAGAGCTGTTCTCTGTTTATAGACATTAGCTTGTTAGGTCTTTAGCCTAAGGTAACATATGTAAAGTAACTATGAGGTGAGAAAGATAACTTTTTTCTAATTTACAAGTTCATGTTATATTATATAGTTTTTTCACTGTGTTGTTGTTTTAATGCTGAACCACATTTCACACTATAGTATCTTCTTGAGCTTTAATATTCAGTAAATAAGCTTGTTTTTTGTATTTCAAATAAATGTAAAAAAAAGAGAGAGAGAAAGAAAAAGGAAGGAAGGAAAGAAGGAATCTCTGCAAAAACAAAAACAAAAACAGAAACAAAAACAAAAACAAAACACCAAGAGAAAATCCCCAGCATTCTACAAATGCGGGGGAAGGCACACTGGAGAGAGAGGATGCCGGGAGGCCTCATGCTTGGTCCAGTGCCGGGGTTCAGTGATGGCTTGATGAATAAACGGATGAATGTATGTACTGTGGAGGTGATAAAAAACACAGTGGCAAGTGGAGAATCTCAGAACTGCATGCTATTTCAGAACTATTGTAATTGATCGTAGCAAAGACGGAATCCTGAGTGAGAAGTCTTAGGGGGTTATGAAGAGAACGTTCTTCATAAATGAAGACATAAAAGTCAGTATAACAAAAATTATTCTTTTCATTCAGGCTCAACCAATGCAATGATTTGTTCAATGAGTGAATATTTGCACTGGAAATCTGGGAAGGATGCTTCTCGGAGATAAACCAAGCTCACAAGCCACTGGTACTGGAGGTAGCACAGATCTGCTTTGAACCAAGTTCCCACAAAAAGCCACTGCTTTCCAATGAAATACCAGGGTATAAATTTTGTTACACTGGGGGAGGAGGGGGCTGCAAAGTGGGGGGTCTCTTTCTTACTCAGAAGTCCAATCTGTTTCACAGACCTGTACCCCTTGGGCAAAGAATAAAAATAAAATTTAAAAAAAATCAAAAAAAAAAAAAATAAAAGCCAACTGAGTTCAAACAAAAAAAAAAAAGAAGTCCAATCTGTAAAACTGGGAAAAGAGGAGTTGCTCTGGTTAAAGCAGGAGAGCAGATGTTAGGGACTGAGGGACAGTGGATCCCCTATGAACCCACTCCCCACCCCCAGGCCCTGAGTGGTTTCCAGGAACAGGAAATCCACAAGAGCAATGGTTATCTTTCTGAACTTCTCTTACTGCCTTACAGTGATATGGGACAGAGAGGCAGGCGGCAACTATCTCAAGCCAGAATTTAATTGTACTTAGGCAGCATGGTATAACAGAGGTAGAAATTGGATTTCTGAATTCGACAGAACTGGGTTCAAAAGTTGGGCCTGCCCATTTCCAGCTAGTCACCTGGGCAAGTATAAAACCTCTCCAAGCCCAGCTTGTCTTCTGTGAACTAAGGATAAGTAATATTCACCTTGCAGATTGGTTTTAAGACCTTAATGAGCTAATGTATGTGCGTCCGCATAACACGTGCTTCCCAAATGTCCGTTTTCACCCGTTCCTGTCTTCTCTTCATGTTTCATTGTTTTGACTGTCTTTGTCTCTGTTATTGGGTTTGGTCACACATAAGCATAAAAATAGAATCTCCAAAAGAAGTCCTTAGGTATTATTTCAATCTTTAAACATTAGGCATGTTAGATTGTGGCTAGAATAGGAAAAATGAATATGCAAATTAGATGCAATTTCTTCTCACAACCCATATGAACTTCCAATCTGTTAGTCCAAAGACACATTTGGCTCTCCAACCTACAAAGGCCACTTCAAAACAAGAAACGGGTCCTGAGGTCTAAAGAAAACTGCAGAGACAAACTGAGGCAACAGTGAGATGAGAGTTACAGTATGGATGTACAAGCAGCCAGTGAAAAAGCATTCTTTTCAACTATCTTTAATCACATGGGAAATGCTGAAGCTATACTGTGTGATGCAAGGGCAGAATACAGATACACAAATACAGAAATGCAATATATTTATATATACAAATATTACAAGTGCTCACTGCTGGGGTATTTTGTTACATTCCAAAATAAGATTATGATTTGTCTACAATGAGAAAGAAATTAAGGATGGTTTGGGTTTTCTTTTAGGATTTTATTTATTTATTGAAATGGAGAGAGCTATCATGAGCAGGGAAGGGGCAGAGGGAGAGAATCTCAACCAGGCTCCACTATGAGCACGGACCCTGACCTGAGATCTCATGGGGCTCGATCTCACGACCCTGAGATCATGACCTGAGCTGGGCAAGAATTAGACGCTTAACCCACTGTGAGCCACCCAGGCACCCTGAGGATGGCTTTAATAAGTATTTCACAGCATAGTAATGATAGACTTCCATAAACTTCAGTGAGTTTTCTCTCAAACGTGCAGTATGGTTTTCCCCTATCATATGTACACATTTATAGGTGCCCTGGGTCATCAACAGCCCTACAACAATAGGTATGTAGAAATCACCCGGTCAAGTCCTCAGTTCTAGGTCATTATGGAGGTGATGGCTTCTAACAGCTAATTTTGCCCTTTATTTAGCAGTAACTGAAATTTTTTTAAAAACTAAAAAAGAAACCTTGGTAAGTATGTATTTTTATAGAAACTAGTCTTGGCAAAAATCCTGTCAGGCCCCACACAGTAGACTAGCCACAGAGACAGGAACGTTCCTGAAGGAGACTGCCAATGGGGGCATTTCTGGCGCTCCAAGTCCTCAGGACCCTTCCACACTAGACTTCTGTAGAATGGTCTTGAGGAGGGAATCCACTCTCAGTAACATGAGAGGGCAAGATATAAGCAAGCCATGGCTTTTTTTTTATCCCTGATATTTCAAAAATTTTTATTTTTAAAGATTTATTTATTTGAGAGAAAGAGAGCACGCATGAGTGGGGGGAGGGGCAGAGGAAGAGAATCTTCAAGCAGACTCCCTGCTGAGCACAGATACCCTCACCCCCCTGCCGATGCAGGACTCAACCTCACCACCCATGAGAGCATGACCTGAGATGAAACCAAGAGTTGGAGACTTAACTGAATGAGTCACCATCCCACAAAATTTTTTAAATTAACAGAATTCAAGAGTTGGCTCACCTAGGCCAGGTACCTTTTCTATGGCTTAAGAAACAGAGGTCCAAGATGAATGTGAAGTGTTTTATCTATGGTCTCACCATTAATGAGAGAGCAGAGACCATAAACAAGGTCTCCAGACACATAATCCAGTTTCATACAGACTACTTTGGCTAGCTCCATAGCTGGGCTTTCTGTTACCAGTTTCCAACTCTTGAAATCCACATTCCAATTCTCCAACCTAATGCCAGAAACAAGGCCCCTATTATTGAGGAATATGAGAGGGCACAGAATGGTCTTATGCTTCCTTTAATAGGGTCAGAAGAGGCCATCCAATCTATGTGTCACTCAATGCACCCAGGGGAATAGCTCCTAAGGTGCACAGACCCAATAAATGTTGGATGGTCCATTAATGAATGAATCAATCCACGCCAGTGGCTGCAAGTAGCTCAAGAAACACATTCAATATAGTCACACATCATGATTTCTTTTCATCTAGTTCAGTGGTTTTCTCAAAATTCTACTTACTGTTTTCCAATGATCTGTTTCTCCATTTCTTTGTGTGTATGTTTGTATATATCCATTGCTTCAGTATCAGTAATACCAAAGCATGGAAGGCTACCTAGGAATTCAAGAGTCCAGGGTTCTGGGTCCTCAAGGAGAAACCCATGGGATTAGTGTCTCAATATACACCAGTTAGTCAGGCTAAGTCAGAGACTGAAGACCAGTGCCATGGCAGGACACCTATGACTCCACTCAGAGGCAAGTCAGCATTCCCAAAGCCAGAAAGAGCATAGACAGCGTTCTAAGCTTGGAGTGAAAGCAACCCATGCTTTGTACTTCCTGCTGGAGGAGAACGGATGCTAAAGGAAGAGACAGGAGGCAATGGAGACTAGATGTGTGGAGAGTGGGGTTCACAACTGAACCATTAAAGCAGTGGTAGCTGGTGAGGAAGTACAGCGATCAAAGCTACTCATTTGATCTGGAGCAAAGATGACGTCTACAGAGTTTCTCACAGGAAATCCGTTTTCCTCGTCTCATCTCAAAACTGGACACAACCGTACCTAACATTCATGGAGAGCCTTTGGTATGCAAAGGACTGCACTGAGCTCCTTACAGATTGGTTCTTTCCAAAAAGGGGCCGCTATCCCCATGATTCACATGGAGAAATTAGGCATGGCTGAGAGAAAAGGACTTGTTCAAGGTGACACAGACTAACTTGATCCAAATTAGCAGGATTAGAGGCTGAGCTCAATCAACTGCTTGATAATCTAATTATATAGGTACCAAAACCAACCAAAAAAAGCACTTACAATGGGAGAGCTCATCTCCCAAGGGAGTGCAGAGGTTTCTATCGCTAGAACAGCCAATGTGCTGGCCAAATGGCTCAGTGACCTTTCTCAGATTAAAACCATGTGGCAAGTACATTCTCAACTATAATAATGTAGGAACGTGATTTTCTGAGTATAAGGTTTCCTGAGCATCTTAAAAATACTCCCCACGTTTGTTGTCTTTCTGTAGTCCCCAAACCCAAAAAACTGCCAGAGTTGCTGGCAGGCCGCTAATTTTCATCTGTGGAAAAAGCCTCTCTACTCCAGATTAATTAGGGAGTAAAGGGGTGGAAGATCTGCAGATTACAAGAAAAAAGTTCGCTTTTTCCTAAACCATCAGTTGTCACTCTTCTTGTTAGACCACCACAAACCTAGATAACACAACCTTGCCTTGCAGAGGTCCTGCTTTAATGAAATGGCAAGAAGGGTCTATAATTAGCATATCACTTTGCATGCTCTTAAATACCTGCTAGTGCTTTGCCCCCATGCACCTGCTTTGGAGGGCCCTCTCCTCTTGGGCAGAGCTAGTGACACTTGGCTCTACCTCTCAACAGTTATCACCAATTCTGCATCAGTAAAGCCTTAATGCGCACATATATTTTTTCCTGTACCCAATCTGCAGAATAATATAGAGGTTTCATGTTAAGGGCTAAAGAAGATCTGGAAGCTCAAGGACTGATTTCTGAAAAATGACAGGGGTATGGAATTGTAACAGATAAATACCATTGGAGCACCACAGACTTTCCAAAGAAGCACCACAGAATCCTGAGTGCCCAACAATATTAAGACTATTGTGCTAGGGGTGCCTGGGTGGCTCAGTGGGTTAAGCCTCTGCTTTCAGCTCAGGTCATGATCCCAGGGTCCTGGGATTGAACCCCGCATCAGGCTCTCTGCTCGGTGGAGAGCCTGCTTCCCCCTCTTTCTCTGCCTGCCTCTCTGCCTACTTGTGATCTCTCCCTCTGTCAAATAAATAAATAAAATCTTAAAAAAAAAAAAAGACTATTGTGCTATTTACTGTACAGCAGAGAAGCTTTTCCAAAACAGACTCAGAGCCCTGCCCCATGTCACCCTTCACTCTGTACTACCTCCCCCTCCCACAGCCCCTTCACACGCACCTCCACCAGCTCCCACAGAGAAGCAGGCTTCCCAATTCTCTTCCTAGGCCCTCGTCACAAACCCCAAAGAATAACCACATGTAATTGTGAACACAGCATGTGTGTGTTGTAGATAGCACAGTTTCCCTTTCTTTACACCTTCCTGTTGCTTCTGCCTTGGCGGGGAGTGATGGGAGGTGAGAGCATCCCCATGTCAACACCACACCAGGCATCCAGGAACAACGGTCAGTTTTCTACCAGCTCTGATGAAGAAAAGGTCTTCCACTGCAAACTGATTGTGGCTGGAACTCCAGTGGTCATCCTTGAGGGTTATTTTGTGCTGGAATTACAGCCGCATCTTCTCAACAGTTCAAAACCAGTTGTGTGCATCTAGGTCTACTTATTCTTGGAGCATTTCTGTGATTTTATAGCTGCTACTGCTCAGAGTCTAGACCTCGGTCTCATTCTTTTGATCTGCTGTTTTTACCCTAAACGAAGACCAATGGTTGGTGTTTTCAAATTCTTTTTCTAAAGAATCCTGACCCCCAGGAAATCCCATTCCCAACTCCAATATGCAAAATAGACCAAAGGCAGGCTACCTGATGAGAGCGGTACTGGGCTGGGGTCCTAGCACCAACCCCGACCATGGGGAACCCTAGGGTTCCGTGGATCACTAAGCCAGGTGGTATAAATCCCTGAGAGTGCAAACACTCATTTAAGACTTGCTGAAGTGGGGGGGGGGCATGAAATTGAAAAAGAGGAAACCAACATCCCACCTTGAACATGGAAGCTAAACATCAACCAATTCTTAATTGTACAGGACAGGCAGAATTGTTCAATTCCTAGGCCTGCCTTACAAAAATTAAGACTATCTACTGCTTAACCCAGGCACTTTTAGGTAGCTCTTTTAATCCCCACAACTGCTCTCCAGCTTATAGATTTTCAGTTTACAGATGAAGAATGTGAAGCCCAGGAAATTTACATAATTTGCTGAAGGTCACACAGACCTAAGTGGCAGAACCTTGACTCAAGCCCAAGGTTGGACTCTGAAACCTTTACTCTTCACACACTGGGCAACCACCAGTCAAGATTTCAAATGATCCTCTGTATAAGGATCACTTAAGAGTGGACCCATCAGCCCAATGAGAAGAGATTCCCATAAGGGGAAGAGAAACGCAGCAAGCCTAAAGACTGAAGACTTTTTTTTTTTTTTTTTAATGACAAGCATTTTGACAACTAACAGTTTCCTGAAGAGGTTCTTGAGGACCTTGATAAAAACAGCCAAGGGTGATACTGAGAGTTTTCAGTACCTGTTCAATTGCCCAGTTTCCACTAGGCGTCTACCACATGCCCAAGCACTGGAGAGATGACAGATGAAGACAACCTGGAATGACAGAATAATTTCCTCCTGTCCAGCTCCTCAATCTAACTAGAGAAAAGGGCCAGGGACAGAGACAGGAGTAGAAACAGACACAGAATGGGAGCAGGAACAAGGGAAGTACAGAGGGAAGAGGAGGAGAATAGGGAAGAGAATAAGTAGTAAACCTTACACAGAATTTGGACTTTTCAAAGAAACTGTATATCCACTGATAACTATTATACCACCTCATATTCACTCAGTGCTATTTGACTAAACCTCACTGCACCACTATAGTATAGGAGGAACTTACATAAAACCAGGCTTCATGGCTGAGGAACATGTAGTCACGGAGAGGCCATCTTACTCAGAGTCACAGAGCTAGTTAAGGGCCGAGGCAGCACTAGCACCCAGACCTCAGGACTCCTGGCACAGGGCTTACCCTACCCACACAGAGGGCTCCACGTGAGGCAGAGAAATCCTGTGTGTTATCCACAGCTACTATCTGCCAAAAGCTAACGTAGTAATAAAGAATGTTTTCTCTCTCTCACTTACACCTCCATGATCAGATTTATCCCCCCATCCTCCTTACCAACAGTCATCTGAGCCCAGGTATGTTCACCTCTTCTAAGCCCACCTTAGAATTACGGGGAATGACAAAGTCTTATTTGCCAAAAGATGTCTTGAATTGGATGCAGGGACCACCTTCCCCACCCTCCCCCAACACACACACAAACACACACACAATCGGCTACATCTCCAACTCTGCTTCCATTCAAAATCCAGTCTTTTTTATAATGACATCTAATCAGGCTGTGGAATAAGCTAAAATGTAGGCTTCTGGAAAAAAAAATCACTACTCATTTGGCACTCAGCATTTAAGTCTCTTAAATACCAACCTGGTAGGAATTAAGAAAGTTTCCTTTTTCATTACAAGTCTCAAAGCTATTGCGTTCTCTCCATCTCCAGCTGAACCCAGGTATTTGTGTATTCCAGAGGCTGTAAGTGTTCTTTCTCTGCTGGATTTTCACAATTTTGAGTTACTCAAAGAAGCGGGGTCCACATCATTTGAGATGTCTAGTTTGACACTAAGATATTCACTCCCTTTTCCAGTTACTTAAAAACTTTTAGGTGTCTTTGGAGACACAGATAACTCTACTATCATTTCTGGCTTTGAAAGACAAGTTGCTCTACAACCTAGACTCAGAGTCAACTAGCCCTGCAATTTGGCTGTGCAAGCACTAGGTGGCGATAGTGTACCGCAACCTGGAACCAGCGGGGCTGGGATCAGTGGCCGTTCGAAGAGGTTTCCTGTATCCAAACAAAACCCACCTCTTAATCAAAGCGTTCACATAATCCGCTACCGCATTTCAGGACAGCATTTCAAAAATCCACCTCTGCATTAGGTTCCTCCATCCGTAGAACTCAGCACCAAGTTTAAGCCTGGCACTCTGGATACTCCGAAGTGACACCATCCACACTCAGCCCCCAGTACTTTCCCACAGAGTCCTCCCATCACAGCCATGCCTCAGTCTGTGCATATACACAGATGCAAGAACTGTCCCAACAGATTCTGCGCTCCTATATATTTGCTCTTGCTCTCCTCAAGTGTCCACAAGTGCCCTGACAGCCACTCGTCCTATCAGGCACCAAAACTCCTCCAAAGGGATTGTAAAGCCCAGCATTCTGTTAGTATTTGTGAATACATGAAGTTTCATTCTCTGTAGAAAATTTGTCAACTACAGATTAGCCAAAAGAATTTTAACAAAATACCCCAACTTCAAGGCTCGGAGGTAGCCACTTGATGGTGTTAGGGTACAGTATCTATTTATCTTGATATTTCAAGTGTATGTGTTAATAAGAACTGGGTCACACAACCTGCTTTATCCACTTAGCTATATCTCTTGAACATCTTTCCATGTCATTAAAAAACACATGAGGTGTGTTAGGATTCCTTCTCCCCAGGAGGCAATGCAGTGCGGTGGAAAGTACGCTGGGCTTGAAACCAAAACACAGAGTTTCAATGCTGGTTTTGACATGTTCCTGCTGTGTTTGGGCAAGTTATTTAACCTCTCTGAACCTCATTCTACATGACAATGCAATGTTTACCTCAGAGTTTCTGGCTGCCTAAAGGAGAGAATTTATGTGAATATGTCTAGCATGGAACATGCCTCAGAGTGACCCTCAATAATTATTAATTTCCTTTCTTTCCAACTTACTTAGTATGATTTCTTTATGCTTCCAAGCTCCACCATTCTTTATGCTTCTTTGGAACTCAATCTTCCTGGTTCTTACCTTAGAAGAATTCTGAAAATGCTGTGTTCTTCCTACCAGAGGATAAGACAACCCTGGAAGTAGGGGCTGGATGGGCTCCTCCAACTGGCTCCTGTAGCCCCTGGCAAAATGCTGGTCCCCTGTGGGTGTTCCCTGCCCTGGGTCTTCCTCTACCTTAAACATTGTCATTCTAGGCCCTTCCCTCCTGCATTTCTGTGCATACCTTCCAAAAAAGACTGAGCTTCTCTGGGGCCGTGCGTTGACTTTGATATTAAAACATTCAGTCTGGAGCTTGGGCCTTTGGGGTCCTGACAATGCCCCTGTGCTTGGCATCCTCTCCCCACCCCCAGCACCCCTCCCCACCCAGCAGCTTCTCTCCAGGACTCCTGGTCCTGGAGAAACTTCATGTATTCATGGCAGCCTGTTCTGTGGCCTCTTCTCCAGACTCCTGGTGTCTGATCCCAAAGGACAGACTTGCTGAGCGAGAGGAAGAGCAGCATCTCCTCTCCGCCCCTCTCCTCCACCAGAAACCAAACAACACACTTCAGCAGGGAGCTAACCCACTCTGAGGCTGTCTTCAGCCTTATAAGCCTTTCTCGGCCTGTGTTTGTTAGCTGTTGTTTTTTCCACCCCATTTTCATGGAAAAGCACTTTCTTTTTGGCTCTTTTTCAATCAGCTGATGGAGCTGTACTGGATACTAAAACCACCTCCTGTTTTCCCAACGTCACTCCCAGAAACTGCCTTCCTTACACATCGCCTCAGGAAAGAGCCACCCGCGGGGCACCTGGGTGGCTCCATCGGTTAAGCGTGTGACTGCAGATTTCGCTCAGGCTGTGATCTCAGGGTCGTAAGATCCAGCTCTGTGTTGGGCTCCATGCTGGGCATGGGGCCTCCTTAAGATTCTCTCTCTCCCACCCCGTCGTCCCCCTTTCCCTCTCTTAAAAAAACAAAAAACAAACCAACAGTAAACAGCTCACATTAAGGGTACAGTACACTTGGGAAGAAAAATTGACCTGATTTCATCACCAAGTTCAGTCTGATGTGAACCCTTCTGCCGACGCTGCTAGGCCAGTGAAACAGAAAAGAAAGTCCAGAAGGCAGTCTACTAAGCAAGACACCTACTCCTGGAAAGGTGTTGAGTCTCAAAAGACTGGGCTTGGGACCCCGAGTTGGCCACAATCCCCTCTGGTCCCACTTCCTAGCGAAGTGACCTCGGGGGGAGTTGCTCCCGGCTTTCCGAATACCAGTTCCCCCACCTGTGAAACGGCGACAGGGTGAGACCTCCTATATCGCTTTCCAATGGCCCTGAAACAAATCACCAAGAGCTTAATGTCAACGTAAACGTATTACTTACAGTTCTGGAGGTCCGAAGCTTTCACACCAGGCGCTGGCAGGCCGTGTTCCTTCCAGAAGCTCTGGAGAAAATTCACCTTCTTCCCTTTTCCAGCTCTGCGAGGCCGTCGGCAATCCGTGGCTCATGGCCTTTCCCTCCATCCCCAAAGCCAGGAGGGTAGCACCTTCAAATTTCTTCCTCAGCCACCTCCCTCGATTCCCTCTGCGTCCGCCATGGTACCTCTCCTCTACCTCAGCCAGGCCTCCTTACAAGACCGTTGTTACACTGGCCCACCCAGATCATCGAGGGTGATCTTCCGGCTCCACCTTAATTTACCACACCTGGAAGTAACAGTCACGGGTGCCAGGGATTAGGGTGTGAGAGGGGCGTAATTTTGCCTGCCCCGAGCAATATACCAATACTAACACTGGCATCGGTAAGAGTAGCAGATGCTAATGCTTACTGAGGTAAAGTGAGGTCGTGTGATTCAAACTTTAATGGGAGCAAAAGAAAGTATTATCGGAGCTAAATAATACCCAGAGACATCCTTCATAGTTTCCTGTCCACAACAATTAAAAAAAAAAAAAAGCTTCTGGGGCACCCACTAGGTACCACTACTTTTCATTCCTCATAGTAAGGAACTTACTGTCTTTACTTTTGGGCAACTCAAGAACCTATCCTCCTTGCTCCAGAGCAGGGCAACGTACTGGCTCCTATGCACCCTGGCCATCAGAACTGTACCAGGCCTGCCCGGCTCAGCCAGCACACCCTCTTGGGGCAGAAAGCAGGACTGTACTGCTCTTTGTCACAGCCCTACACCCATCTGTGGGCACAGGGGAGGTAGGCCATGATGCCTTTGTTATTTTTCGAGGAACCGAAGAACCCAATGAGATTAGTAAATGCCTCTTGACCCTGAGCAAGCATTAGAATCACCTGCAGGGCCAGAGAACTCAGATCCTAGGACTTCAGGAGGTCTGAATTTGCATTTCAAGGAAGCACACACCTGTACTTAATGCTGCTTCCGTGGGCCCACACTTTGAGAACCATTGTTCTAGAGTGAGCTGGAGGCAAATTCATTAGAACAGAATACATTGCTCAGATGTGTGGTCTCAGTGTTTACTGGTCCCCACCCACTCTCCCCACTTCCTGATTTCCACATTGCTGCCAGGGTCATTTGACTGGTATTACCCAGTAGAGGAGAGGGTGGAGGGGACTTCTTCACAGAAGCTACAACACAGGGCTCACTTTCCCCAGTGCTCCTCCTGGTGGCCTCCTACAGCAGCCTTGGCTTTATCATGTCTTCAGAAGAGAGGCCCGGGTCACCAGTCCTCCCAGTCTCTGCAGCTGGGCCAAACAACGCGAAACAACGTAAGACATCACCTTTGAAAATGAGGCAGTGGGGGAGAGGAGCAATTCCTTAAAAGGGCAAAGGTTCTTTGGGCTGCCAGTCCTCAAGACCTCACCCACCACTGAAGGTCATGAACTTGATCAGGGTTCAAGGAATTCGGGAGCCAAGTGCACAACTGTGCTCCAGTGGTGTTCTTTAGATATGACCCCAGAGGCTGAAGGGCATGCATATTAGCATAGTTTGGAACAGCTGTTGATGAAGATTTTTAAGTTTTGCTCAGGGGACTAGTTATAATGAGGAGCATTTTATGAGAACAATACATATTGTAGACATCTGAATATATTTCCATGAGAAAATAAGGATGAAGGAAACAAAAAGATAGTATAGTGTTCTTACACAGCAGATGAATATTTAATACGTTAGCGCTTATCTTTAAGAGAAAAAAAAATACCCTTTGGAATTTTACATGCTTCCTACAATTGCAATCCGTACACAAAATGACAAACACTACATCCACTGGTATAAATACCATGTATTTCATTATTCCCTTATTACAGCACCACAAAGACCAGCTGCCACGTGAAGTATCATGAAAACATAAATTACCGGTTATAAATAGTGTATTTAAAGCATGAGGCCATCCCAAACCGGTCGGTTTAACACAGGCTGCCTAGCACAAGTCTGAGGAATTGATGGGCCCGCCAGGGGAAGCTGGGCAGGACAGGCGGACCGCAGGAGAGCAGCCAACAGAAGCCGCACGCATGAGGGGCTCTGGAACAGTTAAAGGGGGATAAAGTGGAGTTCTCAGGGGCCCGGAGGAACAATTCTACTTTCAGTTGACCCTTGCCACCCCAAGAGGGACCGATTCGCAGATTGCTTATCACCGCTATTTTTAACTTCCTGGCAGTCTAACACAGCGCAATGGGAAAATCTGCCCAAAGTAAATACACATTCTCATTTGAGTCTTCTCCTGGCAAGTACTTTTCTATTATTTTCCATTAGAACCATTTCCAGGATAAATCACACTCCAGAGGCACAGCTTAAGTGTGAGGGTCCTCCGAGGAGCATCTATTCTATGACTAGGGTAGCTAAGGAAAGGCATGTCTGCTTTCCACTCTAGATGCGTGTCCAAAAGAGGCCCTTTGAGAAGCTTTCCAAGATTTCAGTTGCAAAGCTCCTTTATTGTGATTATTATTCCTCTGAGTCTTGTTCCCAAACAAAATTACACATAGTGATATATAATTATTTTTCCATGAAACAGCTTAATAAGAAGGACATGCTGGAAGCACTCTCTTGATGTCAGGCACTGTACATGTGTCCTCTCCCGGAATCCTCCCTACAACCCTGTGAGGTGGGTATTAGTATTATTCCCACTTTATTTATTTTTAAGATTTTATTTATTTATTTGACAGAGAGAGAGAGCACAAGCAGGGGGAGCGTCAGGCAGAGGGAGAAGCTCTTTGCAGGGAGCCTGACATGGGACTCGATCCCAGAACCCTGGGATCATGAGCTGAGCTGAAGGAAGACGCTTAACTGACTGAGCCACTCAGTCATCCCTCATACCCATTTTACATACGGGGAAACAGGATCACACAGGTGAAGTAACTTGAGATCTTACAATTGGAAAGGCATGAAATAAGTCTAAAAACTCAGATCTGCTTCCAAAATCCATGCTTTTAACCAGAGCACTGTGCTGCCTTACCTTATCCATGTTACCACACTGTTTTAATACAGTTCCACACCAAAAAAAAAGAACTAGTTAAACCAGCTATGAACTTAGGAAAGACAGATAAATGCATAACTTGCATTGAATTTTTAGAAACACCTAAAATAGCAAGCAGAGACCCATTAAAGTCTTCATGGACCCTGAGCTATCCCAGCCCTCACATTAGGAACCACTGACCTAGAACCACCAGGATAGCATTTACAATGTGAATCTTCTAGGTCTGCACAAAAATAGCTAGTTAAAAATATTGTCGGATGCCGTGAGATACAAAGTCAAATACAGTCAAAACTGAATGACATTCAAGGCTCTTCTTAAACTGGCCCTCCCGATCTTTTCAAATCCATCCTCTAGAACTGCATTATTCACACTGAATCTGAGTCAATAGGTGGGAGGCCAGGGAACTTTTAGCAAGCTCCCCAGGAGATCTTCACTGGCAGGTAAGACTGAAAAACATTTCCATCCTAATATGACTACTCACAGACCTGGTCATTCTAATCTCCTAGGGCAACTCACCATTTACTAGGCACACAACCTACTCTCTCAGCCTTGTGCTATTTGTTCATGACTATTCCCCAGCCTGCAATGCATAGCTCACCCTTTCCCCCAGGCCCAGCTCAAAGGCCTCCTCTGGGAAACCTTGCCTGCTGTCTCCTGTTAGAATGTGTCGTGTCCCAGCCGCCCCCACAGCACCCTGCTTGCATTCTGCCTTCTCTTGTGGTGAGCCGTCCGCTTGTCCCCTCTTCTGAGAACAGGACTCATCCCCCACTAAGAACAGTACTGGTTCATACTAACCTTCTTCGCTCTCCATGCCCTTAACACCCACACTGGCCATAGAAGTTTCTTAATAAGATTAGCAAGTCTAATTTGCCACAGGAGACCAGAAGTAGCTACTGTACTAAAAACAGACTTCTCTCCTCACTGGCTGGAAAGAGGAGAGGGGAGGGAAAGGAGGGAGGGGCCCGTATAGGAATGAAACAGAGAGAAACAAATGATGGTTCATTTTTCCCTTAAACGATCCAGAATTAATAATGCACAAGTGATTCTTAGGAACCGGTATTTTACCGGTGATCAAAACTTTCTGTAATAAACTCTGACATAAAGTTTTAATACTTGCATCTGTCATCCTTATCGACAAACTTCAATCACAGCAGAAATGGAGCAACTGTCTCCTGTGCCCAGCTGTACCTTCCCAGACCCAGGTAAGCCTCAACTGGCCAACTCCATATTTTCAATTTGCATCTATTCCTGGGGGGAACAGAATTTTACTAATGAGCACCTACTATGTTCCAGGCATTGACACCTCTACTTTTATACATAAGATCTAATTCTCCCAATAGCCCCCCCACCCGAGGTAGGTTTATCACCATTCTATAGATGAGAAAACTGAGCCCAGAGAGGTTAAATAACTTGCCCACCGAGACATAGTTAGCAATCCCGGAATTTGAATTCAAATGGGCCTGATTGCAAAACCCATGTTCTTAACTACTCCGCTAACTTTTTTTTTTTATAAACTCTTTTTTAAATTTAAAAAAAAATTTTTTTTTATTTAAAGATTTTATTTATTTATTTGACAGAGAGAGAGAGATTACAAGTAGGCAGAGAGGCAGGCAGAAAGACAGGGAGAGGAGGAAGCACGCTCCCTGCTGAGCAGAGAGCCCGATGTGGGCCTCGATCCCAGGACGCTGAGATCATGACCTGAGCCGAAAGCAGAGGCTTTAACCCACTGAGCCACCCAGGCGCCCAAACTCTTTTTTTTTAAAGATTTTATTTATTTATTTGACAGAGAGAGAGATCACAAGTAGGCAGAGAGGCAGGCAGAGGGAGAAGGGGAAGCAGGCTCCCTGCTGAGCAGAAAGCCTGATGTGGGGCTTGACCCCAGGACCCTGAGATCATGACCTGAGCTGAAGGCAGAGGCTTAACCCACTGAGCCACCCAGGCGCCCCTCTGCTAACTTTTTAATAAGATCTGTACGATTTTGCAGGGTATGAGCAATGGCATCAATATACGAATGGAAGAAGGAAAGGCTCTGGGTCTATTGCTACGCGTGGGGAGCAAACACTCTTTTAGAGGACACAGCTTCATTCTGTGAGTGCACACTGCCAGGAGCCGAGAGCTCACTGCGCAGAAGTTGGAGCCTGCTCTGGGGGGCACTTCTAACTAGAGGCCTGACAATGCTGAGCTCATGGGAATCTGGTGTCCAGGCCTTAGTGAGCCCAGTGCCCAGATGTCTCACTACGTTTTACAGGGTTTCACAAAACAGAAGGGCCTGGGAGACTTGGAACATCCCTGGTCTCATTCTCTCATTTTGAAGATGGGGAAACCGAAGCCCATGGAAGTTCCCTGCTCCCCAAGGTCACAAAGCCCATGAGCTACGATATGGAGGCTTAAACTCACGTTACTTGCTCGGAGTCAGGCTTGTCTTTTTTCCTGAACTTATTTTTTCATCACAGGAGAAAAGAGGATTGCTGCAGCAGTAAAACAAGGGCTTACATATATAGAAAAAAACTGTCTTCTGGTCTCACTCTGACCTCAGGCTACTGCCTTCCAGAGATCACCAATGTCAATGGCTCAGTTTGTACAAATTACACATCATCACACTATTTCCTAATCTCTCACAAACATCCTTTCTTTAACAGAAATGAAATAAACACACACACACACTTCTTCATCTCTGAAACTTTTAACACCTAACTTACGTGAATACGTTCCAAGGTCCGTGAGGCCCAACACCGCACAATCCAGAGGCTGACTGTGGGACTTGCCTTCCGCTCACCACCCTACTCCCATTTAAGTAATGACCTCTGCCAATACTGGGGTGGCGGGGGGAGCTCTAACTCATTTAGTGTCACTTGGATCAAAATGAAAACCCAGTCTAAATGGAGGGATTAGGGGGAATATCTGGATTTCAGGGAGTAGGTTCCATTCCCTGGCACGTCAGAAGGCCAACCCTTTGAGTAAACAAAGTCTATTGAAAATATCTTTACCTGATAATTAAGTGCCACGAACTTGGGCAAGCTGATATATCTTCATCTGTGCAATGGGAAAATAACAGTACTCACCTTACAGACTTGTGCAATTCATAATTAAATGAGATAATACATATACAGTGGCTAACATGATTTCTGGCACACAACCGCATTCAAAAACAATGGCTACTATGATTATTACTGTTACTGAAATTATGTCTGGCATTAACACAGGGTCAAAAGAAGTGCAGAGGTTTTGATATGATTGCTCATGGTGTATAGGTCTTGACTTGTTGTTGTTAGCATGTTATCAGCCTCTGGAACATTCGCCACCCTCTATCTATGAAATGCCTGTTCCCCCCAGGTGAGGGGGCTGGGGTTGGTGGGCCTTAGATGGATCTTGGTGGTTGAAGATTTAAAAGACACTTTGGAGATAATCCCCACATGGCCATTCAGTGTTTCTAACCCACCTTCTGTGAAACGATGGAAGGACCTCTGATGTTTACATCTAGAACATTCCAACACCCACCAATAATGCTCTTTCTAGCAGAGAAGGAGGATTTTCATCTGCAAGTGAGCACAAGGGGGCTTTGAGGAAAACGCACTTAGAAAAGCAGGTAAATGGAGACTTGAGTTTCCAGAAATCTGTCTTTCAAAATGCTGATAGGCTTGGGTTTTTCACCCTACATCTTTGAAAATGTTTGTCATTTTTGTGGTCTGCACACTCCAGACTTTGTTTTGAAAGGGGAACTTTATAAATCACTGTATCATTACTACAGATAGCTGATCCAAAGACTAATTTGTGGTTGCACACATGTTCACAACTATGTGAAAAATACTGCGTCAGCACCAGGGCCCGCTTTTCATCACATCCTTGCTTTTACATCTTAATGGGCTTTTGATTATCGCAAATCTGAGGGAGAAGTATGAAGAAATTAAAAGGAAAGAAACAAGGAAGAAAGAAGAAAGCAAGAGAAAGAAGGAGATGGGAAGAGAAAGAGTAAGGAAGGGGAAAAAAAATCTTCCCATTTTCTTATTTGTAGCCTTAAGGACTTCCAAGAGCTCCATTGGAAAGTGTGTTTAAAATACTCGAATTGTCTGCTAATGGTATTTAAAAAAAAGAAAAGGAAAGAAGAGCAACAGACCTAATGTGTGTTTTTCAAAACCCTTTGATCCTAAATCCATTCAACTATAAATCTGGGTTATTACTTCAAAAGCTAGATACATCCTGACTTTCCTAAAGTGACGTAAAATATTCAATCCCAAGCCAAGAAAAACCCCAAGCCAACCAACAGAAGTCAAGGAAAATTGAATACAGAGGCTTTCGACTTGAATTATTCAAGTCCAAGGAAATTAAGTCTTTCATCTTTTCTCCCTGGTTAACTTTTAAAACATTTTAAATACCTTGCCCTAAATATTTCAAAATAGAATCCAAAAGTGATCAAATTCCCTTTTATAAGCTAAAGAGTATAGATAAATATATCAATTTTATCTAGAATACTCATACCCATTTCTCTCAAAAATAGGGGGAAATACAGATAGTACTGTGTCTCTGAAATGCTTGTAAAGTATCACTGGAAAAAACTTTTTGATATTTGTATTAATTTAACTCTAAAATAAACCGTTACCCCAAAATACTTCTTCAAGATAACAGGTACTCTCTTTGAAGAAACTATAAATGATGACAACACTTTACATACACACACACACACACACACACACACACACACACAAACACACAGAGTGAAACAGGAAAAAACAGTTTATAAGTTAGTAAAAACAGAAAACAAGCCTTCACACAGTTGACAAAAGAACTACCAAGAGATATCTGTTAAACAGAAACGTCACACCAACGATAGTCCCTGAATGGCTAACTGTATATAGAATACACACAACTTCTGAAATATCTTTGGATGGGACGAAACATTTTGGTATATCCCAACATTTAGTGTTTTTCCGTGACCCTCGCCCCTCTACATACTTTTTCCTTTGGCAGAAGAAAACCTAAACACCAGCAGTTTCTCTTCTTATGTGGATTCAAACCTAAAGAAACACAGCCACGTGAAACATCTGTGGACTGATCTTTTGGAGTCAGTGTCGACGGGAGGTCATCAGTCTGCAGTGCTGCGTCCTTGGGCTCCTTTCAAGCCATCCCTGGTGTTTCAGCATCTCCACTCCATGGGGGCGGGGGGTGGAGAAGGCACAGCAGTTCCTGCAAGTGTGGTCCCTGGACCCCTGGGTGCCCCCAAGACTCTTGCAAGGAAATCCATGAGGTCAAAACTATTTTCTTAATAATACTCATCACTAGAAGCAGAGTTTTGCAGAGGCTTCATGATGTGCGGTGTGGCAGCAGACTGAATGTAGGCAGCAGAGTTGAGAATCCAGCTGTCTTCTATTAGCCCAGACATAAAAGAGATTATGTGCAAAAATGAAAAAAGAAAAAAAAAAAGAATGCTACCCTTTTGTTTGTGTCTTGGAAAATAGTTATTGTTTTCATTACAATATGTTATTTGTGTTAGAATGTGACAGATTATTATTTTAAAGTCAGTATATTTTAAATTTTTGTGTCCATTTTCAGTTTTAATATGGCAAATATCAATAAATATAATTTATAGGGGCACCTGGGTGGCTCAGTCGTTAAGCAGCTGCCTTTGGCTCAGGTCATGATCCCAGGGTCCTGGGATCGAGCCCCACATCAGGTTCCCTGCTCAGCAGGAAGCCTGCTTCTCCTCTCCCACTCCCCCTGCTTGTATTCCCTCTCTCACTGTGTCTCTCTCTGTAAAATCAATAAATAACATCTTAAATAAATAAATAAATAAAATTTATATAAACAAAAGCTCTTAAAGGGACTCAAGAATTTTTAAGAACTGAGACCAGGAAGTTTGACAAGTGAATTAGCACAATGCCTGATAGACAATAAATGCTCAATATGTGTGTGGCGAACTGACTGACTAAAGGGATTTAATGATGACTCTTAAATGTGCAAGAGATGTCAGAGCTCAAGAAATGGACATGGCAATTGGATAACCATCTTTAGGTCCTCTGTACTCACTTACAGTATGATTAAAAAAAGATGGTAAGAACACAAAAGTATAAAGCCACAATTATTACAGTAAAGATGCTAGGTAAGTATGGCTGAAAAACGGGTAAAGGCAAGGAGAGAGTGGCCAGGTGGGGAATGGCAAAAATGAGTTTGGATTATCAGTTGACTTCCTTTATCTATCCTGTCACCGTTTATTTCTTACTTTCAGAGAAACAGTATCTGCAATGACAGTGAGAATGTCTTCTAAAAAGGGGTCTATAAGGATTTTATTCACAGGCTAATTAAATTATGTAACATCCTGCATGGTTCACGTGCTTAGAATCCCACATGGTCATGAGGTCATCTGTATGCTGGGTTCCAAGGCCACAGTGTTCACATGCTCCTCCCAGCTGTCTTTAACATACAAAATCCAACCTTGGACAATACCTCCTCCAAAAAGCTTTGTTTGAATTCTATTTTCCCAAAGAAGGTTAAAAACTTCTTCCACTGTCTTACCTCTGTATTTTGTGCATACGGCTGTGGCAGCATGTTGTCCATGGTTATTGAAAGCCTTTATTTGCACTGTTTTCCTTAGTGAACATGAGCACCTTGAAGGTGGAGGGCCCATGCCTTGTCTGCCTTTCTGTTCCTGTACCCGTTGCAGTGCCAAAACATGGTAGACACTTTAAAACCCATTCGAACTCTAGTCAGCCATCTAATAGGCCACCTAGGAGACATACCAGAATTAAGTAGAATGTAAAAGAATAATAAGGAAGTGGTGAAATTTCATTTGTTTCCAAACTGGCTAGAAACCCAGCACCTGTATCTTAGTGATGGTGAATTAGTCTTGCCCTGTTTGAGAATGAAGAGCAGACCATTTAAAGAGAGCCTTCTCCTAAAAACACATCTCCTGGAAGAACATTTAGCTCTTTTCATCCTTCTGAAAGGATACAAATTGCAAATGATACAGGCAAGTACTTCAAATGATAAATTAAACCAAGGTAAAAACTCACAAGGCCAAGAGCAGTACTAATGTGAAAAGCAGTCAACTAGCAGAAAAAGACTGGAGAAAGGGGAATGCTAACAATCCCAAATACTTATACAACATCAAAGAAGGTTGGAAAGTCATGCTCTGAAATCAATCAGACTTTGTTACCATCTTTTAAGTGACATGCCTATCAGCAAAGAACACACATTTTCATTAGCAGAGCAAAGAAAGAATTTGTGTGCCCTGGGTTAGCTTTGGCAATGAAATAGGTAAAGTAGGTCATTTCCATATTGAGCTTTAAGAATATGGCCATATGATATGGATGAAGGTGTCGCCCAGAATCTACTATGGGAGAGGTATCTATACACCTCCAAAGGAAGAGGGCATTACAAGTAGTTCTGGAGCGAAAACTGGAGACTGGGCAGCTACAGGCAATCTAATCTCCTGAAAACCTACAGAAAGTAAAGGTCTTGAAGCATAAAGAGCCTGTCTATCCTTACAACCATCCCATATAATTGGATGTGTATCCTTTTGTTAGACTTTGAAAATAGCAATTTATTTCTCATTCATTAGTCTGATTTCAAACCACCCTTATCAGATGTCTCAACTATCAGAGACTCCAAGGTCACATAACACCGAGATGCTCTCCATATCTGTTTTCTTGATTCTATTATAATTCAGTTTTCCTCATTAGAGCTAGAGTCGTAGCCCAGGGGAAAATCCCACTATGGGACCACAGAATTTTAGAGCTGAAAATCACCCCAGGAGCTGTCTAATATAACCCCCTCACCTTTAGGAAAACCAAGGCCCAGAGAACTCAAGTTCCTTGCCTGGGGTCACACAGCCCAGAAGGTCAGAAGCAGACAGGGCCTCAGTCTCCCCTCCTCCATCCAATTCAGTGCTGTTTCCATGATACCAAAGCAAAGAAATATAGGTGCTCATTTGGAAAAGTGCATTTGGACGAATTGCTAGCCCTGAGCACCATTTCCTCCCTACATAAATGAAAGCAAAGCTTTCCACCTGCCACTGTCACCCTGGGAACATCCATGGCAAGCATGTTTACTCCCTCCAGCCGTCTATGGGAAGATGAAAGACAGAGCGTCACTATGACGCAGCAGTGCTGACTCTGGAAGGAGAGGAAGTTAGAGGGAGCCAAGGCATGGACGTGAGAGTGGCCCGTTCTGAAGTCTAAGGAGAGACAGGATCTTCGCCTTACCTCAAAGTGTCTCCTCAAAGTATTTGCTGACTACAAAGGGAAAGAATAGTGACTTTATAGTGGAAAAGCCTGGCAGACACCACCTTACCTCAGGGATCAAGGTTCATGTTTCCGGAAATGGGACACGTCGATGTCCTGTCCCCCTGACATAATGCGCTACCAAAGGCACTTCACCTCTGTGGTCTTCCCCCAAATCCTGCCCTCCATTTAGCTGTGAGAAAATACCAGATAAACTAAGCTACAGGACAGTCTAAGAAGCACCTGACTAGTGCCCTTCACAAGGTCAAGATCATGGGAAACAAGGAAAAACCAAGGAACTATCACAGGTTGGAGAAGATCAGCAGATAAGACCACCAAATGTAATGTAGGATCCCAGACTGGATTTTGGAACAGAAAATGGACACTGGTGGAAAGACAAAGGAAATGTGAATGAGGTCTGTAGTTTAGGTGGCAGCATTGTGGCAATGTTAATTTCTTAGTTTTGAGAACTGTAAAATGGGGATACCGTGCACGGAGGTTAACTCTGGGTAAACTGGTTGAGGAGTGCGCAAGATCTCTTTGTACCATCTCTGCCACAGTCCTCCAAGTCTAAGGTTATTTGAAAATTAAAAAAAAATTAAGTGGTTCATGATGGGCGGGAGACATAGTTGAAGACTTTCTAGTCCCTCCTCTTGGCTCCTTGTTAAAATCACTTTTCCCTCTTCCTTTCAAAAGCACTTGGCACAAGCTCTTTCTTTCTTCCTTATTCTGATGATTTCTGCATCTTTTAAAAATGATAAAATGTTTAAAGGGCAGCCACCAAAAAGAATCTGCATCACTAATAAGGGCACTTCATCCTATGTCATTCACAAAATAAGTGTTCAATTAAAAAGTCAGCAATACCAAGACATGGAAATAATCTAAGTGTCCACCGATGGACAAATGGATAAATAAGTTGTTGTATATATACACTGGAATGTTATTCAGCTATAAAAAAAGAAGGAATTGGTGGCATTTGTGCCAATATGGATGGACCCTTGAAGGCATTATGCTAAGTGAAATAAGACACAGAAAGACAAATACTACGTGATCTCGTTTGTTGGTGGAATCTAAAAATAAATAAAATAAACTCAGGGAAAAGAAATCAGATTTGTGGTTACGGGGCGGAGGGGTTGGAGGAAGATGGTCAAAAGGTACAAATTTCCAGTTCTAAGATAACGAAGTACTAAGGATGTAATGTAACACTGCCATTTGGTCTATTTGAAAGTTGTTAAGAGAGTAAATCCTGAGAGTTCTCATCACAAGGAAATAAGACTTTTTCTTCTTTTTCTTCCATCTATATGAGATGATGGATGTTATCTAAACTGATGTTAATCATTTCACAATAAATCTGAGTCAATCATTGTGCTGCACACCTTTACACTTACACAGTGCCCTAAGTCAGTTACATCTCAATTAAACTGGGGGTGGGGAGAGTCAGCTACATGAATAAGTGATATTCAATAGCCCCACGCTCCTCATTTCATACCTCTCCTTGCATGCATGTCAGACACACGTCTTCTAGACCTGTCTATCCTTGGAATTCACTGTGAAGGGAAAGGTCCCCGTGCTCCCACACCCCTCTGCCCTGACAAAATGACTCTCCTCCCCTGGGGCAGAACAGATACAGAGCATCTCCTGCTAAAGCCCCATCCCTACCCCCACAGAACTCACAAATATACCTCTAAACAGGTGATGTTAAAATGCACCTGCTTCCCATGGATGAGTTATATGTATTCCGTTGCATTTCATGATTTTGCCCCAAATTGCCCATTCCGTAAGTGAAAACATACCAGCTGTGTTCGCAGCCACATTTCTGTCTCTTCACAGTATCTAACACAGCACGCTGCCCTCACCCATGGAACGCTTAAAGAAGCAAGTGATGTTCAATATCCCTGTGCTCTTTGCCTAGACTAGAAAAGCATTAGGTCATCCTCCTTCATGAATTACATCACCTCCTCCAGGAAGCCTCCCCTGGACACCCCTCAGCCTCCTCCTTCGACAAGCCTCCTCCTCAGGCTTAATCACTTCCTGCCTTGTGGTACCTATGTGCCTGGTACATAATTCTGCCTTAGCACTTGTAACACTCTATTTTAATTATCTATTTACAAATCCATCTCCCCAACTATGTAACAGGAGCTCCCTGAGAGCAGTAACTTTGCTTTATTTATCGTGTATCATTAGCTGCTAGGACAGTACTTGGCATGTTGTCAGTGATACAATGAATGTTTGGTGAATCAAAGAAGGACTGTTAGTCCCACTCTCTGGCTCCTACTGCTCAGGAACTCACATGCCGGCATTACCCGCAACAAGCAAACACATGCCGCAAAGACATTCCACACAAATCTCTGGTCCCTGCAGTGAGCTTGCAGGCTCTCAGGAACCACGGAGTCATCATCACAGCTGACACTCTGGCTTCACGGACACTCCATAGCAAACGAGAGGACAGTGAGCCTCCTGACCTGTTGATCTGATCCTTATTTCCCCCTGAGCAGGAATGCTTCATAGGAAAGGAGCTGGGGTAACCAGAGCACAAGGGTCTCTCAAGACACCAGGGTTGCTGTCATATAAAGAAGTGAAATCTGCCCCGGAGGTTCTCATCAGAAACTCCGTATCAGCCAAGTCTGTGCTCAGAGTGGTTCTCCTCTGCTTCCCCTGTTGGCATATGTTATGATAGCTCCTGTGTTTTGACTGCTGTGCTGCTCTCTCTCTCTGGTCCCCCAACTAGAAACTTTACGTTGTCCTCACTTCTCCCTCTCTCAACCCACACAACCAAGGGAAAGCCTTATGTCACTGATCAGCAACTGAAATAACTTCCTAAGGCTCTCGTCCACACCACAGCAGGACACAAACCCCAGCCGCTGCCATCTCCAGCCTGGGCTGTGACAAAGGCCTTGATGGCTTCCCTCGCTTCGGGCCCTCCCGATCTGCAGCTTGGACCCAACAAAATCTCAGCGCCTCACCGAAGCTCGGATGGCCCTACCCAAGAGGGTGGTCTGCAGTCACTCCTTCCCTCTGATCGATTACCATGAAAGCGTCTGGACATGCCCACCATCTTTCTCTACCCAGTAAATTCCTACACATCCTTCACCACCCGGCTTTAAAGAGCACAGGTTAACCCTCCCCAGGGAAAACACAAACACACTCCACCGTTTAGGAGTCAATATTAAAGTTCTCCCCAGGGCTGGTGCCTATTAGAAGGGGGAGAACTGTCCATATGTGAACTGTCTGCAGAGCACAATTTGTTCGTTGGGCTCTTATCACCTAAGCTTCCATGCGCATTTGTGTCGTGTCTTTGATGAGACAGCAAGCTCCTCCCTTCCTCCTCTCTCCTAGCACAGTGCCCTGCATACTTAGGTCATTTAAAAAGATGTCTTGACGAATGCTGAAGAGAAAAACCACCCCGTTCCAGAAGATTAAAAGCATCCAGATTCTACCTATGGTCCTCAGCCCCTGGTGTGCATCAGAATCCACCCAGAAGCTTGTTAAAAATGCAGATGCCCTACCTCTGCCCCTGCTGATTCTGACTCAGAGGACCGGGGAGAGTTCCCAAATCTGTATTTTCCAACTAAGTTTCCCCACTCCTGTCAGTTCACTGTGCTGCCCCCAAGAATGAGAATTGTTCCTACACACTGAGGGTCTGACGAACTCTGGTCCTGGCTGTGTCCTTCCGGCTCTCTCCCCCTGGAGTCAGAGGTCAGAGGCAAAATCGGAAGGGATCACTAAAGAGCAAGTTCACGGTCCTGAGAGCAGGCTTCCCCCAGGAACTGACTCTCCATGTCGGAGGCAGCTGAGAGGTGATTGTATCTAGAGAGCACACAAACTATACTTATCTGCTCTCTCCGAAATGCCAGGGAGTTTGAAAGGCACTTTGTCCAATTAGAAGTGTGGAGAAATATTCATCCTGTCCATGACAGAGATGAAGTGCTTCTTTCAAAAGCAGCAGTGGCCGCCTGCCAGGTTTAAGAAGTCCAACTATTCCACACCAAGCCAGCAGTTATTAATTAGTTTTATTAGTGGCAGGTCTTTAATGCAAAATGACAGAGGGAGAGAGCGAATATCCCCGTCACTACTAAAATACAAATTGTCCGGATTTAGGTTGTGTTGTTCCCCAACATGCACAGGCGGCCCGCCAGGCCCAAGTGGGGAATGGAGAACGCAGCCAAATGCCTTTCTGCAGAGTTCCGGACTATTAATGGCATGACAAAGAGACTCGGATTCTTACCTCAGGTAGCTCTCTAGGGGAAAATCCACCAATTTTAATTATCAGGGAGGGGAGGCTGGTGAGAACTGTGGGGAGAATCAAGAGCAGGAGGGGAAGAGAGTGTGTGGACGGGAAGGGGGCCTGCATCACCCACACTGTTCAACAGGCCTCTGCAAGGAACGGGCACTTCCAGAGAACAGCACAGGGCTACTTTGCTGAGAATTAGTCTTACACTGTCAACCTGTTTTTTATGACCATTAATCACATTTGTATTTATAAGCGCTAAGACAGGATAATCAAATCTCATGCTTCAAAGCATATGTTTGTCACCACAGGCATAAGAAGGAAGGGAAAAAAAGTTTACAAGCCTGCACTGTTGGCAAGAGCCGCTGTTTATCTGGTTGCTTCCCCAGAAGCACCCTGGGGGGCTCTGGAGAACATTCTGTGAGGAAGACAGAACTGCCCCATGTTTCACTTTGTCAATGTTTCTACTTCTTTCTGCACTGGTCCTAAGGAAAGAATTCAGAGGAAGTTCCCCAACATCCTCTCTCGCAATGCTCAACTAACAAGGCCCTGAACTGCTTGCCTCAAGGCCTAGCAGACCTTCCTCCTTTGCCCCTCATGAGGGAAGATCCTGACAGTCTGTGGGCCCACACTTTTTCGTTTAGCAGCTTTCAGGACATTCCCTGCGGCACCCCCAACTGTCCTATAACCCAACCCCAAAGCTGTCTTGCTTTGAAGAGGGTTTCCCATGCCATGCGCCTTAGCGGCTTTCCTCTAGACCAGACTAGAGATGAGGGAATGCTTTCTGCCAAGGGCCAGAGAGTAAATATTTTAGGCTTTGTAGACCCTACATTTTCTATGGCAACTATTCAACTCTGCCCTTGTAGTTTGAAAGCAGACAGTGGACAATATGTAAACAAATGGGTGTGGCTGTGCTCTAATCAAACTTTCTCTCCAACCGCAGTCAGGCAGTAGGTGGTTGGCTTTGACCCCTGGATTGTAGTTTGCTGACTCTTACTCTAGGGCAGCTGTGCCCAATCCAGGATCCCAGGCACTAATGAGTTCTGTAAAACTACATGAAATATTTCAAAAATTCTGACAGGAAAAGTGCATTTGCTTTTACCACACTAGCACAGGCTAACCCAAATCTCTAGGCAGGAACTTTATCAGCTACTTGTTTTGACAGGAACTACCTCATATTGTCTGAGTAAAAATAACTGGGAAATAATCATTAAAAATTAGAGCTGGATGATCAAAATCTTTGAAAAATGAGGTCTGGGACGCCTGGGTGGCTTAGTCAGTTGAATGTCTGTCTGCCTTCAGCTCAGGTCACAATCCTAACGTCCTGGGATCAAGTCACAAAACGGACTCCTTGCTTAGAGGGGAGCCTGCTTCTCCCTCTCCCTGCTGCTCCCCCTGCTTGTGCGCTATCTCGCTCTCTCTCCCCATCTCTGACAAATAAATAAATAAAATCTTTAAAACAAACAAAACCAAAAGGCCCACGATGGGGAAATGGCCCTACTGTTTATAAGCAAGCAGGGCATCTCAACAACATCCCGTGTTTCTCTAGGAGACTCCCTCAAGTAGCTCAAAATACTTCTAATGAAGTAGGACCTCATCTCCCAACACATGAGTAACACAAGTCTGTGTGAAAAAGCTGTACCACCATTATCAGTATGAAGAACTAATATTTGGAGTATTCACTGGGAAGGGAAATATTTTACAAGCTCCTCAGAACTAAAGGCACTACGAACCCAGTCCCAGACTTTCCAGAACAAGTTTTTTAAAAATGCACAGCACTGGGGAAAGAAAATAAGAGCAAGGACACCTTGGTTCTCTTGGCAACTTGCTGGGTGAGAGGTGGCAACCTAAAGAGTTTAAAAACCATATCTTCTTGAGCTTTGTCTTTACAGTGTTCACTCAGTACTTAAATGTTTCTTGAATGAAGGAATTTTTTACATCCATGCTTGATGTTATAAAAGATTAAAAATGACTATGAGATGATCTTTGCTTTCCTAGAGTTAATGGTCTAATAATGGGGAACATAAAAGGACAAAGACATAAATAATACACAGCATTTATATGCAGCTACTGTACTTGCGGGCTCCCACTCAGCATCTACGGACCCTCCTCGTCTTAGAGAGGATCCTCACCAGACTGGTTATCTGGTGTCCCCGCTCCTAGCAGGTCTGCAGTAGATGATTGTAAAGACTGATGAGGGGACACCTGGGTGGCTCAGTTAAGCATCTGCCTTCAGCTCAGGTCATGATCGCAGGGTCCTGGAATGGAGCCCTACATTGGGCCTGCTTCTCCCTCTCCTTCTGTCCCTCCCCCCAACTCATGCTCTCTCTCTTTCTCTCTCTCTCTCTCTCTAGCTCACTTGCTTAAATAAATAAAATCTTTAAAAAAAAAATAAAGGCTGGTGGAAGATGGGGGCGTGTGGGTGGCTCAGTTGGTTAAGCATCTGCCTCTTGGTTTCAGCTCAGGTCACGATCTAATGGGTCATGAGATAGAGCCCCACCAGCTCTCCACTCGGTGGGGAGTCTGCTTAAGAGTCTCTCCTTACCCCCAGTTGAGCTTATGCTCTTTCTCTCTCAATTCTCTCAAATAAATAAAGAAATCTTAAAAAAAAAAAAAGTCTAGAAAAAAAGGCTGATGGAAGATAGAGCCATATGGGACCAGCACAATGTCAATGACCTAGCAAGAAGGGGGGCTACTGCCTAAAAGGAGCCCCGGACACTAAAGATAGAATTGATATCTATAATTATTCCAGTATCATTTGTACTGTAAATCATATATATATTCATCAATAGGGATGAATAAATTAATATATGTCTATACCATGGGAAATTTTGCAATTCTTATAAAAAGAATAAATTAGATTTCTATCTATTGACCTGAAGTCTATGATACATTTTTTTAAAGATTTTATTCATTTATTTGAGAGAAAGAGTGTGTTTGTATTAGTGGGGGGGGTAGGGGAGCGGGAGTAGCGGGCTCCCCACGCTCGACTCCAAGACTCTGGGGATCATGACCTGAGCCAAAGGCAGACTAAGCCATCCAAGTGTCCCCAATAATACACTTTTAAGTTTATCTGTTCCTCACCCCAAAAGCCTGTTGAGGCAAATTCTCACACATCAATAAAAATTATTTTCTGCATCAATTAGTACTTGGTCCAGAAAAAAAAAAATTACCGTTTCCTGCTTTAAGAAACTTTGTATACTCAGACCTAAAAGTAGGAGGCACAGACCAAAAACTAGCTGTAACTCCTCACTGTACAAAGAGTAAAGTGATTCCCCAGCCACAGAAGGGACACCAATGGGTTCCCAGAAATTGAATGTTTCATAGGGGACACAGAAAGCATGGTACCTCGTGAAAACTAAACTGACACAAACTTCACAGAGACACTGCCTGCACACACTGGCGAGGCTCACCTTTAAACATCAGAAGATGCTTTCACTCCCAAATAAAGCCATGAAAAGACATGTTCCATAAACAATTCAAGAAAGAGCCTATATATCACCCAATGGGTATATTGCAGAATGCTTATGTATATGTGTGTGTTTGTGTCTATAATGTGTATAGTTTATATAAAGTAGAAATACTTTCATTTGTACCTAGGAATCTTTTTTCCTCACTGGCTCCCTTAAAAAAAAAGAAAGAAAGAAAGAAAGAAAAACAATACCTGGTAGCTTATATCAGTGTAGTTCTGAGCTTCTTAGCCTCTCGGCTGATAAATTAACAGTCTATAAACAAAGGCTAAATACATCAGGGAGATATTCTGTATGTCTGGGTTTTCATTTGGGAAGCAGTGTTGCGTAGTAGAAAGAACATCATCTTTAGAGTCGCAGAGACCTTTGTGGAAACGCCGGCTCCACTGCTCTGGCTTTGGGCAAAGCTCTGAACCTCTGTTTCTTCATCTAAAAATAGGTACAGCAGCACTCGCCTCGCACAATCGCCAGGCAGGATGCAAACCTGTACGGGAAGCTTCTGGCCCGACCCTCAGCACAGAGGTCGTGCACAGTCATTGCCCCCGACGTCATGATTTCACAGACTGACACCTCTTTAAGGAAAGCACAGCTGTGCTGCCATCTTTCCCACCGTGGCAAAAACGCGGAAGTCGGTTCTGATCAGGGGTACACCTAACAGTCTACGTGAAAAGTGAACGGGGACGATGATGCCACCATGCGGCCCCTTTCTCCCACATTCAGATGTGTTCCAGGAGGACTAAAAGCCGGGCTACGGTATTTCTTAGGCTGTGTCCAAACCATTTCAATCAAAACCTGCTCCTTGCAGATGAACACACTGTCAACCTTTAAAATATTCATCTTCCCCTTCCATCCTTCCTTCCAGGGGTACTGACAGGGTGACCCCTTCTCTGGTCCCTCTCTAAACAATACAAACAATGAAGGGCCCTCAGGCAGGCATTACACACACAGTAACCCAAGTACAACTGGGTCCATCAAGGCAGCTTAGGCAAGACCCAAGGTGCCCAAGGTCGGGGGAGGGGGTGGTCCACTCATTCTGCTTCCCCACATTTTGCAGTCCTGCATCTGTTCTGAAAACCTGGTGGCAAGAGGAATAGTTAAAAATCAGGTCTGCACCGTGCTATAAGGTCTAAATGCCAACTACTACTGCCATTCAAGCTTCGCTTCTCTCAGAAAAGGATGCCTAGAATGAGGATTTCAGCTGCAGCCCAGGCCCAATCTAAACCTTGTTTAATGGTGCACAAGGTACTGCGGTTGATGACCAAGGGATACGCGCGGCTCTTGAGGGGTTCGCTCTTCACAGAGCGTGTTGTGTGCAAACAGAGGTCATGTCAGCACACGTCATCCTTAACCAACACATTGCTATTTAAGTAAGTGCTAACCTGCAGTTTTAGCAATTGTGATTTATTGAGGAGGGTGGTGTGAATAATGCAGAGGACTTGACCATTGGCCTTTAATTCCTCTCATTTAGACAGGCTGCTCTTCACCATAAAACAGTCATTCTGTAAATTAATGTGTTTTATTTTAAAAGTGACATGTTGTACTGGCTTGTGCTTAAAGGCAAATTACTCCGGATGGCCGGCTTCCCAACCAGTTATGAGGGATCTGGCCCACTCCACCCAGGGTAGAGGAGAAAATCTAAATGGGCCACACAAAATGACAAAAATCCACCATCGCTACCTGAGGCCCACAGGTATCCCGTTCGCCACCAAAGGCATAGCTGCTACAAGGTAAGGGGAAACATGCCCCGTACCTGGGGCCTCGTCTGCAATTCAATGCTGGGCCCAGCCTCATCGACCTGGAAGCACCCCAGACACAGGTGTATGCCATGATGCCAAGTGATCTCACGTGCCTGAGGCCCAAAGCCAGTCAGGCAAGCAGTGAATCTATTGCTTTTCCTTGGTTAGCACACATCAGTGATTTAAGGAATGAATAAATGACTGACACATGTGGCTGCCAGTTCACACCCAAACCCACCATGTTCCCATCCGGAGTATGTGATCTGGTGAGCAGAGACCAGTCCACCTCTCAGCTCCGTGCACGGAGCTCCAGCAGACCCTTAAAACGGCAGAGTGTATATTTTCTAATCTGTAAAAGAGAGCCAAACACCCGCCTCCCAGGGCTGCTGTGAGGTCAAGCAGACAAGGTATCTACGGCAGTGACTGGCAAATGGAACGGTGCTCCCGAACATCAGTTATTGCTAGTACCTTCATCTTCTAACCTCTCAGCACTAAAATCTTCAACAACCTTCTGTTGCCAAGAGAATAACGACCAGACTCAAGCGCTGCTATCAGAACCCACCCCAGCCCATATTCCCTCTCCTAGCTTACATCTTCCTGCCCCCGGGATGAAGCATCTATTCCAACCGTACACTTTTTTACTCACCCTTGAACACATTAGGCCAGTTACCACCCTTAAACTTTTATTTATGTCATCCTGAAATACTCCTGTCTTCGTCTCAGCTTGGCCTATCTAAATTCTATTCATTCAAAAACCAGTAACACATTTTTAGACTCTACTATGTGCTCCACAAGGATTGACACAAGTCCCAGGCCAGCCACTGGGTGTCATAGGCCCCCTCTTTCACACAGTTAATGGTGCAGGGTGGTGTGGGGGTCACATGATCCAGCCTGAGCCAATGGGCACATTTTTAAGGATTCATCTAGGGCCCAGAAGAGGGAAAGCTGAACTTTCTCCCTTGGGTCTCTTGTCAGGGAGGAACTGCCTGGGAAAAGATAAAGGCCAACTCAGAAATTCTTTGACTCTCTTGATCTTCCCCCTAAAACTTTCTAGTTATATAAGCCCCTTAATTCCCACTTTTTGCTAGGTTGAGTTTGGTTTTTCTCATTTGAATGCCAAATAATTATGCCCAACACCAATATTAATAGCAATTCCATTTGAGTATGAAGAAACATTATCTTAATTGCTTTATATATAATATCTTCCAATTCTCCACTTTTACGGTTATAAGCCTACTGAGACCCAGAGAGGTTCAAGAATTTTCCCAGGGTCACACAAGTAGTGACAATGTCAAATGTCAAGACCCCCAGCTTAATGCTCCATTTCCACTATAAGCCACCCAGACATACTAACCTTGGTGCATGGCTTTGGGGGCCATGCAGGAAGACTTGCTGGTCTTACAATGGCTCCATTTTCAAGAACGGATATAGCGCTTTCCTATAGCCCTGAGAAGTACATTTTATGAAACGTATCTCTTGCTGCCCTTCACTCACCCTTGCAGCAAAGACCAAGACTCATAATGAATGGCCAGTGGGAAGTGTGCTAAAGTCCAACGTGAATCAATGAGAGCACTAATGAAATTGCTTCAAGTCCTAGAGCAGAAGGTAAACTAAATGCCTTTCAGAGATGTGTGACTCTCTGCCCTTCCAAGTTCCCAGAGAATAAAGAAAATGGACAAGGCAGGGCAGAGCAGTGACAGGAAAGGTTAGGAGCAAACCAACACATATTCCTTACATTGACTTAAAATGTGCAATAATTTCTCACTTCCAAATGTTGTTGGGGAAGGCAATATTCCACGTAAGTGATTTCACAGATAACAAGAACACCCTGTTTGTTTTTTCACTGTAAGTATTTTTGAATGAAACACTGGACATTTCAGTGTGTTGTCAAAAGGGTTTCCCTAACAGCAGCTCATCATAACCTAAGGTAAGAAGGTTATTAGGAAATACAGAATACTTTTTAAAGGCCAGAGCCATGCTGCCTGGATCTGTATCCCAGCCATATGATTTCCCAACTGTTGTGACCTTGGGCAAGTTAATTAACCTGTCTTAGCTACATTTTCTACATCTGTGTACAGGGACACTTAGCAAGACCATTTTCATGGAAGTGCTACGAGAATTAAATAAGATAATGCAATAAAATGCTCAGCACTGTGCCGGCCAAAAAATACTAGCTCATTTTTTGTTGTTATACGTAATAACATTGTAAATGTTGTTATTTGCAGGTCATTGGTTATTGTTTTGTAAGACAGTGACTTCTTCAGGATCTACGGTAGTATGCAGAGGTTTACTCTACCCCTAAATGGCCCCACGCTGTTTCATAATTTTTTTCCTGCTTCCTGTAGCTCTTTTGAGTCTGTAAGATTTTAGGCTGTGAGCCATTACTGCTCATTATTTACCTGGACATTATTTACATTCTGCTTCCAATTTATAATATAGCCAAGCTCGTGAGAATTATGCATTAAACAAGATTCATACCACGGAGCTCTGCAGTAACTCTCTCAGCCACCAGAGGTCTACTGCTCATTCATGGGTTCACCACTGTGTGGGGCTTCCCAGAAGCCTGCTGGTCTATCCAGAGCTCCATGTTTTAATAAACCAAACCACATGACAGAACGCAATGATTTCCTCAACCTAGCACTCCAAGTTTCTACAGTGTGGTGCAGATCTGTATTTCTAACCTCATATTCCATCATTTACCATGTACAAACCATCACCCTCAAACAAACACGTATTCTCATTGTTTCCTAAATGGGCTTTCAGCCTCTTCATCTCTGTACATTTGCATGATTTGCTCCCACTGATGAGCAACTGACAACCCACTATGCGCGTGCGTGTACTCACACCTACGCATGCACACACACACATACACACACACTCTCCAGTGGCCTTTCTATCTAAATTGCTTCCATCTTTCAAAGACTGGTCAAAGTCCACCTTTCTATGAAACACTGTCTGCATTTCAGGTTCCTTGTGATCCAGCTCCTCTTCAGGACTCACTGAATTTTAGGTCTGTGCCAATAATTAGCCAATAAGTCCCGGACTGTTTGTGACATATCTCACATGATCACTCTGTAGCTTTCTTTTATGCAGCACATACTGAGCCTTTGCCTCTCCACCTACATGGGAGTCTCCTGAAGCCCGTTCTATGTCTCTGTCCCACATGATTATTCGAGACCAATAAAAGGGAGTCCTGACCATTTACTGAGCATCTGATATGTGTCAAGCACATTGCTGGTCACTCCATAATCTTCACCAATAGGCCTACTTGGTTGGTTACTCCTCTACCCTTTGGAGAAAGTGAGCCTTAAGGACATAAAATTACTGGGCCAAGGCCTCACTGCAGATAAACCAAAAGCCAGAATTCAAAACCAAAGGGACGGCAACAGCCATGCGTTCTTGCCCCATGAAATCGCAGCTACTTAACATCACACACCCACCTTCCCGATAGGTATTGAGAGGTTGCTTGAATAGTTGAGGGGCAGCCTGGCCTGAACACCTCTGCAATATGAGACTATCAACCAACCCGCAGCATGCGCTACTAGTCCTCGGACCCCCTGAGTCTCTGTGTGACAGCTCGGGCAGCTCACAGTCCACCCAACAAGGCAGGGCTGCTTGAAGACGGCAAAGCCTTTCTCCAGCTGAGGCAAGCTCTGAATGCGCTAGGCCTGGCCCGTCGGCCCACTGCAGTTTGCAAGGATCTAAAGAGCTTCTCAGATGAACGCTGGGGAGGCGACAATCGCAGAAGTTACACAGGCTGCATGCAGGATGACTATCAGAGAGACAGTGAAGGCTCACACGCACATTTTCCCTGCTCGTGGCTTCACAATTCCAGTAGCACTACAATTCAGCTAGCCATAATATTATGAAATACATTGAAAACAACTGGATTTCATTTCAAACAGCATAAATTAACAAATTGCACATGTGCACGCAGCATCTGCTCACCCAATAATTAAGATATTAAAAAAGTCACCTAACGGCACCAAAGTCAGGATAATGGGATAATTGTTACGGTGTTTAAAAAAAAAAAATTTTAAGACACATAATCCAGTCACCCATGTAGCGCCCCAAACGGAAGGCTGCTTTTTCAGGGTCTCTTTGAGCACGGTGTTTGGATTAGCACGAAGTGAAAAGCAGCAACTGCTGTTATGTAACTCAACCCTGCATATACAGTTGTCAGTCTGGGTAAATTTAACTCTGCAGGTTTAAGGCAGAGCTTGCTTGCCAGCGCAGAACTTAGGAAACAACAAAAATTTAAAGACACATCGCCCCACAGCCCACAGGAAGAAAGTGGTCAGGGAGCTGTTCAGACAGAGAGGTGGAGAAGGCCGCCTTGGCTCGCCTGCCTGCGCCCGCCCGGGCATCAGTCCCCCCGTAACAGCTGGTTTGACAACAATGGGTACTGACAAGAGCATGGTTGTTCAATTACAAAGCCGTCTGCATTTTCCCTCTCCCTACATGGCAATAAAGGCACTTGGGGGCCTAACCTGGTTCTGAAGGGAAGGCACTGAAATCTAGAATCAAAGGGAGGCTTCAGTAACAGGCTGCTTTATGGTGAGGACAGAGTGGATCCTGGCATTCTCGCCGTGAGGGCTCCACTGTTCCCTGGCATGGAGATGCCTACTGGGAGTGGGAGCATGTCCCGAGTTCTAGGCCAGCCTCCGCACTGCAGACCCTGGGGCTTAGGAGGAGCCCTACCACCTCCCTGTGCCTTGGGTCCGCCTATCGCAAAAGAAAGGACAAGGGTTAACTCTCCAGGAAGCCCTTTCAAATCCATCATTTCTCCTTCTGGATTTATCGGTGGATCTTTATTCATTACAGACAAGGCCTAACTCTGCAGGGAACCTCTCATTCTAAACTGGGCTATGTCAGGTGAGGCTAAGAGAAGGACATTCACTGGGAACTGTCAAGATGTCAAAAAACATAAATCCGCTGGACCATGTTTCCAATCCTCTTCACTCCCCAGCAGAACTCATTATGAAGCAGGTTTGTCCTGGACCCCGTCCAATAAAACTTGGTGAAGTCAGTCTGGACAAGGAGGTTCCCATTCATAAGATGTGCTCACAACGCACAGCTCAAAACCTTCCAGTAAGGGGTACATCCAGGAAAGAGCCCACCACCACACGTGCAAGCAAGACACCCTCAGTGAGCTCACGGGAGGCCTGAGAGTTGTGTTGGTTTGTCTGTTGTTTGTTTTGTGTGGTGTGAGGGATGTATTTTACAAGGTTATGAGTCGAGTGGAAGGAGGATAAAACCCCCCACAGCACTGAGAAGATTTTTTCCCCTCTGTCTTGTAAACTCAACAGGACCAGATGATGCAAGGCAAATAAGGCACTCGGCTTAGGCACAAAATTCAAAGGTGTCAAAATATTCAGTAAATCAAGTTAATTCATATTTAATGCAGTATTTTAAAAGTTAATACAAAAAAATCATGAGTAAAATATCAAAATTTTAAAGAGAAAGAGCAGCAGTTTAGGAATGACCAGACAGCCTGGTGCTTTTAAAAGCGCAGGTCTGTTTTGTGTGAAAAAAAAAAAACCCATCATAACACCTTCTGATCCCACTTTAAATTTAGATCTAGGAAAATAACCAGGATAAACTAGTGTGGAAGACTTATCCACATTCTCATCCTTGTCACATTCACATCTGCATTTGCTAAACCTATTGATCGTGGACATTCAGGAATGAGTGCTACCGCTGTAAAATCACATGGTGGGACAGGCCAATGGGAGCCCAGCTGTGGAATCACATGGTGGGACGGGCCAATGGAGCCCAGCTGTGGAATCACATGGTGGGACAGGCCAATGGAGCCCAGCTGTGGAATCACATGGTGGGACAGGCCAATGGAGCCCAGCTGTGGAATCACATGGTGGGACAAGCCAATGGAGCCCAGCTGTGGAATCACATGGTGGGACAAGCCAATAGGAGATTAGCTGCCTTCCATGGTCAAGACCAGACTAAGCAGACATTTTCAGGGTTCCCTCCAAAAAAGTTTGTGACCTAGAAGGAAATATTGTCCAAAAATTTTTAAATTCTAGAATGATAATTCAAAATAATTAAAATGTGAGTGGTGCTAAAGCCTTGGCCTGCATAATGTTTTCCTCTAAAAAGAAAAGACGATTCTATATACAGCTCTATGTTTGTTTTGTGGAGGGGCGATTCTGACACCACCCCTTGCCCAAAAACCTTACATGTGGGGGTGCCTGGGTGGCTCTGTCGGTTAACCGGTTAAGCGTCTGCCTTTAGCTCAAGCTCAGGTCATGATCCCAGCGTCTTGGGATCAAGCCCTGCATCAGGCTCCCTGCTCAGCCGAGAGCCTGCTTTTTTCCCTTTCCCTTTCCCGCTCCCCCTGCCTGTGTTCCCTCTCTCACTGTCTCTCTCTGTCAAATAAATAAATATAACCTCACTAAAATATATATATATATATATATATATATATATATCTTACATGGGTCCTGACTGCCTACAGACTTGAATTCAAACTCCAAAGCCCAGCAATGAGGAGCCTTGCTCTCTGCGCTAATTGAGATGATTCTGCTTTATTCCCTTTTTCCTCCACCCACATGCCAGCAGGCCTCTCCCTTTTCCCCAGCGGGCTTTCCAGCCCTCCTGCCTCTGCTGAGGCTGGTTCCCACCAGGAGCAGGAACGCCCTTCTCCCACCTGCCCCAACCCATCTCTCCTCTTCCAAATCTTACTCATGCTCCCCGTCTCCATTCTAAAGCTGCCTTCTCCGAAAAGCCTTGGAGCTCTGCTGGGTACTAAATTACAGGACAGATTAATGTAAGAAATAGCGCCAAGAAGCTTTGGCATTTCAGTTTAACCCAAAATTAACCAAAACACTGAATTTACCAAAAACAGCCCATTGTCAAAGCATACTGATTATTCCTTCTCTGTCCTCAGGAGCAGCGCCATTGCAGCAAGGGAAGAAAAGGAAAAATGGAAACAGTTAAAGCTCCTTTTCCTCACAGAGTCTTCCTGGAACAAAGGAAGAATTCCATAAAGTAATAAACGAACACATCCAACTTCTAATAAAGACAAAGTATGGAAAGAAGGTACGTCCAAGATCCCCAGATACAGAATCAAGATGCATATTCTCTGGATCCTGAAGAACGCACACACAGAAACACATACCACTCTTGGCCCGTGCAGGGGAGGAAAGAAAAATTTCATTTCTACTCTAGAAGCTTAACTGGAGCCCCCAGCTCTCCCAGGCCCGTGCCACCTGCCCCGGGTGATTTGCTCTCGCTGCTAAGGGCCTGGTGCTCAAAGCCTGATTTTCCCAGAGCATAGCAATTCAAAACCATCTTAGTCACACAGATACAAGGTGAAAGTATATTCCAAGCAAACTACTGGACTGAGGTCGAGTTTATCAAACCAATTACACTGAGATGTTATGGGAAGGGGGGGAAATGTAATCACATATGACAGGGATTATCAAAACTGCTTACACAGTAAATCAGGAAACTGATAACAGGCTGACAACGGCATATACCTGACTGAGAAATTTCAGGCGCAGATTCCCCAGGCTTGTAAAACAGAAATAACAACCCAGAACAAGCCGTGCAGCAGCGCCGGGTACCTGGGCGCCTCTGGGGCGAGGGACGGAGGGTGGGGAAAGGCTGGTACAGGGGGAGCAAAGGAGCCTCTGTGAAAGGCTTGCCTCACAGACCTTGTTTTGCAGGAAGCCATTGCTCATTACAGCGTTCAAAACCATCTTAATGGCTCCTGACCTTGGACACCACAGAAATACAGCACTAAGGCAGGAAGAACCTTCGGGGAGCAGAAAGAGACAGACAAGAGTCAAAGTTGCACATTGCGGTGAGGACTGGAGAAGATCAGAGCTCTACCCTGGCAGAGGAGTCCGGGAAGAGTTGCTCTGCACAAGTTTTGGGTGGAAACGGACTTTCTGACGAGTGGCCTAGAAAGCTATGTAGGGCTTCTTGACGTATGGAAGCACCACCCACGCGGGGACGATGTCTCTCGTTTTCGGCTCCTGCCTCTCAGGTGTTTTGATGGCCATGCCCGGGTAGGCAGGGCATGCAGAGTGGGGTCAAACTGTATCCCAAATAAAATAGTAATAAATTAACTTTTTGGAACGTCGAGTCACCGCAGGATCCATGGGGCCCAGGGCAGAAGCCAACTGCTGGAGATACCTCATGAATCACTGACAGACAGGACACCAAAATAGAGGCCCTAAATAAAGCGACTGACCTGGAAAAGGAAATAAATACCTGCATTTTCAAGGCGGGGCCTCGTATTCCTCTGCGCATCACTGGGTTTTTTTTCTCCCTTCACAGTGTGGTGCCTTGAAACACCCTCACAAGTTCTGGGCTGACTGGGGGCCCAGGCTTAAACTTTATCAACGCCAGCCAGCGACAGTAGTGATTTGCATCAAGTACAATGCTGTCCTTTTGGCAGTTGTTGCACTTAATTGAGTGAAAAAAGCTGTCAGTCTAAAGCCCCAATCCCAGGGTAAATTCACTCTGAACTAACCATCTGCCAGGGCTTCTCCCGGGGTAGTCAACACTTATCATCCAGAGGACTGGATTCACTTCCTCATAATTAGATCATTCCTGAATTAAATTGACGGTCCCAGGGAAAAAAAAAAAAAAAAGCAAAGTGTGTTTTGAGCCCAGAAAGCAGAAGCCAACTTGTTTTCCACAAATGCAAGAGGCTACATATATTTGCACAGCGATAGAGTGGCAGAGTAAATGATTTTTTTCTAAAAACCTTAGGTTTCACAACAATTATTATCTTCCATGCCACCTTCCTAATTTACATTGGGGTTTTTGTTTTGAAAGTTGAGGCATTTCATAGAGACACCTCACAGGAACCCAAAGGATGGGTAGGTATTGTTTTCAGACCCATGTGCCCAAGCAAGGTCAGACGGGGCTGACCAATCTTCTTATATGTGGTGAATGTCAAAGTCCCTGTGAATTTGTTGGCACACCCATGAACCTGCTGCTTATTCAAAATAAAGGGAACCACAGGCAGTTTCTTGTATTCTGCAGTAGCCACGGTGATTAGAAAGGCTGGGGGTATGGGGGCAGGTAAAACAATCTATGGAGAGAGAGAAATCTGGAACCAGGCCCCAAAAGCAATGCAGTCGTGCTGCAAGCAAAAAGAGGTGAAGAAATGAAATAGGGGCGGGTGGGATTCTGATGGTTTCTCTGTAAACATGGTTTCATTCCCTGCCAGTAATTGGGTGATTTGCCTCTAGTCAGATTCATTCCCGTGGGTACTTAACTGCACAAGGTTTTTCAAACGCTGCACATTAACTCAAAATTTTCCAAGAAATATTTCTGAATTAACCAAAGTGTTCAGTAATTCTTTCTATTGTTCTTCAGGAATTTGCACACCACTTGGTTATCAGTGGATTTCTGATGAGACAGAGACAGAAAGTAGCGAGCCACTGTCTCAGAGGGCCTCCTCCAGCCACGGGCCAGGAAAGATTAATGTAACTCAGAATAGAATGAGACCAACTCATTTTTGCCTGAATGGCCAGATGTGATGTGAGAGGTAGGATAAAGGAAGAGAGACAGAAATGGAGAAAGAACCACTAGGTCCTCCTAATGTCACTGCCGAAATCGAACCTCAGAGATTACCATATGTGATATTTCTCAAAGTTGCCTCACTTTAATAGCCACCTGGAGCATTTTGTAAAAACCACAGGGTTTTAGGTTCTTCTGGCAGAGTCTTAAATTTAGTAGGTCTGGGCTGTGCCTCAGTAATCTATTCTTTCGCACAAACTCACAGAGGCCAAAACTGAGGATAAAACAGAGGCCAGAAGCAAAGCAAAAACGTTAGAGCCAGAAAACTGATGGCCTCATGATGCAAAGATGGCCTATGGGCAGAGGGGAACACCTCCCAACAGTATGTACCCTGGGGAGGGGGAGTGGAGGGGCTGGGGTGCTAATACCCTCATAGGGAACAGAGATGTGAGATGCATCTTTGCCAGGCCAGAAACGAGAATTGAGATGGCTACTGAAACGGAGATCCATCAAAAGTGCCCCCTTCATCAAAGCAGCACTGAAAAAACTCTACCCAGAGAAACAAAACAAAACAAAACAGAGACAGAGACAGAGACAGAGAGAGAGAGAGAGAGAAACAAAACTTGTCATCTACCTAGAATTCCAGATAAGGAGAAAAAAAAAGTCTCCTCCAGGAGGTTGAAACCTGAACCTATGTAATGTGCAAATGTATCCAGGTTATGTATTTATGCTGCAGGATGGGGGCACCTCCAAACTCAAGATATACAGGTTTCCCTGGGGAAAAACAATCCCGATGAAGACAAATTTGCAGTCAAAAATTAGGGTCACATAAGGAAAAGATCCACTATAATAGGGTACAAATAACAAAAAATCAGCACCATAAGAACTTGACATAATAGAATATTATGGAAGGTTCTATAAAATAAGCAACTCTAAAATTATTAAAGAGATTAAAATGAAGAAATAAGGATAAATAAGGGAAGTATCAGAATGCTATGGAAAAAAATACACAAATTTGGAAAAAAATTCTATAAAAGAGAAATAGTAATCATTTAAAATTAAGAATGTGACACAAAAGAATGTATTTAGTATGTTTCTATTCATATGAAATTCAATAAGAGGCAAGACTAGTCCATGATGACGAGAGTCAGAGAGTATTTAGCTCTGGGAGGCTATCACCAGGGAAGGACTGTTCGGAGGAACAGGCGATGTCCTCTATCTTGATCGGGGTGATGGTTTCACAAGTGTGTTCACATGGAAAGCATCACTACTGCATTGCGTGTATATTAAACCAGTATTTTAACAAATTCAATGGGCAGTTTATAGAGAAAATTAGATGGAGAAGACTAGTGAGTGAACTCAAAGAAAAAAATGAAGAAATCGTCCAGGATGCTGAACACAGAGAAACAGACAGAACAGCTATAACAGAGAAGAGAAATAGAAAATATAATGAGAAGATCACTCATATATCCGAAAGGAGCTTCAGAAAGAGATTAAAAGACAACATCAGAGAATTTTCCAGAATAAAAGGGAAGTATGAGTTATCAGAATGAATAAGCACACCAAATCCTGAGCAGAATGAATACATAAATCCACACCTAAACATATCATAGTGACCCTGCAGAACACCAGAGAAACAGAGAATCTTAAAAGCAACCAGGAAGACAAATTACCTATAAAGAAGCAACGATGTGACTGACAGTAAACTTATCATGTGCACACTCAGTGCCTCCTATTGGTCAAAGGCCACTGCAAAGCTGCTGAAGATGTGGAGAATGGGTTTTGTTTGAAATGACTGCACACAGAATGTATTTTTTTCACTAAGGCGTTCCGTGTCAAATGCACCGTCATGCGATCTTTAACAGGTCTTAACTGAGCACCCACTACGTGCCAGGCTGGCCGAGGAATATTCCTGCTCTTTAAGAGCCCCAAATGCTGAATCCCGGTGAATTATAAGTGCTGTGACAGTAGAAATATGGGAGTTCCAGAAGGCAAAGGAAGGTGTCTAACCCAGAGGAGGGAGGTCAGGGAAAGCTTCCAGGAAGAAGAAAATCCAAGCTGAGATCTGTCAGATGAACAGGATTAGCAAGTAAGGACTGTAAACTCCCTGGGACAACAGGGACTTGTCTCTCTGTGCACAATTGTATCCCTAGGATTCAGAACAGTAGCTGACACCCAGGAGGTGCTCCGTCAATAATGAATGAGTGAATGGGTGAATGAATGACTGAATCGAGTAGCTAGAACACAGGTGTAAGGGAAAGCATGTGGAGATGCAGAGGAAGCACAGAGTGTTTGAGCACCAGTAGGGCTAGAGGACAGAGGATGCACATAACCACCAGGAGGACAGGTAAAAGATAAGGCTGGAAAGCTAGACAAGGGCCAATTTAGGCTACGTTAAAGGGGTTGGTTTTATTCCAAGAGTGATAAGAATTCAATGAAGGGTTTAAGCAAGGAAGAGACATATTAGATTTGCATTTGCAAAAATCACTTGGGTCCTAGTGTCAATGTCAGAGAAGTTGGCACTGTTCTATAAAGAGAAAGAATACTTCCTCACCAGTAATATGATGAGCAGCTTTCAGATTTCCACCCAAAAGAGCTGGAGAGAGAGGAAAGGAGGAAGGGAGGGAGGGAGGGTGGGAGGAAGAGAGGGAGAGAGACCGTGCGTGAGCAGGTCTAAGAAATAAACATAAAATCCTGGCTATCCAAATCCTGCAGTGGGTGTGTTTTCCAATCAGCCCCGAGGCTTATGGCAGAGATAAAATAGGAAAGGAATATGTCCCCAGCTCCAGCTGAACATTCTGTTCAGGCTTTTCAATCTAAAAACTTCAGTGTGCTGGTCGGCACCGTGGCTGTTCTCATGTTGTTTGCCCTACACTGGGCCAAACCCTGCCCCAAAATATCAACATGTCACATGTGGGCCCAGGCAAGGCTTACTAACTTTTATGACGTTGGAGTTTCCCCACTTCTTGCAAAGAAGCAATGAACAGAGAAGGGTCCATGGCAATCATTATGACTCTCCCTGGGGGGGACGGTCTCCTGAAAGGGGCAGCAGGCCCACAAGAGTCTAGCTCAATAAAACCATGCCCCAGCCAATGCCAAGTTCAGCAACTTCTCCGCTGGCAGTTCCTGTTAGAACTACGAAGCACCAGAGGAGCTGGGGAGGTTCTGGGGATGTGCCGACCTCGTGTTCACGGGCTCTGCCATGTGGTCAAATCCACATCTTTAATACTCATCATGCACAGCACATACATCTGCCAAGCTGCAAGCACAGGTTGCTTTCAACAATCGGTTAAAGTTACTTGTCAGAATTGCACGCAGGAGTTCCTCCAGCAAGACTGGAGTTTCACTTTGTCTGGTCGGCCGGAAGTCAGCTAAGCCGGTAAGGAAGACCTTTCAATCTCAAGGATTTCTCTGGCATGACCATCTCAGGCCTAGAAAGGGCAACAGGATACCTAAGGAATGAAAGGAAAACCTGCAACCGGAAGGATAAAGAAGCTGCCACGGGAACAGCCAGAAGGCAAGAGAAAGTTAAAAAAAAAAAAAAAAAAAGGCCAATCTCCAGGGGCAGCCATGGTCAGCTGACTTGGCTGAACACTACACAACTCCCAGGAGCTGCCTCTGCCTAGTACAGCCTCCCGCCTCCGCAGATGGAGAGGAGCACAAACAGAGATGGGAAGGGCCCCCAGGGCAGTTGGGTAGACACATTTGTCTTGGTTTGGGGCGGGGAGCGGGGGGCTGTGGTGTTTGGTGTGATATGATGTTCCGGACCCTGACTGACTCTTCTAGGCCTCAGTCTTCTCATCTGCAACATGGGGTCATAACTCTTACCTCCTAGGGCTGCGAGAGAATTTTAAAAATGAGCTCAGTATGCCTAGTGCCTGGAACAGAATAAATGTTCAATAAGCAGGAGCTTCTAACTACTGTGAACTCCTATCAAATCGTATCTCATATTCCAGGATAACTGTTCTTGTAAACTCATCGGAGATACACATACTATTTTATTATTTCGTTAACCTCACACCCTAGCACAGGTCCTGGCAAGCATGGGACCAGAATACATGGTTGTGCAAGAAAGGAAGGGGGGAGCAGGGGAGGTACACAGGGAAAGAGCCAGGGACTCTGTCTTTTATTTCTCTCTTTGGCACCCAGCAACAGTGCTAGGCACTATTGTGAATACTAACAGAGTCACAAATCCTGTTTGCTATAGAAAGTATTTATTCGTCATCTACTCATTCACAAAACTATGTCTGAGTGCTTGTTGTCTGCAAACCACTGTGCTGAGTTTCCTGTAAAACACAAAACTTACTCCACTGCATCCCATCTTCAAGGATCTCACAAGTTAGACAGAGACTCATATGTAAATAATCCTAGAAATGATCAACATGACAATACTGTAACACAGTTCCAAGTAAGGAAAGCTGGCCTTCCCTGCCCAGTCATATCCCCCCAAAAAGAGACAGGACACTTTTTTCCAAACTGGTTTCTTCCTGACTGAAAGAAGGAAAACATTCCCTCTTTAAAGTGACAGGAGGGAAGGCTGAGAATGTGGTCATGTCTGGATGCTGCTCGCTCATTCTCTGGAAGGCCTGGACACACAGAGTCCTGGGCTGTCCTCTCTGCCCACAGTTCCCATATCTGAGGCTCTGTATAAGGGAGTGTCTGGGGTTTACTACACAATGTCCTAGTTTATCTTTCTGTACAATAACCTAGCATATGGATTCAACCCCAACCCCAAAGGCAAAGCTTTCCCAGGACCCAAGAGGCAGGCAGGGCATGATGCTCTAAACATCACTTCCCTCACTGAGAATTGGAAACAGTTTAACATCTAAATTCCAAAAGATATCACTGATGCTGCTTACAATGTGGATGCTAAATAAAACTGAGTCAAGTTGCTGGCTTTTGTAGGTCCACCCCTATGATGCAGCTGGAAGAATACATGCGTGTGGAAGAATTTTTGTTGGAAGAATATATGTATATGTGTATGTACAGACATGTATGTACATATACACGCACACACACATTTCCTGTGATCCCAACCTTTTCCGAAATGTACAACAGAGTGTGGTTACAAAATACATTAACCACACGGAGACGAGGAAGGCAAATGGAGTAGCCTTTCTCCTTCAGTCTACGGAACACACTAGCCGAGGACAGATTCCAGGAAATTGAATGGACCTGGGAGCAGGTGAAGATGGAAACATATTGTAGGTTAACCACATTTCCAGAGTAAACTCTAAACTGGAGAGCCATGTGAGGAGCATCGAGAATACTAAGCTGCTACCCTCCATTAGCTAGGAACTTACCAAATGGAAATGCACCTCCTATCTTCACTCCCAACGCAAAAAGAACAGCAAATATCGAAATTTCTAGAGTCATCTAGCCTATGGTGTCTCTTTTAAGAAGTCAACAGCCTGAACACTTAAACGGTCCTCTCCTCCTTCTACCTACCTTTTCTTTGCAATTATATTTAGTAGTCTTTTTGATTCAAAGCTGAAAAGCAAAGCACAAATTTCTCTGCAAGTATTTCCCTCTCTGGATTTGTTGTTGTACATAATGGTTCTAAAGACTTCCAGAGGAAAATGCTGAAAGTGACACTATCAAGTCAGGGTAACAGCCAGTACTCCACTCTTGCTTCCAAGTATTTCACCACCAGATGCATAAAACAAATGTAAAACTACAAGCAGGCCATCACTGGAAAAGTTCTTGAGTCACGTTCCCTCAGGGAGATACCTCACGTTTATGTTAGTTCTGTATCAAATGTGCTTTCACATTTGCTGATAGTTACTACACACTGCCTAATCATGTGTTCACTGACCCAGAAGCTCCACTAACTTGGGAGGTTCCAATGGTTTCAAACACAAGACTCCAGCCTTCTCTACAAAGGAAGGCATGAGATAAAGAATTAGCATTTCTCTAAAAGAGACCTACTCTTTCCCCATATGGAGTAGGCTACTGTGAGAAGTGCCCCATAGGGAAAAACTAAAAGAGAGAAATCACTTACTCTATTCCGTCACCTGATGACTGGAAAAACAAAATGAGGTATATCCCTACAATGGAATAGTATTGAGCTATAAAAAGGACCGAGGTATCAACATCTGCTACAACATCAATGAACCTCAAAAACATGACGCTAATGAAAGAGGACAGATACAAAAGACCACATACTATATGATTTATTTAAGCAAATGTCCAGAAAAGGCAAATCTGCAGAGAGAAAGTAGATTAATGGTGGTCTTAGACTGGGAGTGGGAAGGGGCAGTAACAGCAAATGGGCATGAGGGCTCTTCCTCAGGAGACAGAAACATTTTATAACTAGATTGTGATGGTGGTTACACAACTCTGTTAAGTTAACTAAAAATCATTGAATTGTACTGGCTCCTCTAGGCCTCAGTCTTCTTATCTGCAACATGGGGTCATGTTAAGAAGGGTGAATTTTATGAATGTCAATTATACCTCAACTTTTAAAAATGGTAGAAACAATAAGGAAAGTGTATGCTGGATCCTTAAAAAAGTTGGGTCTCTGTCTCAAGGTCACAGAATGACAGAGATGGCAGGAACTTGTAGCTCAGTGTGTTCCTGAGCTCCACCTGGAGTTCACCTGAAGAAGGTGAGGCAGGGGGTAAGGGTTGGGGGACAGTCAGTTGCTCAAAGCCACTTACAAAATTAATGTTCTGGGATCAGAACCTAGGCCTCTTAATTACATGTCCAGTGCACTCTCTGGTTTGAGATCTTCATTACTGTGCTCCACGCAAACTCCCAGGGCATTAACATACAGATAATAAAATGTATTCACAAACAGATGTGCTTGAGTCAAAGACTGATGTGTTTTTGGAGTATATACCATACTGGATAATCCATGATTTAGTTATTCTTTGCTTGCATTTAATGCCTATGTATTTCATTTTCTTGTTGTCTCTATGTTTGCCTTTTACATGAACTCCATGCTTGTGTACACCTTTAAATCAAAGAATCTTTCCTTACCCAAAAGATTCATAGATGAGTTTTTTAGAAGCTGAATCAACTCTGAAAGTCTCACTGCTTTCAGTACAACCAACAGCAAACATTCTAATTCAGACCTAGCCACAGGGGCTTGTCTTTCTAATAGAAATGTAAAATAGATCTTTATTTGCTACAAAATTAAAATGTGATCCAATTATGCAGAATATGAAGGAACTTGTTGAATTACAAAAAAAAAAATCACACACACTAATTTAAAACAATGATACCATAGCCTTAATTACCTTGGGTTTTACTACTGTAGCTTTCAAACAGTACTGGAATAGGATGAGACACAGACATGCCTAAGATAAAACATACATAGAAAAATAGGACTCTGGGGCGCCTGGGTGGCTCAGTGGGTTAAAGCCTCTGCCTTCAGCTCAGGTCATAATCTCAGGGTCCTGGGATTGAGGCCCGCATCGGGCTCCCTGCTCGGCAAGGAGCCTGCTTCCTCCTCTCTCTCTCTGCTTGCCTCTCAGTCTACTTGTGATCTGATCTCTTTCTGTCAAATAAATAAATAAAATCTTAAAAAAAAAAAGAAAGAAAAAGAAAAATAGGACTCTGTTTAAACAAACAAATGAATAAGTTAAATTTAAACAACTTTTTAGAGCTCCATCGACCACCCTGAAAGTTTTTAGTAGGCTTTAAGCGTCAGCCGATGTTACGGACCACACGGATATGTTCCCTGCAAATTCATATATTGAAGCCCTTAGCCCCAACGTGATGCTCTTGGGAAAGTGATGAGATTTAAATGAGGTCAGGAGGTTGGGGTCCCTGCGATGGGATTAGTGCCCTCAGAAGAACTTCCTCTCTCCACCACGGGAGGACATAATAAAAAGCCGCCTGTCGGCAAGCCAGGAAGAAGGCCCTCACCAAGAGTCAAATATGCCAGCACCTGGGTCTAGAACTTCCCCATTTTCCAGAACCAGGAGGAAATAAAGTTCTGTAGCTTAATCTACCCAGTCTCTGGTGTTTTGTTATTGTAGCTGGAGCGAAGACAATCAAATACTTACGTTACAGTTATGCAGACTTCTGTACTATTCATTACAGCGATCAAGGTTAAGTGGTTATACAACATCCCTTTCTCAAGAACTGGATCAGGGGTTAGTTATTCGTGTGCATTAAAGTATGTGAGAAAATATTTAGCCTTCCTAAATCTGCATTTTGCAAGGGCTATTCTTGCAATGACTTACTTATACATTTATAGCCTATCTCCCAATGCTTTTGCCTTGGCATAAAGTGAAAATTAAAATAGAACTGCATATTTAGCTCAACTTCCCTGTCACAGAACCAGCCCTCAACTTTCTAAAATGTATGACTTTAGCCTTAAAATGATGCCTATCTCCAAAACGCTTCACTTTTTAGTTGTCTGTATACACGGGGGCCAGGCGCACGGATGCTCCCTGGAAGCTTGGGGTTCCCCAAGAGACACATGTCTCCTCCTCTGGAAACACAAAGGGGAAAATATGGAGTGAACGAGGAAGGGCAGTGCTTCGCTGACCAGTCTGTGTGGAAGCTGAGATTTTAAATATACCGATGACCTCACACTCAAGAGGCTCCAAATCGCCCCTAGGGATCAAACTTGTCCAGCCAGTCTTTCTTTTTCTAACAAAGACCAACACTCTTCCGCGGTCCACCTGAATGACCTGGGTGATACCTGAAGTGGGCAGAAAAATTCCACAATAGAAGGCAGTACGTGTGCAACGAGGCCTGAGGCCTCAAGCAGAGGATCTTTGGTTCGATTAAGGAAAAAAGATTCTGTTTCAAACCACAGGGGCTAAGCCCATATCTATTCAAACAGAAGAAAATAAAATCACTTTGTATGCACAACCTCTAAGCAATCAAATCCTATACATACCCCAATATTCTCAAATGACTCAGTTTACCTAATTTGTGGAAGAAAAAGAGGCAGAACTGGCAATCCAGAAACATCTGAGGTAGGCTAAAGCTATAGATACTACTTCCTTTGGAAAAAGAAAAAAAAAATACATTCATTGAATAAAAATTAATCCTCAATGTTTTGCATGCTGACACAGGATCCCCGAAAACATAACCTAACCTATGCTTCTTCACCAAGAGCCATAACTCTCTTCCTGCATCTCTGCCCAGAAAGGCCATGACCCTCGGCTTTCACTCTCGGGACGGCGGCCAGAGCAAGAGAAGTCAAGCTGAAGAACTCTCCACAGTGGTTCTCAGGTGACCAGCTGGTTAGATTTCATCTTGTGGGGTTAGCTTTGCCTCGCTAGCAAAGCAGGCGCTTGGCCTGGGCTTCGAACGATTTCTGTTTAGGTTTCCTCAGGGCTCAATTCTAAACAGCCCAAATAAAGGCTCTGCTGTCCTGAAGGGCACCTTTCAAGAGAAACAAAAATAGGACGCTCGCTTAACAAAAGGGGACTGTTTGGCCACCAACGTCCTGAACAGGGTCTGACCGTAGAACTGGAAGGGCTTTCTGCAAAGTTAAAAAGACGGAGAAGAAAAACAGCAACAAGAAAAGAATCATCACAAAATCACCCACTCCAAACCCTCCTTCCCCCTCAGAAGTGCCAACGGATAAAATATAAACCTCTTTGAAGAAAACTCCAGCCGGAGCTCAGCTTTCAGATTTTAGAAGACACTGGCATCCCAAGGCCTCCCCACTGTCAGATCAAACACACACAAAATGGTTCCCTGATATTTGCCCGGTTTCCCCCATACCATAAAAAACAGGCTTTCGTTTTAATCTACTTACCACACTGTGGGTGAAGGCCTCTAATTTCACAGCACAGAGATAACACAAATAATTCATATGACATATTAGTTGGAATATCTACAGGGAAAGTATTTAGTCAGAGCTCACTGAAAACAATGGGGAGCTCAGCTACCGCCTCAGAAGGCAAAGGAATGGCCCTTGCCACAGGCAGAGCCCCTCCTGCCACAGTCACTGGAGTCACAGATAAGTTCAGCCTCTTAGTATCCAAGTTGTTTCAAGTCAACAGGTCTCCCTAGTGACGCAACATTTCTCCACTCCCTCCACGCACGGTGACATTATCAACTCCTCTCCAGGACCTCCAGAGGCTACTCACGTCAGCAAGCCCCTTGAAAACACTAAGTGCCACAAACACAGAGCGGCAATCCCACTATAACCATCATCCACCACCACCGTCCGCCCCGCCAACAAACACTGGTGCCTTTCTGTGTCTCTCTCAACTACAAAGAAAAAAAAAATCTCCCATTTAGTTTCCCATGGCCAGACCCATCCTTTAAAGATCTCACACCCTTTCTCAAGACGCTCTTTCAACTTTCTCTCTCCCACAAAGCCTTTCTCCCAGGGTAATGTGGAGACCTCTCCACAGCTACTATTCGTTCCATTTCTCCCAACCTTGAGGTTCTGCCAAGTGTGAGGCACATTCCCTATAGAGACAGGATAAATCAATGCTGAGCTGTGTAGAAAGTTAAAAAAGGGGGGAGCGGGGGAGGGGAAGGGGGGCAACAACTCTACAGTCATCAGTTAGACATGATGGGAAGGAGACCACAATCCAAGCAGATTAAATTCAAATGCAACCTGCAGCAGCAAAGTGTATTAGAACCTCACTCTAACTTTAGAAACATTCTTGGTGGGGTGTTTTGTTTGTTTGTTTGTTGGGTTTTTTAATGCCTTTAGTAAATGTGAAATTTCTGAATCTAAAGACAGTTTTTTGAGATACTTTCCTCTGTCAAGGCATCAATCCATCCCTTTCACTTTCTCAACCACACCCACCTGGACCTCCGGCTTATCTTCTTTTGATGTAAACATGTACACATGTCCTGGTAGAAAAATTTCACCTTCCAATCCCCTGTTAAAAACACTGCTCCATCACGCCTCCAGCCCAGCTGTCCCTCCAGAGCTCCAGGCCCTTGTTAAAATACTGTTTTTCCTGATTCCCTGGCTAACACGCTCCCTGCTAGCCCCAGATTTCCAGCTGCCCAGAAGATGCTTCCCCAGAACCTCCAACTAAGCCCTGGGAACCTGGCCCTTCTCCCCGTTCACATCCCCTGACTGTTCTAGCCAATAGTTCCACCCAACTCAGGTACTGACTCTTGCCATCAGCTCCCTTGTGAGCCTACGATTTTACCTCCCAGGAAACGCTACCTTGGAGCCCACCCCTCTCCCCATCCGAGTCCTGGTCTGCACTACATCTCTTCAGAATTGTCACAGAGACCTCCTAACTTGGCTCCTTATCTACACTGTCAATTTTCCACCCCAACTTCAAACACAATTATGCTTAAGGACCTTATCAAAAAGAAATCTGATATTTTTCACTTGCTCAAAATTTTGCCTAGGAAAATGTCCAAGATACTTACCTGGCCCAGGTAAGGGCCAGGTTCACCTCCTTACTTTCATCTTACTTTGTCCGACTTCATCTCCTGGTACTTGCCAACATAATTCATGCCCTGAACGTGCCATGAACTTCCATCTCGTGTATCCTGGCCCGGAACGCCCTCTCACTTTTTGTCTTCTAGGTAAATCTCTCCCCACTTTCCCTAAAACTAAGGAAAGCTACCTTCCTCAGTGAGCTTTCCCTGACCCCTCATGAGGGGTGTTCTCCTTCTTTTGTGGACTGTATGTTTGGTAAGTATCTGGTTATAGCGCTCTCCACTATTTTTGAATACTGTGTCTTTCCTGCCTATCAACTGCCTTAACTTGTACCTCCACTGACCAGCATGTGACCCAACACACAGCAAGTGCTCAGTAAATACTTGATGAATGAAGGAAAGGAGGCAATACATGACACCACCTTTAAACATCTGAAGCTCTTGAAGAATATTAGATTTTCTTGCCTCGTCCCAGTCTTCCCTCCGCTGGCTCATCTTGATCATATTGATCTAAACTGCATGGTCACTAGCATCCTGAGGGCACTCACTGAATGCCCGAGTGACAGAGAAATGGGACAGAAGACTCAAGACAATCTGGAATGCTGCCCTCCAGGAACTGAGACCAGTGAGAAGATAAACACACCAAAGCATCAAAATATGAATTCTGTAAGGACTCTAACTAATGAGCAATAAAACCAGAGTGTGTTTGCTCCTAAGAAATAATAATGGAAAGGACTAATTAATAAAAGGATGTCGTCAAACACCATGGTAATTTTCATTATAACATTTTACTAGGCACAATATGACACTGACATTTTTTCATTGAGGTTTGCAATAAAATTTCTCCATTAAATGTATTCTTAATCCACATGCCAGGCATTGATGCTGTGTGCTGTCTCCTCAAAGGGCTCACAGAGTTTAAAGCTGACGTTGGTGATCTGTGATACAGCAAGGGCACGGTTGTTTATGAAGCAAATCTGCTTTCAACATTTTGGTCATCTGAGCAAGCATGATATATATTAAAGTTAAATATATTCTAAACTACATAAAATTTCACCTCTTTGGATGAGGTCCTTCTGAGGTTCCAGATTACCAGGTGGTGGTATTGACCATGGTCCAAAAGCAAAACTCGAGGAACGGGGAGGGGATGGAGATGACAATAAAATCCCTTCTAGAAGGCCATTGCAGGAAAATCCTTTCCAGATGGCCACTGCACAAAAACATGGGAATGGAGGCTTGGACACAGCAATCCAGCCTGGAGATGCCCCAGGTAAGTCTTCAGAAGTCCTCTGGAGATACCACCCTAGGAGTTGGAAACTCACGCACAATGCCAAACCCATGCCAGTGCTCTTAGGATTGAAGGGATAAAGTCACTGGAACCATGACAAAGCCTAAAAGAGTCATGGACTTTCTTTTTTTTTTTTTTTTAAAGATTTTATTTATTTATTTGACACAGAGAGAGAGATGACAAGTAGGCAGAGAGGCAGGCAGAGAGACAGGGAGAGGAGGAAGCAGGCTCCCTGCTGAGCAGAGAGCCCGATGCGGGCCTCGATCCCAGGACGCTGAGATCATGATCTGAGCCGAAAGCAGAGGCTTTAACCCACTGAGCCACCCAGGTGCCCGAGTCATGGACTTTCTAATTTACATGTCCCACAGGGCGCAACCACACTGGATGCTGCCTTCTCAGATCCTGTTTCTGCTCTAGAGTTAGCTAATGACTTAAGGCATAAAAATATGTCTCTATCTCTGCGCTGTGGAAGAAGTCCTTTGGCCGGTGTCCTTCCTTGGGAGACAAGTGACAAAATAAAATAACCTTCATTCCTGGGCCTTAATGCCTCTTTTCCAGCCGGAGAAATATCAGTGAATAGTGGTTCTCAGAAATGGTAATAAGGACCAAAAGGTTGAAACAAATACACAAAGCCTTGTTCTCAACTCCTGTCCCTGATATCATATTGCCCTGGCCTACGTAACTGCTATCTCTCCCCACCAGGCTAGCCAACTTGCTACAAGACAAAAAGAAGGCAACCATTTTTATGCCACAGTCATCACGGATTTTCTCAATCTGCCTGATGGGCACAATATACATGTGTGCCTGTGTATATATGTGTATGGACATGTGTATCTATGCGTGTGTACGTGTCCATCTACATTTACATTTAAATATATAAAGATGGAGTTTTTCACTCAACAATGGCTTATTTTCACTAACCATTCAATGTTAAAGGATTGGGGCTTCTCAGCCAGAGTCTGTTTCTTAAAAAGCCAGCTACTCTACGCCTGTATGTGTGTGTATTACCCACACTATCACAATACAAATTAGACAAAATAGATGCGTAATTAATGGTGTCATTCACTTGACAATGGCACTATTACTATGCTATTACTCTATTTTCATGGCTACTGCATATTAGGACTGGCTTCCAACATCGTTGAGTAAAGAAATAAAACAACCTAATCAGAGTGTCAATTAATTCTGTAAAAGTCATGTAGTATCTCAAAACGAAAACATTTTCACAGCATCCAAGAAAGATTGGTTTCCACTTTTGGTTCATTTTCCTCTTCCTTGCTAATGCTTCCACCTTACTATACTTTGACCTATCCTAGTCCAATTATAAGCCAAAATCAATACAGGACCCTCAGCGAGTTTAATTGATTCTCTAAGAAAGGATATTATAAAATCCATCAGCACACCCTCACCTTATGCTAACGTTATTTTCCCGGGTTTACCCAACACCATGGTGGTACCCTTAACTACTCTTTCTCACACTGCTCTCTCTCATCAGCTCAACTACTGTAACAGCAGAGCAATTTCGAGCAGGTTGTGAGTCTCTGAGAGTATTGCTTGCAAAGTGCATGTAAATTATTAGATTACGTTACAAGTGAAAGACTCAGCAGCGGGTCACCGTAGTGGGGCATTAATGCAGAACAAGTTGAATGGAACCCTCACAGACAAGCTTCTCCAATATGATTTTTTGGCAGGGAGGAGAAAGTGAGTAAAGGGGAAGGGAGGGCAGGGAATGATGATGGGTTGCTGAGAAATGAGGCGTGAGAGAGCCCTGGAGCACAGTGGGGAGGAGGGCACTGCCACAGCCTTGATGGCTGGAGGGGGCAGCCGGCAGTGTGGAAGGAACAGCAAGGGTTGGGGGAGGGGACAGGCAGACAGGGGCCCTCTTCTGGTTCAGTGGAGGATGTGGGGTGTCAGCTCATGAAGCCCAAGTGGCTGGCGGAGTTGAGCTTCAGTGATTCATCCTCCTAAGGATCCAGTCCCTGGTGGTTGAACTGACTGACTAGGGCAGAGCTAGTCAGGAAAGGGTACTAGCAGTAAGAGGTAAGGTTTTCGATGCCTTTGGATACTCCTGTTTATTTCATAGGGCAACCCACTGGAACCACGGGAGAATGATCGAAGGAAAGGGAGTCAGAGACCTGAGGAAGAGACAGAAAAGAGGTAGCCAGAGGGCCCCTCTTTCTGTATGTGCTCCATCATCACCACCATCACTGGGGCCGCACTCCAGGTGTGCTGGGCATCCTGCTAGGTGTCGCGCATGGATAATCACACGTGGTCCTCAACCATCCTGGGAAGCCACCATCATAAACATCTCCAGTTTTCAGGTGATGAAAGAAACACACTGAGCAGTGAAGGCACTGACCTTAGGTCACACAGCTAGCACCCGGCACACCTGGGCCTCTAGCCCACGTCTGCCTCACTCTCAGCAGGCTTGCAAAAAGCATACATGCAGGTTCCCAACATGTCTGGCTCTCATCTGAGTTGCTTAAGACTGGAGCAGGCCCAAACCTGCCACTGAGGGGAGGCTGGGTGGTTCCAAGAGAGACAAAAATGGGACAAACAAGGGAAGCTGGGTCCGAACCCAAGGCTCAGCTAGAAGTTGAAGCAAGTAGAAGCCATGCTTGCAGAACTGGGAGGACAGAGCTGAATCTACTGAACAAGGGACAGGCTGGGCAGGGCCCTCTGACGGGGAGATTCTCTGCATAGTTGATGAGCACTTACTTTTTGCAAACCACTGTGGAGGAGTAAAAGAATAAACCATGGTGCTGGTCTTCTTGGGGAGACTAGTCACCTCTTTGGGAAGTAACACCATTAAGACAATAGAAAGGAACCTGGCAAAGAAAGAGATTGCATGCTTACTGCATGAGCAAGGGCCACATGACTGACAACTGTGGAAGACAGGGGTCACGAGAACGGTAGGAGGGAGAGGGTGAGTCTTATCTCCCAGTCTTATCGAAAACGATTGCAGGCTTTCAAGAAGCAAAGAGAGAGGCAGAAGACGGGAGACAGCGTTAGGAAGAAGAGGGGAAGGGTGAAGACATGTATGAGGAACAGGACTAAAGGAGGCCAAGGGCAAAAGGTCAAGACACATGTAGAAGAGAATCATCAGAAGTGACCCAGACTGTGGGCTTCACTGAGAGATGCCACCCTTAGAATGCAAGATCCAGGAAGTCGGGGATCTTCCCTCTTTCGTGTGCTGCTTTCACACGCAAGGTGCTCAGCAAACCTTTGTGGAATGAAAGAATGCCGCCCTCGGGCTTTTTGACAGCGACATCAAATCCGAGCAAAGGGGATCCCAATATCTACATTCTACGCCAGCCTTGGCAAATGCATGTCTAAATGTAACAGGGTATTAATGAGCATGTGCTAAAAGTGGCAAAAAGATACTGCATGACAAATAAGTATTTACATTATTTTTCCCTCCCCCACCTCCTCCCTGAAATCATAACGAGTAACACCTGGAGTCCAACATCAGTTACTGTGGAAACACTCCCTCCTTCCCTCCAACTGCCAGGCCATGGCTCACAAAAAGGCTGCATCTACCTCATGCCCAGGATGGGGTTTTTAAAATTGTGAGAGGCAGCCCATAAATAGATCACGAAACCAATCTGGTGGCTCATGATTTGGATTTTGTCTTTAAATACTAGAGCAAAAATAACAGTGCATCCCAGGTAAAGGATAAATATTTTACATGAAAAGTTTATTACATGCATGTGGTGTGTGTATGTGTGTGTGTGTGTGTGTGTGTACGTGTACTGACTCACAATGTAGTATGTTTCTCTCACTGTAGGTCACGGTATAAACACTTAAAAAATATTGCTCTGGAGGGGCAGTAAATTCCAATATTGGACTTTTTTTTTCATATTCAAACTGAATGACCCTTGTTTTTCTGACAATCCTGGCTGAATGTGGCTGTCAGAGGTACTGTTCTTTGGGCCAGTAAACTTGGCCCATTCTGAAACATCGAGAAATTCTCCATAGCATACTAAGTTCAGAATTAGTTCCTTCAAAGTACCCCCAGTTTCATGACATACAAACAATCTTTTTGGAGAAAAAAAAATAAGATTTATTTTTTTTCTAGTTACAAATGTAATACACATATAATGCAGGAGAGTCAAAAACATAGAAGAGCACAAAGAAAAAAAAACTCACACCAGAGATAACCATTTTATCATCTCATTATTAAGGTGTACGTGGATTCGTATTAATACACACACACACACACATAGTTTTTTACAAAAATGTCATTCTTTGCACACTGCTATGAAGGTCATTATTTTTCACTAATAGATGACATTTTCCCCTATCAAGAGATATTTTTCTACTACAACATGATTTTTACCGGCTACATAGTACTCCACAGGTGGACTTGCTGGTAAGCATCTCTATAAAAGGTACTGCCTTAAATCCTCCACCTTGAGGAAAGTGGGCAGCCGCCAAGAACCAGCCTCCCCCACTCCACCCTCTGGCTGCATCCAGCTCTGACGAGCATCCCCGCCCATGGAGATATTCCTTCCAGAGCCTCTAATTTACGTTCTACTGAATCAGCAGCGCATGAGACATAGGCATTATTTTCACTATGCTTTAAAATGGCTTTACTGACACCACCACCAGTTCACTGGCTAATTTTGCTACAATAATAAATATGCCCAGTGGGATCTGAAAACATAACTATTATCGATAATGTTCCGTTATTGATGCACGGCCAGCATAATGTGCGCTGGCTTTTCAAACAAGTCAACTTGTGTATACACTATGATATCCTTAGGGGGCTCTCCTGGGGTGGGGGGGTGGGGCAGGAATTTGATTCTGTACCTTACTGGAATTTCTGAGCATCTCGGCACAGCACAGAAGGGCAAGGAACACGGGAACCCTTCTACAGGAGTAGAAGACCTGTGTTCTTGTCACGGCCTTGCTACTTAGTAGGAATGGGCCCTCAGACGCATTATTAGACTTCCATGAGCATCAGCTGAAAGGAGGAGGGCCAGGCTAGATGATTCATAAGGCCCCTTCTGCCTCTAACAGGCTTTGGGCTAATAAAGCACGACCAGTACCAGCATCGTGAGCGAGCACCACACACCTAGCACACACCCTCGAGCTCGAGATTAAAAAAATGAGCTCAAGGAACTTGCTAGAGCCTCTCAGTGTCACAGCAGTTCTTCTACTGATTCTCTGTAGGGCCTCAAGAAATTTGAGAGTCTCACTAATCTTCAATCTTCCTCCTCCACATTGTGAAATGTTCCATCTTCTGGGTTAACAGCCTGCTCTATGGAAATTGTCCGGGTTCCCACTTTCTGAAGACACATGCTCGTCAGATGTGGGCCACGAGGGCCGGAAAGGGTAAAATGCAACTCCACACTTGTCCTCGCTGGTCAACTAATATGATCAGTAAAAGAATCATTTTTGATTATCAGAATATTTCATTTGCCTTTGCTTTCCAATGCTTCATTACCTGGACAATTGAGAGTTATGGGCAGCTCATCCTCCCAGATGCCCTGTCCTTTCAGACATAACATCCCCATCACACAAACGTTCCCGGGAGTACACGCTGTATCCGTACCATGGCCTTCTTACCATCCACTGGCTTCATGACTGTACAGTGAAAATGAAAAGCAATGCAGTTTATTGAAGAGTTTTTAGACTTGCTAAATATACCCTTGTTTCTTCTGTGATTTGTATGTTGAAAATCCATTAACTGCTATATAGATAGTCTTCCCTAGGACTGGCATCGATCATATGGGACGACGAGAGAAGCCTCTCTGCTTCTGGAAGGGCAGAATCGCATCTGGTTGTCTTTTCTCAGTCTTTGTCCGTTTCTTCATGTTTCTTTAAAACTAACTGGAAGAGTCAATAAACATGCCCGCCAATTCCCTTAACACACTAGGAGGCAGATTACCATGCCCTTCAGACCTGTTCTTGTTCTGTGTTTCCAAGTATTCCCTTACCTGCCTTTGTCAATTGGCATTCTCGACAAGTTCGTCATAACTTCTCAAAGTGTCAACTTTCCTCTTTTCATTGCCCTTGTTAAAGATAATTTAAAATTAGAAAGTCACATTCCCCGCCATTTCAGAGTCAATGCTAATTTCATTTTCCTTTGCACAGAAGTCTCCTTCCCCCTAGAGATTCCCTTCCTCATTCACAGCCCCCACTCCCTGAGCCCCAAACAGGCATTCTTTTTTTTTTTTTTAAATCTTAGGAATTTATTTATTTATTTATTTATTTATTTATTTATTTATTTTTAAAGATTTTATTTATTTATTTCACAGCGGGAGAGAGATCACAAGGAGGCAGAGAGGCAGGCAGAGAGAGAGAGAGAGGGGGAAGCAGGCTCCCTGCCAAGCAGAGAGCCCGATGCGGGCCTCGATCCCAAGACCCTGAGATCATGACCTGGGCCGAAAGCAGAGGCTTTAACCCACTGAGCCACCCAGGCGCCCCCAAACAGGCATTCTTCATCCCTGGATGCACTGTTCAATTTCCCTACTGTACCCTTCTTATCTCTCCCCCAAAATACTTCACCCTGTGAAACACACTTTAGCTTGTGGTTCTCCTTCCTTCACTCCACTTCTGAGAGACATGTCTGTGTCTGGAGATTGTAAAGTCACCTTCAGGAAAGAGGCATACAGTTGGCTGTCAATTAATCAGGATAAGACAGAAAAAAATTATATCGTGTGCAGCTTTGCTTCTCTGTACATGCATTTATGCTTTGGGGATCAAGAGGATTTCTCCCACACAACCTAAAATTCATATTTATGCCTTTTGTTTGGCTATAACTAATTCTCTACCTAGCAGCACAGTAGTTAATAGTCTGGATTATCTAAAACAGTGATTACCATAGCTCATTATAAATTCAAGTGTGGGTCCCTCATTTTCCCCCCATTCTGTTTCACCTCTATCCTTTGCAATCTGCTTATTTATCCCTGGTAGCACTCTTTGCTCAAAAAATAAGTCCAATAATTGCATATTCTGTAATTTTTAGTCCCACATCTAGCTTGACATATAGATTTAAAGCCAGTTTATTTTCCCCCATTAAGCACAGACCCAAGCGTCACCATTCCTGTCACGTATACAATTCCATCAAGTTTCAGAGTGTCATTTATACACAATTTTATTTCTTCTTACTTCTTTCACACACGCCTACCACTTACGTACAGCAACTTCACTACATTCATATTTCATAAACTTCATCAGTATTCAGCCAAATCCTCCCCCGAAGTAAGCTAGGTATTTTTAACAGTGCGCTGCCTCTTTCACAGGCTTGAGGATCCTGTACTAAGTGGCACCCTTCCTTGCACCCCAAAGGAGTTTCATCCATTATGGTCTGTTCGTGGATGGAGGAACTTCCCGATTATTTCAAAAACTTTCAGATAGTTCACAATCAAAACTCAAACAAACGCCCAGTAACATTGCTAGAGATGATTCAAGGCTAGGAGATTACAAACCCTCTATGCCCCAAGTGTTCCTACTGAGTTCCAGCCTCTGAGTGAGCTTCGGGGTAGAAAAGCGCTGGTACAGAGACTCCCTGGCCTGGGCTGCAGTCCTCCGGCCCCTTCAAGGGTATGGGAGACATGTACTCTCAACCGGTTGTAGACACTGGAGATAGTTCTGCAACCGGCCACCACGGCCTCAGTCCTGCGGACGAGACAATCACCAGGAAACCACAGGGCTACACCATTGTCAACATGCCAGAGCACGTGATGTGAGGAGACTGTGTAATAATGACATGTCCATGGAGGCCACACACATCTGGTAGGGGAAAAAGGAAAAAACCAAAACCAAAACCAAAAACAAACAAACAAACAAAACAACCCTTCTTCCACCAACACAAGGGAATTGTTACCTGTAATTCCTTTTCACGTTGGCACAGAAATGCGGGAGCAAAAAGCGAGCCACAAGACGTAGCTCATTTATTCCTCATCGCACCCCATTCCCCTCTTCTACAGACTTCTCTAGACAATCTCCTTGAGGTCCTTACTCCAAAAACAAAACAAAAACAATAATAATAATTGGACCGTGACAAAAGAACACCATGACCTCTAAGATGAATTTGCAGTGCTGTGACATCAAGGATACCAGAAGATAATCACAGACTATCATGAAATCACATGGGACGGCCCTGAGAAAGTCAGCCTCTGATGGTGCCGTGCTGGGCATGCTTTCCATACTGGTCCAGTGAACAAAGGCCCAAACTTTAAAGGAGAATTCCTTTTGGGGGAATTTAAATGTTCTTTACTGATATTCTTGAAAGTCTTCCCACCAACCCTAGAATTTCCTAGTTTTTAGGATTTATGATACCCTCTCAATGTATCTAAGGAAGAGGCAAAATTAGCCGATATTTTCTATCTACCAGAAGTTATATAATGTTATGGAAATACATCACATAACTTATTTGTAAATACAACAATCTTCCTAAACATCTGAGAATGATTTTACATCCACTGTTAATTGTAGGGAAAGAATTAAGGCTCTAGATTCAGGTTGAAATTTTCCTAGAAAGTAAAAAATTTCAATTAACCGGAATCAACAAATTAAAATGAATTTCCATTTTGCTCCTTGCGAGTTAGAGACCAAGAAAGGCAAATAACAAAACATACTGATATTGAAGATTTAACAGAAAAAGAAAACAATTTCCAAGCTGGGATCAGGGCAGATTTAGTCCAATCTCTGGCACTGTCTCCATTCACAGTTCTATAATGTACAATCAGAATTCATCCTCAGAACAGTGACCCTGTGCCACTGTAACATCCTCAAACCTCAAAGAAAGATTCGATTACATCCCCCATGTTCTTTCTAGGGTAGGAAAGGGGACCAGCACTTTTAAAAGAAACATATTTAGAAAGAAAAAGACAGAAAAGATCCAGTTAATCTACTGTTAGCCAGAAAAAAACTAACTCATTAGTAATGCCTTGGTACCCTTATAGAAAAATCATGATTTACTGTATATTAATCGACACTTGAACACTGATTATCTAGAGATTTTTTTAAAGCATTAATTCAAAATGATTCACTTTTATTTCTCTTAACATACAGTTTAGTAAGGTGGGTGAAAAATTTAACAGCTCGTTTCCAAACCAACACTTCCCATTATGAATCACACACACACACACAGGCACGCACACAATCCCCCCTCACACACACACAAAAAACCAAACATCTTTTTAAACGATAGAAGAGAGAGAACAATACAGGAAAAAGAGAGAGACACATTCTAGGTTAGTGTTCACTCTGGTACCTTAAGGCCTTTCAAAGCAGACTCTTGTTGCTCAGAAAGAATCTATCACTAACCTAGGATGATTGGTCAGGAATCTCCCTGAGGGAGTGGATGGTGTCTACCTCAGAGTACCTGAACGATGGCTCATGGAAGACAAAGAGGGTAAGCAGCAGGTTATGTCATATGAAGGGAGCCGGGTTTTCTATAAAATTTTAGTCTTTGGCACACAGGGCAGTCACATTATAATATTTCCCCAGACACCTGAAATGTATTTTGCTTCTACAGATACATAAGTACACATGTAACCTAAGAAGCACAATTCATCACTTAGACAGACGATGAGGGCGGTGAGAAGGAGCACTCTCAGAAAAAGTGGCCTACAGTGTAAGAGACCGTACCACACAAACAGAATTTTCAGTGACATCCAACTCAAGTCTGCCCTGCCAATAACAAACCACAACTTTCTGGAAGCAAAAATAGGAAAATGTGGAGAAAAATGTGCATCTTCTCGTCAGAAGTGACAAGAGTGTGGCCCATGAAGCAGCCATGGTCTTGTCTCACTTGCATTCCAAAGGTTAGATCTGGACATGGGTCGGTTTGCTTTCAAAAGCAATTCAGCTGTCACCCAAAATCCTCAGAATGCTTCCCCAGGAGGCACAACTACAGCAATGAATATTCTCGCACCTCCCTATATCCCACCTAGGAACCTGGTATGGAAGTAGTAGGGTGTGCTACACCCCTGACCACCACCACCTCTGCTCCCTTGAAAACAAGAACTGAAGGGTCTCAGGGGAGGGGGCTTCCACGCAGACTCCGTATTTCCATTTTGGAAATGGAGACATTTTCTAGAAAAAGCCAAGGCTCCTCGTGATGCTGGTAGGTTCTGGAAAATTCCAGCAAGTGACTAATATAAAAAGAGTCTGCTATAAATGTTTTTAGCCACTCAGGATTTGACTTCTGGATTAATAATTCAATTCATTTTAAGAAAGAAGGGGGAAGCAACAGAAAAGGTTATCATACCTATCACCAAAGGCATTTTCTAAAATTATTCCATTACATTTTTAAGGGTAATAATTATAAATGTTTTTATAAGTAGTTTACCAGAAAATTAAAGTCCCTAGTTTAAAAAACAATCATTCCATCCCTCTGGCAAAGGATTTTATCCCAGCCAGTAGCTCTTTCAAACTATGGGGCATCACTTGTTCACTGTGGAGAGCCTGGTCCATGTTAGAAAAGTTGATCTAGAAAAGGCTATAAGCTGCCGGGCAAGAAGGGCACCTACCAGAAAGTGAATCAGCCAAGACTGAAAGGGGGGCATGGAGCCCAAGCACTTTGGTTATGTGGTTCTAGAAGTCCTCAGTGCTACAAATAAACTACAGGCCTTGTTAACTGATTTTCAGTCAATCCAAACTGAGCCTCCAGGGGGTTCAATCTCAACCCAGCTGAGCTTTTCAATGTTAATCCCATCTTTTTGGTTTCGATTTTTCCCTTAGGTCGGCCTGCCCTAAAAGCCTTCAACCTACAGCACTGGTGTTCCAAACCAACTACGTGCCACACAGCCCTGTGAGGATAACTTTAGGGAAGTACAATATGTAAGCTTCTGGCATGCATTGAATAAAGAGATTCTGGAAAAGGGTTTTTAACAACAGTTATGTCACAATGCTTATGGCTCCCTGAAGTCCCTGAATGCCTTGTTAAATTAAAGATTCGCTGTGGTTTTTTTCCGCTTCATTCTTACTTCCCATGTTGCCTCTTGCCTCTCTTTTTTGCTTTCCATTGTGTTGTAGAGATGGTACTGAACGACACCAGCCATCATTAATACCACCTAGAAAACCGGACAGTTTCATTACAACTGCTAACGTTCCCTGCTAGTTTTAAGGACAGGAGGAGGTTCGTCTTTCAGATTACAAAGTCACACATCTGATTCTGGAAGTGCAGGCACTAAGGGGACGCAGCCCATTCACACGGGGACTCCCAGGAGTTGGGCATTCAGCAACAGCTTCAAGTCTACCTAGGTAATATCTGATGAGGTCACCTCAATGTCATGAGAATCCAGACCACAGTTTCTGGGGACAGCAAACACTCGCTAGCTGGAAGCGAACCCTGCTACCTCTCTGGAAAGCATCTCCCAAATCCAAAAGCTTCCCGTTTCACCCAATGCCAAGAACTCCATTCAATCCTCCTTGAGGTTGAAAATGCTAATTATAAGGTGATGATGTTTGCTTTTCCTTTTGAGTTGTGTGCCTTTCTGTTTTAAGTATTAAAAAGGCGTAATCACCTAGTGTGTAGGTTAATTTCTTTCCGATATTGTAATTTATGCAACATTAATACTGGATGCCAGCTCCAATTTTCTTGCTGCTTACACTCTGGGAGCCGACTTGCATATTCTGCCAACTCCATTACATCATCTGAAAACCCAAACATTTCCCATTTTCAAATCACTCTCATCTACCAGGCATACTTACACTTTCTCTCTTTTTCTCCCTAGGTCACACATACAAAGATTGGTATCCCTGAGGACACTACATCTGAGGTTAAAGTCTGCAAATGCACATAATTTCTGGAAGCTATTACTACTGCTGTGTTAGCTAAAGGATGCCTCCATCTCTGACCTTCCTTTTTCCATTCAGACTGTTATATAACCTAGTGCCTGCGTGCAGGATGTGAGTTGAGTGTTTGGGCCTTACCTCTTCACCCTCCCCCTAGTAAATCTTTGGAGAGATGGATAAGGGGTTGGTTAAAAGGCAGGCGAGTGAGTGGAGGGTGACCCTCTAGGGGACAAGGGGACAAAGGTCAACAGGTCAGTTGTGCAGGGTGCATCCCACTCCTACTTTGTCCCTCTCCCCTTTTTGCTAAGCCTAGGGGGCTAGTGGTACTGAATGCCCTAGCGTTATATAATTTGCAAGAACAGCAAGTTACGGATTTGTTAGTTGGTTCTGCAGCCTGCCACCCTCATCTCTTGCAAGAACACCTTCTGGCAAGAATGACACCTGAAGATGCTAATAACACACGGGAGGGGGGAGGTTAAGAGAGAGGGGGGTGACAGCACAAACCAGAAATTAGTACGACTTCTTATATTCTATGTCCCCCCCCTTTAAAAAAAAAACTCAGAAACACATGAAGGGGATTTTCTCCAGTGTTTCTGATTAACCCTGTTACATAACCCGCTCGCATTCCAAATCCACCGTCTCAGGGTCTAAATATACTCTTTGCAGCCAAAAGCTCTCCACACACAAACTCACCGAGCTGGCGGCAGGACCCGGCCCCCAGCCCTGATCCCCCTCTCTCCCTTCCCGGCCCTTGCTGCAACCCCCTCCTGCTGAAACCGCGGTTCGGCGTGTTCACTCCTCGGAAATCGCCTTTAATTAAATGTTTTTCGTGTGTGTCATCCTGATGGCTTTTACTGTACTCGAATTCCGTGAATGGGAAAGCGCCCGGACAGGGGGTGTGGCTAAGGGGGGGGGGAATACTGTAAAACAGCCAGCACATGATCAGCCATATTCCTACCTCCAACTATAACACCGAGAGGAAGGGAGCGGCTCCCGGGCCCCCACTCGCCTCTCTCCAGCCCTCCCCAATCGCCGCCAGAAGCGGAGTGGCAAGAGGAGGGGGCGCGCTGGGCCAGTGCCCAAGCCCGGGCTGGAGATCCTCCTGATCCCCAGCCCTGGGCAGCTCGCTCGAGCCCGCTTCCTCCGGAGTGACAGGCGTGATTTATACATTATTTACAACAGTAATTAAAGCCGTAGCTTCCTCCTGTTCTTTGCAAACTCCAGGCGCAATCAAATAAATAACCCCCACCTCCAAGAAAAAACCCCACATCAGGTTCGACACCTTTAAGAAAGAGAGAGAGTGAGCTTTCCCCAACACTCGACTTTAGGAAAAAGCAAGGAGGGGGCAATGGAGTCCCCAGCCCCCCCCCCCGGCGCACACACGCTCCAAAATGAAGTGTAAAAATCGCTCGGGGGTGGGGGGGGACATCTCTCGCACTATCCAACCAGCATCCAACTCCAGCTGACCATTCCCAGGTTCTTGTAGAAACGCTTGAACCTCAGAGAGGGAAGGATTCCCAGGGCAGAAATAAGTTTGGGTGCATTTCGAGCTTTCTGTTTCTGCTTGTTTGCTTTTGCAGACGCTCACTCCGAATGCGCGTGGAGCGCCCCACAGCACCACCGCCCTCCGCGCGCTGGCGCGCACACGCCCCCCGCCAGCCTGGGAGCCGGGCTGCGAACCCCGGGTCTGCAAACTTGCAGATCTCCCCTCGCCGTGCCTGCCAGACAACTTGGCGAGCACCTCACGCGCCCGCACCCCCCTTCCTCCAGCCCTTCTTCCAAATCCCAAACCCACCGCCGGGTTCCAGGGAAGGTGCCCACGTCGCCCCCCAGATCCAGGAGCGCCCCCTCTCCACCCCTGGGGCTCCCCAGGTCGCTCACTCCTCCCGCACCCCCTCAGCTCTGCGGGGGACAGAAAACACACCCCGTCTGGGGCAGCCAGGGCCGAAACTGTCAAGAGGAGAAAAGGTAAAGCGGGAGGAGGGTGGCCATAAACGGAATTTTTTTTTCTTCTTAAAAGGACACTGCCGCTTTAAAAGTTTCTTTCCCGGGCCCCCACTCTCCGGTTCTCCGTATTTTGGGGGAGCGTATTTAATTTGGGCTACGCGGCTTTCCTCCTCTCTTCGCAGAAAAATCAAAGCCAGGGGGTGAGCCCGCCGGCTGTCAACCCTCCTGCCGCCTCCCCCGCCCCCTTCTCCTCCCGCAACCCGAGAACGGGCTGCAAAAGTTTGCAACATTTCT
>LNAC01000690.1:314235-326907 GCA_002007465.1 Ailurus styani | reverse complement strand
TCTGTCTGCGCACCGGGGCGGGCGGCTCGCTCTTGCGGGCGGATTCCTGGTTCAGCGGGGTCTCCCTGGAGCCGGCGGCCGCGTCCGCGCCGCTGCTGCCCGGCTCACTGGCGGCGGGGTCGGGGGCTGCCGGAGCTGACTCCATGTTTTTTCCCAATGTAGAGATCGCTGGAGATGGCGAGCTCCGAGACTCCCTCTATCTTCTGTTTTCAGAGCAACTCTATGGTACCAAAAAAAAAGGGGGGGGGGAATAGACCGGGGAGAGCAGGAGGGAGAGAGCAGGCGGCGGCGGAGGGCGAGCGAGAGCGCGAGGGAGCGCGCGGAGTGTGTCTGGGTGGACGTGTGTGTGCGCCCGAGAGGGGCTGGGAGGCGGGTCTGGCCACAGGCAGCGCTAGCGAGAGCTTCTCCAGCCGGCCCCCACACCCACATTCCCCACCCTCCAGACCCCAGACCGAGAGCCACCGACTGGCTGCCAATTTTGGGAGGGGGGGAGCTGGAGGGGAGAGGCTCTCTTGCCCCAGTCCTCCCCTTTGCCCAGCCCAGGGACAGAAATGAAGATCAGCGAGATGATTCCGTGCCTACTTCTGAGACTCTCTCGGGAACAGAACTCGTCCCCATCTGCAGCCAGCCTGAGAAGAGACAAGTGCGATCATCCACGTTGGGGAATCGCACTTAGCTCCCCGCCAGCCCATCCCCCAGGACTGGGGAGAAACTAAAAAGGAATTCGACCTGGGCCGACACCCCAAGGAAGGAGGAGGATGGGGGGACGTGGCGCTTCTTACTTCTGGATGGGACGTCCAGTGGGTTTCCAGACTTGGTTTGATACATCTGTGTCTAAAACAGGTTTTGGGTCTAGAATCGCCACGGACAGCCAGCTTCTGGTGTAGTTGAAAGAGGTGGCTTTCAGCCCCTTCCCTGCTTCCTCTGAGAAGGATCCAGAAACCACTTGGCAGGGCAGTTTCTACTGAAGAAAACTTTGGCCTGTTTGGTTGATGACTATCTAAGCTGGTTGAAATATGCCATACTACATCTAGTTTCTGTGTGGCTGCTAATTGTCTATTCCCACTGGTAATCTTACTGGTAAACGTACAGTCTCATCCATAAAAGATATACTGGAGAGGCATTAATAATGTCTCGACGATGAAGTTCAGATAACTAACAGTTCCTAATAAGTCACATCATTGTAGACATCATTCTGCACCTCCCTTCCATTGAAACACATGCACCACATAGTAGGTGTTTAATGAAATCCAAGGAAAGTAGAGAATTGCATCAGTATTACCTTGACCCCAAACTCCTATGAAGGAACAATACAAACTGGACGAGTGGAAAATATTCAGGTGGTAGTGGCCTGACTTCTCCGTCTCAATACTCAATTCACCAGTTCTTTTTGACTGCCCAGACACTGATGAAATCAGTACATTTTTAACATACACCCCCACCTTCCTTTCAGAAAGCTCACAAATTTTGACAATAAAAAATATTATATACCAGAAGGTGGCATAAATATGTGTATTTAGGGGGTTGGGATGGGAGAAAGAAACAGGGAATATTTTGCTTTTTCTACCTTCCTAGTTTGGAAAAAGGCTTTTTAAAAATAAGGGGGGGAACCTAGTTAGATAATTGCTTAAGAGGAACCTCCATATGCCAGACTTCACACACGGTTTGTGTTACTGTTACTGATCTTGGTCTGATTTCAAATACACAATGCTCTTTGCCATGGTCTGTGTGTTAAATCAGCAAAACCTGTGGTCCACTCTTCGGAGTGATGTAAATGAGATGTGAACGGTTCTGATACCTTAATCCAGTCTCTGCAAGGATCCCTGGCTTTAGCCTGTCTGTTGGCGCCTACAAACAATGCCACGATTGTCTCCTCCATCCCAAATCAGATGTGTGGGTTTCCCCATACATCAAAGCACAGATTTCCAGAACAGCCTTCACACCATTTACAGTTGGTTATAGACTGTTTAGCCTGTTAACAATGTTCTTGATGCAACTGACCTAGCTTGTCACTCTTGACTTTTCTAAGTAAACGAATATATCAAAGTGCACAGTTTAATAAATAAGCGAGTGCCTCTGGGGAAGTGAATATCTCAAAATATAGCCACTGCTCCATATTTATTTTAAAATATTTTTAAACAATTTTTCGTATTAAATTTCACCAATAATTCTATTGGGATACAAGTCGCTCAAAACATATCCCTGGTTCCTTTTCAGGTACCAGTAGCAACTCATTAACATTTTTCTGGTTAAGTCTATTCCCCTGAGCCTTCAACTGGTTCCTTTCCTGTTCTCCTTTGACTAAGCTGGTATTTGTTCACCCTGGAAAGACCTTCCTGAAAATGGCCCTAGTGACCTTAGTCAATTAAGATAGCATCCATATTCCCTTCAGTGGTAAATTCTAGCTCCAAAAAGCCATTCCTCCTAACTCTCTAAAACAATCACTGCTCCTGCAATTTAAAACAACTGGGACCGAAAGTGCTTTCCCCAAGGGAAAAATAAAAGTGAGTTAGATACATTCCTTGACTGTCAATCTTTGTTACTAAAGTGTAAATGACCCGGATTGGGGAAGCATTTGAAACCTGGAAAGCACAGTGATTAGGTTTATACATTTTCCTTACCTCATCCCCCTTGTCTGCTTACTAATTAAGGCTTTCCAGTGTTTCAAATATTTGGAAAGATGGAAGACTTCCTTAGGCTCTGCTCATTGACGAAGGGTGATAGTGTTTGCTTAAAAATGGTTATTTTAGGGCGCCTGGGTGGCTCAGTGGGTTAAAGCCTCTGCCTTCGGCTCAGGTCATGATCTCAGCGTCCTGGGATCGAGGCCCACATCGGGTTCTCTGCTCGGCAGAGAGCCTGCTTCCTCCTCTCTCTCTGCCTGCCTCTCTGCCTACTTGTGATCTCTCTCTCTCTGTCAAATAAATAAATAAATCTTTAAAAAAAAATGGTTATTTTACTTTGCACTACTGAGTTCTCTGACAGACGATGGCTTAGAAAATCTATGCTTTGTAGAAGAGATAAGCCTAAATCCATTTTTTTGCAGACCGTTCTCTCCCTCCTCAAATTCTCCAGGACTCTCCCTACCTCCTTGCCCAGGCTCCCCTCTTGATGGTAACACTAGTTCGTTTTCTCTTATTCCAACCTAATTCCTGGGAACCTCCAAGTGAGCTTTGACTCCTCTCTCTCACCACTGGCCCTAGCTCTCTACAGCTTCACATACTTGCCAAGTGCTTTAAATTCTACCTCTGTGACCTGTGCCCTTCCTTTCCACAGCCACCACTCCAGTTCCAGACATTATTGTTCACCTACACCATTATAGTAACCTTCCAGATAACTGGCCTTCAGTCTTACAACCATTCTAATCCATCCCAGATAACACTGCCAAGTTAATTACCCTGAACTACAGCTCTCATTTCCCACCATGTCACTCCCCTGCTTACAAGACTTTAATGGCTCCCCATTGCCCATCCAATTAACTACTAACTAGTCAACATGGTATTCAAGGCTCTACCTCACTTATCTCTGCACTCCTGCACCAGGGATGGCAAATCGATCTCATCTCATGAAGGAACTCCTGAGGTTCGTTGGAAAGGTGTGGGCTGTGATTAATTAATGCCATCTCCCATGGGTGGAGGATTGGGAGTGTGACACTCAGGCAGAGTCTGCCAAACTGCCTTACATCCTTACATAATCCCTGCAATCCATGTGTAATCCTCAGACCAAGCCACGTGCTGCTTCCTACGCTCCCTCCTGCTTGTAGTGCGGGAGACAGGGACAGGTGCCTCTTCTCCCCAAATGCTCTTCTTGCCTCCTCTGTTTACTGAACCCCTACCTATCAAGGTCCATTCTGAAAGGCAACTCTTCTGTGGAACCTTCTCTGATTTACCCCAAACCAAATATTTGAACTTCGTACTGTTGACCCTTGAACAACATAAGGGTTAGGGGCACTGACCCACCGTGCAGTTGAAAATCCACATATAACTTTTGACGCCCCCAAAACGTCACCAATAGCCTACTGTTCACTGAAAGCCTTACTGATAACATAAATGGTCAATTCACATTTAATTTGTCTATGTTTCATATGCTGTGTTCCTGGAATAAAGTATGTTAGAGAAAAGAAAATGTTACAAAGAAAATCATAAGGAAGAGAAAATACATTTAGAGTACTGTACTATATTTATAAAAAAAAAAAAAAAGAAAATCCATAGGTAAGTGGACCCGTGCTGCTGAGACCTGTGTTGGTCAAGGGTCAACTGTACTTTGCACGCCTCTTCCTAAGGCACTTGGCACACTTCATCTACTTCGTGCTGTTCTTGGTTGAACGTTTGCCTTACTCTTCGTGGTAAAAGATATATTCCTTGAAAATGGGGACTCTGCCCTTGCACATAGTAGGCACTCATTAAAATTAGTGGATTTGGGGAATGGAATTGATAAACTAATCATAACATAGCATGTCCACACAGTGCTCCATTACACAACAAGAATGAAAACCTAAGCATTTCAACTTTCAATCAGTTGAAATAAGGCTTTCCTTCCTGGATAAAAGATTAGTTGACATGTATGGGCTGTTAAAATTTATATATGCAAAAAAGTTGACAGTTATTGTCTTTGCATTTCGTGGAGAGGGAGAGCAGGAAAATTATGGAAATATATAGTAGAATATCCTTGGGAGAGGGGAGCTTTCTACAGCATGCCTAAGAACAAAGAAGACAGAAAATTAAAATGGAGTGCCCAAACAACAAGTTTCTTTTCTTTCAAAAAAGCATCAAGAAGCTGAAGCTGAACTTTGCTGGAAACAGAAGAAACTCAAATGAAAAAGCAGCACTGCTTTTGGGTATGGAAGGGGCTCCATCCTGCTGCGAGGTTTGTAGGTTCAGAGTCCGGCCAGCCCCAGACATGAAAGTCTGGGCTGGGAAGAGCCCCCTGTTCAGATCACAGAAGGAAGCCTGTATACCTGAGGTCCTCAGGGGTGGGAACACGAGAGCCAGGCTCACTAGAAGCTAGGAAGTAAGGAGGAAGATTCACTCTGGTTGATCCACTGCAACTCTCTTCCCATTTTGTGAAAGAAGGAACTAAAATGCAGAGAACTGCCTTGCTCAAGACCACCCAGTTAATCAGTGGCCTGACCTGGTAGCCTCAGAGCAGGAGGAGGCTACTGCCAAGGAAGAGTAGTGGGTTGACAGTAAGTCACTAATTGTTTCTAGGTCCGTTTCCTCGTCTCCAGATGAGGGTTATTTGGAGGGTAGATGCGATGGCCCTTCCAGAATGTTTGCCACTCAAAATTTTGCTATTATTCTTAGTCATCTTATAGGATTTAATAAAATACTGTATAAAACTGCCCTATCCAGTACGGTAGCCACTAGCTACAGGTGGCTGTTGAGTACTTGGAATGTGGCTAATCCAAACTGAAATATATGATATATACTAAAACCCATATTAGATTTCGAAGACAGTATACAAAAATGTAGTGTCTCATTAATAATTTTATATTGATTGCATGTTGAAATGACAATAGTTTGCATCTACCAGGTTAAATAAAACATTCTGTTCAAGTTAATTTCATCTCAATTTAACTTAAAAAAAAAATCTGGCTCCTAGGGACACCTTGGTGACTCAGTCGGTAAAGCATCTGCCTTTGGCTCAGGTCATGGTCCCAGGGTCCTGAGATCGACCCCTGCATCAGGCTCCTTGTTCAGCAGGAAGCCTGCTTCTCCCTCTGCCTGCTGTTCCCTCTGCTTGCTCTCTCTCTGACAAATAAAATTTGTTTTAAAAAAATCTACTGAAAATATAAAATTCATATGTGCTTTAATTTATACAACTATGGGATAGTGCTAATATTGAAACATATATTGCACATAGTAGGTATGTAATGATTTAATTAGAGTAATCACTCGTGTTCAACTGGAGTACCACTGGGTCAAGAGTTACATGACGTCTTTCTTGTCATTTTACAAAATCTTCATTGTGCCCCTATTACTTGCAGGGAATTGAGCTGGATTCTAGGGAAAATAGAGAACTATTATGTCTTACAGAGAAGGTAAAGAGTGCACACCAAAACTAAGTGGCATTCAGTGATGAGGCTACAACGGCCCTAGAGACCAGCATCTAAGTTGCTAAAAGTCTTGCTCAGGGAATGGAACACAAGGGACCCTGCCCTGGGCAGCTACTGTTCCCTTTGTTAGCTTCTGAGCTAACAAACTGAGTGTGAAGACTTCCATAAGAGGAAGGCATCTGACAACATGCAAATGCCAAGGAACCTAGAGAAGTCTCCTGCAGCCCAGTGTTTCCCACCTGAAACACGTAAGCTTCACCTGGGTGAAGTGAGGTGATGTGCTAGGCTCAGTGTCCTTCACAGAAACATCATGATCCTACTGATATTGAGCTCACAAGTATTTTTTGCCTTGCTTTGAAAAACATAAGGGTAAAGAAGGCTAGATTGTAAGCTCTTTGAAGGCAGGGACCTTGTCTCACTTGTTCATGCAAGCACTGTGTCCAACGTATGATGAATGTGATTTTCATCGACTGAATGAATGAATGGATGAAGTATAGTTAAAAAAAAATAGGAAACTAAATACATCAAGGGCGCCTGGGTGGCTCAGTGGGTTAAAGCCTCTGCTTTCGGCTCAGGTCATGATCTCAGGGTCCTGGGATCGAGGCCCACATTGGGCTCTCTGCTCAGCAGGGAGCCTGCTTCCTCCTCTCTCTCTGCCTGCTTGTAACCTCTCTCTGTCAAATAAATAAATAAAATCTTTAAAAAAAAAACTAAATACATCAACAAAGGAGTACAATTTATTGAGTATCTGTTGGATTCTAGATACTTTCTCTTCTCTCGTAATTATTTTATAGATTAGATTCTTCCACATTGCCATGAAACAATTTACTTCTTTAAAGTTCCATCTTCCCATCTCTAGAATGGGCACGATAACCTTCATATTTTCAACTATTTATCTCACAGGAGAGTTGGCGAAGTTCAGATAACATAGATGAAAGTGACTTGGAAATTCTTAGAGGAGTTTTCCTGATAGAATCATATTTGTGTTATCCAATATGATGGCCACTAACCACATGTGGCTATAGAACACTTGAGATATGGCTAATGTGATTTTAAAAACTGGATTTTTTTCATCTTTATGTAGACTTGATCTTTCCAGAGCAGTTTTAGGTTCAGCAAAATTGAGCTGGAAGTACAGAGATTTCCCATACACCTCCTGCTCCTATTCATTGACCGCCCCCTACCATAGTGGTACATTTGTTACAACCTAAGAACTTACATTGACACACCCAAAGTCTGCAGTTTACATTAAGGTTCACTCTTGGTGTTGTACATTCTTTGGGTTTTGATAAATGTATGATGATATGTATCTGCCATTATACTATTGAACAGAGGAGTTTCACTGCCCTGAAAATACTCTGTGCCCCTCCTATTCATCCCCCCCTTTCCCTGACCCCTAGCAACCACTGATTTTTTTTTTCTTAAAGGTTTTATTTGTTTATTGGAGAGAGAGACAGAGAGAGAGAGAGAGAGAGAGAACACAAGGGTCAGGCAGAGGGGAGGGAGAAGCAGGCTCTGTAGGGAGCCTGACACCGGGCTCAATCCTGGGACTCCAGGATCATGACCTGAGCCAAAGGCAGATGTTTAAACTGACTGAGCCACCCAGGCACCCTGCAACCACTAATTTTTTTATTGTCGCCCATAGTTTAGCCTTTTCCAGAACATCGCACAGAATATAGCCTTTTCAGGTGGCCTTCTTTCACTTAGTAATTAATATACATGTAAATTTCCTCCAAGTCATTTCATAACTTAATAGCTGATTTCTTTTTAGCACAACATAATATTCCATTGTCTGGATATACCACAGTTCATCTATTCACCAACTGAAGGACATCTTGGTTGTTTTCAAGTTTTGGCAATTATGAATAAAGCTGCTATAAACACCCATGTGCAGGTTTTTGTGTGGACATAAGTTTCTGATCCCTTTGGGTAAATCCTAAGGAGCCCAATTGCTGGATTCTATATGATAAGAGTAGGTTGAATTCTTTTAAGAAATTACCAAACTCCCTCCCAAAGAGGCTGTGCCATTTTGCATTCCCACCAGCAGTGAATGAGGGTTCCCACTGCTCCACATCCTCATCAGCATTTGGTAATGGTGGTGTTTTGAATTTTGGCCATTCCAATAGGCATATGGTAGTATCTCATTGTTGTTTTAACATGCATTTTCCTAATGGCATATGATGTGGAGCACCTTTACATATGCTTATTTGCCATCTGTATATCTTCTTTGGTGAGGTGTCTATTAGGTCTTTTGCCCATTTTTAAACTGGGTTGTTTGTTTTCTGATTGTTAATTTTGAAGTGCTATTTTTATATTTTGGATAACAGTTCTTTATCATATATGTCCTTTATAAATATTTTCTTCCAGTCTGTGGCTTGTCTTCTCATTTTCTTGATACTATGTTTTGTTGAGCAGAAATGTTTAATTTTAATCATGTCTGATTACCAGTTATTTCTTTCATGGATCATGCTTGTGATGCATCTAAAAAGTCATTGCCGTGTTGAAAGCCATCTAGATTTTCTCTTGCTATCTTTTAGGAGTTTGATAGTTTCATGTTATACATTTAAGCATATGATCCATTTTGAGTTAATTTTTGTGAAAGGTTGTAAGGTCTGTGTCTAGGTTCATTTTTTTTCCATGTAAATGTCCAGTTTTCCAGCACCATTTATTGAAAAGACTATCTTCTCCCCATTGTATTGCCTTTGCTCGTTTGTGACCGATCAGTTGACTATATTTATGTGGGTCTATTTTGGGGCTCTCTATGGTGTTCCATTGATCTATTTGTCTACTCTTTTGCCAATACCACACTGTCCTGATTACTATAGCTTGGAACTGGATTTTTAATTTTACTTGACATCAATTAAGTAGCCACATGTAGCTAGTGGTTATCATATTGATGGTATCAGCTTTTCATTTCAAGTTTTAATCTTTTGAACTTCCAAGACACCCTCACATGGATATTCACTCATAGATTTGATTTGATGCTATAAATATTTATTTTGCACCTGCTAGGAAAAATGCTGTAAGAGATTCTAAGATGAATCAGATAGATTGTACATCCTCTATGAGGAGCTAAGACAAGTCCATCAGTACCTATACTTTAGATATTAAGTGTTGACTGCCTTAGGACAGGTTAAGATAAAGTTCTAGAACTTCAGAAGAAAGAGCCAGTGGTGGAGAAATCAAGGAAAGCTTTGTTGAAAAGAAGGTATTTCGTGGGTTGTTTTTCCTGGAGTCAGGACTAAAGATACACATTTGGGAAGTGGTTATGGATTATGGTTATGTTGAGATGAGCATTCTGCAAAGAGAGATGAGGTCCCTGACACCATTTATATTCTCCTGGTGAACGTATTCTTAGTGTTGTATACAGACATTTTTCCACTGAGAAAGAACGTAAGAATCCTCCCTATGCAAGGCAATGTCCCAGATGGAAGACGTCTCACACATAAATACTTTTCATTCTAGTCAGTGGTTCTCAAAGTGTGGCCCCCAGATCATTAGCAGTAGCATCACCTGAAGAACTTGTTAGAAATACCAGTCTCGGGGCCCCTGGGTGGCTCAGTTGGTTAGGCAGCTGCTTTCGGCTCAGTTCATGATCCTGGCATCCTGGGATCCAGCCCCACATCAGGCTCCTTGCTCAGCAGGGGGCCTGCTTCTCCCTCTCCCTCTGCCTGCTACTCTGTCTGCTTATGCCCTCTCTCTCTCTCTGTGTCAAATAAATAAATAAAGACTCAGAAAGAAAGAAAGAAAGAAAGAAAGAAAGAAAGAAAGAAAGAAAGAAAGAAAGAAAGAAAGAAAGAAAGAAAGAAAAAGGAAGGAAGGAAGGAAGGAAAGAAGGAAGGAAGGAAGGAAGAANGGGGCCTGCTTCTCCCTCTCCCTCTGCCTGCTACTCTGTCTGCTTATGCCCTCTCTCTCTCTGTGTCAAATAAATAAATAAAGACTCAGAAAGAAAGAAAAAAAGAAAGAAAGAAAAAGGAAGGAAGGAAGGAAGGAAGGAAGGAAGGAAGGAAGGAAGGAAGGAAGGAAGGAAGAAAAAGGGGAAAGAAATACCAGTCTCTGGTCTCACATGCAGTGAGAATCTCTGGGGGTACGGTCCAGCAATTTGTTATAATAAGCCTTTCTTGTGATTTTGATATACCCTCAATTTGAGGACCACTGTCCTAAATCCAAGCCCATCTGATTTATAAGTGCACAGAGATAAACAACAATGAATCCTAAAGGAGGGCTCTTATGAGAGAAGAAACCCATGCTCCTGTGTGCCTAACTTGGCCTATGACCCCAGCACAACCATGAGTTTCCCAGCCCCAAGTAAGGAAACTTACCACAACTAAGCTATCTATGCCTGTCTCATTATTTGGGTGGTAGTTATATAGACAGTATTTTTCTGTTCTTCCACCAAAAAACTTGGATAGAGCTAAAATTTAAAAATTAAAAAATAAGAAAAAAAGAAAAAGTAAAATAAAAAAACATGCTGTCAAACTAGCCTGGGGCACTGATGATTCAGAATGCCAGTTTCTGCCCCGGTGAAGATAGATATTTAGATGGAAGGCCTGTGTGAAACTGAGTAAGAAGTCAGCAGGAAATATTTTCTGCTTAACAGATCAGAAGGGTGACAAAGACAGTAGCACTGTTCCAAAAAGCTACATCATAGTAGATATTATGGGTCAAACTTTCCTTTAGAAATAGTTTTGGATTGTCCCTCTCTCTCATGCCAGAAGAAAAGTAGCTGGCCCCAAAATGTAGTTGGCCTTCTCACTAAATATTTTTTTTCTATTTTAGGTATCTTAGTTACCTATTATACAAAACTGCTGCATAACAAACCATCCCAAAATTCAGTGTTGTACAGCAACAAACATTTATTTCCAATTTTTATGTCTGTCAGCAAGCTAGGGTTTAGCTGGCCTTGTCTCAAGGTGGCTGACTGGATTTGGATTGGCTCTCTGCATCTCCCATTCTTCTTGGGACAGTAGTTGACAGAGGCCTGCTCTGTTCATGGCAGGCAGGTACACACAAGAGCAACGCCATGAACCAAGCCCATGTCAAGCCTTTGTGCTATCACATATACTAACACCCAATTGGCCAAAACAAGTCACATGACCATAACCAAAGTCAAGGCATGGGGAAGCACCCTTGCCCATGGAGAGTGTAGCTCAAGGATGTGAATGTGTAGCACTAATAAAAGAAAGTGAATAATTGAGGCCAATAATACAGTCATCAGGGATGGCTTATCATCGATCAGAGGCTCTCAAGCTTGGCTGCACATTGTAATTGCCCCATACAGATGCCTGAGTCCCACCCCTAGAGATTCTGGTTTAATTGGTTTGGGGTAGAGCCCAGGCTAGGAGTAGGGAAGGCTCTCCAGGTGATTATAATGAGCCTCCAAGTCTGAGAACTACTGGTGCTAAACCAAATGCTATTGATTAAACAAAAAATTTTGACCACTTCTTTGGGGAGGTCCTTTTCCTATTCATTTTGGGAACTCCCTATCTTTTAAGACCTTTTACAGTTAAAGCACTTTACTGTGTCAGATGCAATTCCTGTTCCCTCCGGTGAGCAGCCTCAGGTCAAAGTCATAAAAAGGCATCATCAGAGAGTTTTGTAGTGTTGAAAGCTAATGAACTGCTGGTGATTCTGTCACTTATCTATCATTAAAGTGAAAACACTGGTGTATGTGTTAATTGCAAAATGTCTACATTTCTGGAGAACCTGTGTATGGGGTATAGAATTCTGCTGTTATTAGAAATTAGGATCTACTGTCTCAATGCATAGGACACTTGCAAAGGTAATGCATACATTTATTTTGCTTTTCATTTATTTTCATATTTTCTGTACGTATGTACGTTGAGAGAGATTTCCTTTTTTTGTGTGTGTGCCTTCTGGAACTCAAAGTTCTGTAAATGCATAGAAGTTATAAAGGACCTTATGACTGTTCTTATAAAGATCTGCTCTAGGGGATTTGTTTTATGTCATACACTTTGGGAAAAGGATACCTGAGGCTAATCAAAATCAGCAGCCCTCGTCTTTTGTGCACCATGTTTCTTCCCAGTACAGTGTTTTCCACTTAAGTGTCTCAGAGTTTTTTTTAAGATTTATTTATTTATTTACTTACTTACTTTCTTATTTGAGAGATAGCACGCACACGCATGCAGGGGCGAGGGGCAGAGGGAGAGGCCGTGAGAATCATAAGCAGACTCCACACTGGGCGCAGAGCCTAAAGCAGGGCTTGACCTTACCAAGCCCTAAGATCATGAGCTAAGCTAAAATCAAAAGTCAGTCACTCAGCCAACTACACCACCCAGGCACCCCATCTCAGCATACTTTTTTTTTTTTTTTTAGATTTTACTTATTTATTTGACAGAGAGATAGAGAGCACAAGTAAGCAGAGCAGCAGACAGAGGGGGAGAGAGAGAAGCAGGCTCTCTGCTGAGCAGGGAGCCCGATGCGGGGCTCGATCCCAGGGTCCTAGAATCATGACCTGAGCCAAAGGCAGCTGCTTAACCAACTGAGCCACCCAGGTGCCCCTCAACATACTTTTTAATCTTAAAACTCTTATTTCATTTATTGCATTGCTAATTTTATTTCACAGTGTTCAATACAGGATCTTTTTTTTTTTTTTTAAG
>LNAC01000690.1:94273-314119 GCA_002007465.1 Ailurus styani | reverse complement strand
ATGCGGGCCTCGATCCCAGGACGCTGAGATCATGACCTGAGCCGAAAGCAGAGGCTTTAACCCACTGAGCCACCCAGGTGCCCCCAGGATCTTTCTAAATCCCTTTATGACATTGTGAAAATAAAACTATTGCATTACAACCCCCTTCCTGATTTTTTTTTCCTGTAAGGAAGATACTATTTTAAGGACTAACCACTGTTTTAGAAAAATCCTTCATTTCTTCTAGGGATCTTCTAGATACAGTGATTAAGTAAAACATCCTCTCATAATTTTCCAATAGGTTGTCTGCCTCAGNTAATTTTCCAATAAGTTGTCTGCCTCAGAGAGAGCTCAGTTGTTGGAGGAAAAACAAAGATAAATCATCAGTAATATTATCCCCCCCCCCTTGATTGCTGGTTGTCAGGATGCTTCAGATTTTGAATAACCAATCAAATTATTAATTTTGGGGTGAAATTCAATAATGCTGTATATGCAGATTTTAGGGGCAGCACAGTGTAGAAGGACAAAAATGTCAGTGTGGAAAAAGGAGAAAAAAGATGCATTCGCCCTGCAGATGAGTCACTAGGAACATATTGGATACATTTATCAGAGTAGGAAGCATCATTGAGTCAATAACATTTCAGTTTGACACTTACTTCACATCCAAAAGTTAGATCTACAAATATTTTCTTCCCAGGGACATGTTGTCATAATAAAGAAAATAAAGCCTTGGGTCTACACAGCTGTTACTCTTAACATATATTCCATGATGATATGACCAAAAAGGAAGCGTCATCATGCAGCAACCACTGTCTCGTTGCAAGGGCAGAAGGCAGGAGTCTTAGAACAGCTGCCAAAAAGCTGTGTGACTTTGGAGAGGTTGCTTATCCTCTCTGGTTTTCAGTTTTCTCATCTGATAACTATATCATTTCCAGGGTTCCTCTGCAATTCCATTTAAGTGCCTAAAGGATACTTGGCACAATGGGGCACCTGTGTGGCCCGGTCGGCTGAGTGTTTGACTCTTAATCTTGGCTCACATCTTGATCTCAGGATTGTGGGTTTGAGCCCTGCATTAGGTTCCATGCTGAGCATGGAGACTACTTAAAAAAAGAAAAAAGACTAGTTGGCACTACAAAGGACCTGGTGTTGCAGGGAACTGTGTTACAAAAGATGGATAAAAAGCAGATATCCAATATGGAAGATGTATGGTGGCATGTTCTGTTGCTGAAGAAGTTCATTAAGCAGAGAAATAAGAGAACAAGAAGGGCCTTAACTGTCATGAGGAAACTAGAGAGGTCAGTGAAGACTTGGCCAGCGTCACTCAGAGAGTTGGCAGTGGAATGAAAGAAGAACCCGGGACTCCCAATTCCCCATTTAGTGCCCTTCCTCTGTCCCAGGCTGCTTCATTGGACCAAGTTTAGTGGCCCGGAACTTTACTGGCAGCTCTTCTCATTTGGCTGACAGAAAGGTCACTTTAAAGCACTATTTGTTTTAGTGTAAGCAAAAGGATCTTTGGGGACAAATCTAGCCTTTGAGATGGGAGACAGCATGATCCCAATGAATGTGGCCCCAAGTGTGGTCAAATTTTTACATTCTTTGTCAGCCACGCCTTAACCACATGATTCTGCAAGGTCAGCAATCAGCCTCAGTCTTAACTGAATGATCAGGCTGGATTTGACTTAATTTAGATTTGGCCCATTCGGGTAAATAGTGCCACGATTCAATTTTGGGATTGTCCTGGAGGAGATACAGTTATGATTTTGAAACTCTGCATGCTTACTGGTCTAAGGCTTTTGGGGAAAAATCAACATGTCTTGAACTATGTCAGGAGTGTTACTTTATCACAGGGCTAGGAACTGGGTGATGGAATCTCTGCTTTCCAAAGAATCAACCCAGGTTAGTAAGGGGTTTGACCAAAGCTCCATAGTTAACATTCAGCAGATACAAGCTCTCAACCTCGGTCTAATTCCAGTGCCCATATTCTTTCTATGATACATTCTCTCTTTAATGCAAACAATAATAAAATGGAAAACAAAAATGAAACTTAAATGTCAGTCTAGGGAAAAGAGAAAGAAAAGGGGAAAAAAGGGATGGATTAGTAGAAATAAACAAGAATTGAGAAATTTGGGTCCAAATTCCAGGTCTTTTTTTCTTTTTTTTGGTCATCATCCTATTCTCTTTATCAGCACACATTAGATATTATTATACAACTAACAGCTACCGAGCATGTACTCTTCAAATGCTTTAAACATTTTTCCTGCATGGTACACATAATTCCCACAACAATGCAGTGAGCAGCTACAACCCATGTTCTGGTTGAGGGAACAGAAGCATGGAGAGAGGATGAGTAACATGGCCAAGATCATGCAACTTATGATGGTGGCTGAGCTGATTAGGGACAACCCTTCCCCACCTCCCCACCTCCAGTTTCAGACTGACATCAAACCTGAGTTTCACTGCCCAGTGCACCTGCTAGAACTGTTCAGAGTCCTTGGACAGCCACTTTCCCCTCTCTGGACATCAGCTTCTGCATCAATCAAACAAGGAGGGTAGACCAGATGATTCATAGGGTCCTTTCCAAATCTAACATTTGCTGATTCTGTGTAAGAAAGGAAACTGAAGAAAATGCATACTTAGAAAGAAACTAGAGTAAGAAGGGAAAGGAGAGGAAGAGGAGTCTCTCAGTTTGTTTCTAAAATAATAGTTTCAGTAACCACAAAGTCCCTTTCTATCCTTACAGGCAGTGATTCTATGGAAAGTTTAAGCCTCTCTCCTCTCCAGTATATCTTCCCCTGAACTCTGACATTTTACAGTCTGATTTAAGTCTACCATGAAGACTTACCATGTAAGTCTACCATGAAACTGACTTTTATAGAGCAGGATTACATTAAATGTACACACGCCATCGACACCTCAGTAGTTGGTCATTCATTTATTCACACAATTAGGTGACCATTCCCTCCACCAATAAACATTCTTTTATTTATATTTATTTCTCTCTCTCTCTCTCTCTCTATATATATATATATATATATTTATAAAAGTAAAAGTAATATTCATTACCACTTACTGTGGACCAGGCATGTTGCTAGGTACTAGGGATAAAGATGTGATAGCCTAGAGTTTCAATTCAAGAAAATAGCAGAAGGAGTAGGTGGTGGAAGGGGTGTGGGATGCAATGACGTATGCACTGTATTAGTTAGTCCCATCCATCAGAAGCATCATCCATCAACAAGTTAAATTACAGAAAGAATGGGAGTTAAGAACCTCAGATCATGAATTCAGATGGCTAGCTCTGTTACCTTTTGCCAGTCTTTCTCCACGTGGGACTTACCAGGTTATGTTTCATTTCAAGGAACAGAAAACCCAACTCAAGATGGCTTAAACAAGAAGAAGGATTTGTTATAATATAGGAGGTCCTATGATAGGATGGTACTGGGGTTGCCTGATCGAACTCCTCAATGATACCAACAAGGGCCTTCCCATCTCCCTGGGCCTGGGAGACTGTTATACTGGATGTCAGCCTGGGCCTTGTGCTTCCTTCCTCATGGTAACAAGATGGCTGCTGCTGCTCTCAGTATCACATCCAGCAGGAGAAAAAAGCCATCTTGTCTGTGTGCCTTTTTTTTTTTTTTAAAGAGAGAGAATCCCTAGAAATTCCTCAACAGATTTTCTTCATGCCTGTTGGTCAGACTGGTTCACAAGTCCACTCCTAAACCAACCACTTAAAAAGGGATTGGGATTACCAGAATTGTTTTAGGCTAAATTCTAAATTGTTAGATGGTCACCTTCCCTGAGGGGATAAATACACAAGCACAAATGTAGTCTGGTTAGTGAACGAGCTAACCATTTGTGCTGCAATATCTTCCATTCCTTGGTTGAGAATAGAGGAAATAACCATTCCTCCTTTGCAGGGCTGCTGTAAGAATTAAAACATATAGCAACCTTTTGTACACTTTAAGCCCCCACTGCCGATATAAGATACAAGTATTCCTCTACTATAAAGCAGAGGCTCTCAAACTGAGTGAGGGTCAGAGTCCCCGGGAGGGCTTATTAAAACAGATTGCTGGGCTCCAGAGTTTCTGATTTAGGAAGTTGGGGTGGAGTGTGAGAATTGGTCTAACAAGTTCCCAGCTGCTGCTGCTGATGGTAATCAGGAACCAAATTTTGAGGATCACTGCTCTAGACTGTGAATGTCTTGAGGATAAGAACCAGGCCTTACTTATATTTATATCCCTAGCACTTCAGTGCCTGCATATACAGTAGAAGGTAAAGAAGAATAAAAGCTAATATTTATTCTGTGCTCAGCACTTTATTAAACCTTTTACATATATTGTTTCATTTAATTCTTACTGTAACACTAGGAGGGAGGTACTTTTATTACCCATATTATACAGGTGGATAAAGTGAGGCATCGAAGCAGAAGGCCAATAAATAGTGGAGCCAAGCTTTAAACTCAGATCCATCTAAACCAAGGACGGGCAAGGTTCACTAAAACTTGATCCTGAATACAATAAGTGCTTGCTAATTGTTTTTTGAATGAATGAATATATTTAATACCCCAAAAGAAGGAAAAATAAGTTGGATGTCGATGACATGAGAGACATGAGGCAGGACAAAGGCAAGGGGATGTGGTCCAGGAAAAGCCCTTGACTCTTGACATCCTAGGCAACACAGCAGGCACCGGGGGAGGGACCATCCCCAAGGGAGCTGGCTCTGACCAAGGGGAAATGGCATGTGCTCAGGAGCTGAGCTCCCCTCCCTCCCTAATTTACTGTGGCTTATCTTCCACTGACACAGCAGCCCAGCTGAGAGCATTATGGGAACACAGGAGTAACTCGGAGGCCTCACTCTCTCCATTTTCCACCCTTGGCTGTCCATGCATCATAGGGAGAATCCTGAGAGTGCATCCCTGGATGCGAAGGAAGTCCTTTTGCAGATGTGCACTCACTCCCTAAGTCACCAGGGTACCATTTGGTAAATTGCTGCTGCGAAGCACTGAATGGTACCCTGGTGGCCTCCCAGACTGATTGTATCCCTAAAAGTGTTTAATTTATCTCTGGGGGGAATTTACACCCTGGGAAAATCTGGTTAAGTGTATAAATGAATCTTCTAACCAGCCAAGATTGAAGATATAAAATCATAAAGCCAGAAGGCATTCCCTGAGAGCAACAGGTTCACCCCCACCCTCCTGGCATGCTCTCACTATGCAGTCTCAGGCAAGTGTGACAGCTCTGCTGATTTCAAAAGAGCATCAGGAAGGAGATTCCAGAATGTCATCCCACCCTTTGGCCTTCAGAATATTTCGCTCATCTAATTAAATCCCTCTGATGTTCCTTTGGGCTCGTTTCAACCTTCTCTGCCCCCGAGTGAGGAAGGAGGACAGACAATCAGTAGCATTGTCCCAATCAGAACTTTCTTAAGCGTGAGGAGAGTTATTAAGCTTCTAGAGGGTCTAATGCTTTTGAGGTTAAGCCTCAGTTTAATGACTCTCCTCATTCCTCAAGATAAAAAAAAGTTGGGGGGGTGAGGATCAGGAGACTGTCAGGAATGTCTCAAGCAGGAAAGACTGTTAAACTGTAGTAACAATCAACTGCCCAGTCTTGGCAGCTTAGAACAACTAAGCTTTGTGCCCTACTTACCTTACTGTGCATTGCAGGTCAGAGATCAGGGCTCTGCTCTTCAAAGTCATATTTATATTGCAAACCCTGCTTGTCCCTGGACTAGTGAGAAATCAGGCGTGGGCCTTCATGGCTTCCACCTAGAGATACCACTTGTCACTGCCCACACTGCATGGACCAAAGCAAGTCACACAGTCTTACTGACTCAATGGGGCAGAAAAGGGAAATACTAACATGTTCCCAGAAGGCAGCACAGTAAATACTTGGTAAATCAGCACTAAGGATGACCAGACCATAAAAAACGTTCCTGGGTGGGAACTTCTTTAAAAGGTATTTTTCATTACACATTTGGAACTATCTGGAAAAAAAAGTTCAGCCAGTTTGTGAGTTTGTGTACGCCACAGGAAGATGAATCGACAGTTCTCAATTTGATAGTATGTGTGTTTTTTTGGAACTATGTCCATTCCAAAAATGAAGATGCCCATCTCACGTAGTGGTAACACATTCAAGGGCCAACAAAAGGGGTGGGAGATTTAAATCAGATGAGCCACTGCTTGTCATGGGTCATCCTGTGCTACCTGGTGAGAGAATAAAATGAGTGTTGGGCTGGCGGGAAATGGAAGCTATACAAAATTAAAGTCCGTCCAAGATGGCGGACCTTCCCGCCAAAACTCATCCAAGATGGCTGACGCCTAGCCCCTCCCCTGCTTTACCCAATAAAAACCCCCGTCACTCTGCCTTGCACGCGACTTCCCTNGCGCGCGACTTCCCCGACTCCCTTCTCTCAGATTCGCAGAACCTCGCCCGAGGGTGCTTGCAATAAAGTTCTGCCTTTGGACTACAATTTGCCTTAGCGGTCTTTATTCCTGTTCGCGACCAGAGAAACCTTACAATGAGTAAGAAACTGCCTGGTATTGGAGAATAGAGAGTCCCAGAGAGACACTGTCAAATTAAAAAATAAAGGTATTGTATTGCATTATACCATAACGGTTAGGCATAGGACTTCGGCACCAAAAAACCTGGATTTGCACCCCTGGCTCTATTTACTCAAGGTTCCTCTCTGCAAACTGTCCCTAATCATAGTGGCCTCCCTGGGAAGGCTTGTGGGCATTGAAGTAGGTAATCCATGTAAAACATTTATAGCACATAGTAAATGCAATGCTCAGAACCAACATTTTATTGGAATAAAGATGCAAGATGTTGCAGGAACAAGGAGGGGGCCTTAGTCCAGGGAAGTAGAGATCATTTCTTGAGAAACCAGCACCTACACTGCACTTGAAAGGTAAATAGTAGTTCATTAAGGAAACAAGAAGATTAAAGACACTCACAGCAGTAAAGGTAATAGATCCACAGTCTGGGGCCTAAGTCACAGCCAGGGCAGAGCTGGGTTCTAACCTCCACTTTGCCACTTGTTTGCTGTGTGGCCTTTGGGGAGTAGCTTCACCTCTCCGGGCCCTGGTTTCCTGACACCTTCCTCGCTGGGTTGTCCCGGGTATAACATTCCAAGTCAGAACTTGATAAATTGTAGATGAAATAAAGGAAGACTTAGAGCATGTGCAAGGAATGGGGATGTGAGAGGCCAGGGTTTTTGTCTTTCCTCCATTTTTACTGATGCCTCTGTTTCACAACAGAAAGCACGAAATGCTTGCTGCCATTACTCCATGAACAGCAGGTGGAAGAGAAAAGAAGTTTCACTGGCCAGGGTTGTGGACAAGGGCAAGAACAGAGCTGTGTGTTTGTTTTTAGTGATACATGGTAAGCTCTCTGGTAGCAAAGGAAGGTAATGGACTTATAGTTCCCACTAAACTTAAGAGGCATCAGTTTGTGCCAGACGAAAATTAAATAATTAGCAAGGAATGTTCCGTTCCAACATTCTCAGCCAACTGCCTATTTCTCCATAAAGATGGGCCCCCAGGGAATGGAGAAGGATGTAACTGCAATTAAATAGGAGCATAAACCTTGCAGAGAGCTGTCACCTCAGGGCCAGAGCTTGGCTGGGATCTATTCTAGAAAACTCACCATCCCCCACTCACCACATGCCCTGGGGAAGCTTGCATCAAAATGGTGGTGAGCACTCCCAGATTTGCATATTCTTTACAAAGGAAAGTCAGGTAAAAGAGGTCCATCGAAAGAGTTGTCTACAAAAGATGATCGCTATATAAAACATACTTGAGAGGGTATGATGTTTTCTTAAAGGTTTCAAAGTCACAGGTCCAAATACAAAGGAAGAGAGGTGGGATGAATAGGTATCAGCCTACCTGAAATTCTCAAAATCACTACTGTCTTGCCTATAAATGGAAAGACATGCTTCCTACAAACATTTATTGAACATTTACCACGTTCTAGGGCTTGTGTCAGGTCCTGTGAATGTAATGCTGAATAAAACATAAGCCCTACCTGTGTCTCTGTAGCATTGGAATTCAGCTATGTGTAAGTCCACAACTGAAATGCCAGCTCCACCAAATCTGGGATCCTGGCGACGTCTGTCTCACTGCGCTGGCCTCTTTAACATGATGCCATATGGTCCACCAGGGCTGTGTTAGCTCTGGCCGTCATGTCCACAACTGATAAAGAAGGGCAAGAGAAACCATGCCTCCTACCTTTGAGAGTATTTCACAAAAAGGAGATACTTCCCAGTTTCAAGGAAGCTCATAATTATATAGTCTTTACTCTGGTTGATCTTGTACCCAGCTAAGAAGTGAGGGTTCTGTTACTAAGGAGGAAGGCAAAAATTGATATTGAGGGACAATTAACAGCTTTTGCCACAGGATTAAGAAGCTTGCTTGCTTGCTTTTCTCCATTGCTTTATTTATAACCAAATCACTGAAGTAGCACTGTTCTCTTCCAAGAGAAAGGAAAAGCCATGGGCAGAAGTGTGTGACAGGAAAAAGTTGTCTTGATTTTCTTCCTATCTTTCAGGTTACTAACAGCTGAAAGTCTTGTATGAAAACCAGAATGGGAAAACATAAACATATCAGAGAACTTTTAAGGATGTTCCTCCAGGAGATAACTGTTCAAGCTCTTGAGGAAAAATAAACTCAGAGGCTGACTTCAATGCTGTCTATAAAAAAGAATTCCATAAAGATTAAAAAATTCAAACATAAAACCAGAAAGTACCCTATAATTAATTTAAGATGTTACTTACTTAATCTGGTGGGGAGGGCCAGAAACAGAACACACACACATAGACACACGCACACACACACACAAACGCACCATAATGGCACATAGATGACATATTGGGAAACATATTTTTTAAATATATGTAATAAAAAGGTAATCATACCCTTAATGTAAAAAAAAAAAAGATGAATACTCCAAATTAAAAAGTGACAAAGGCAATTCGCAAAGCAATTGTATTTAACTTACATGAATTCAAACATAATTCAGACAAAAATAAATAAGCACATATAAAGGGAATGAAAAAACACAATGAAAACCATTGGGGTCATTTTGTCCACCATCCCACTCAGTGCGCCTGAACCTGAGACTGCACTTAAGACACACAGACCTATCCCTCTGCATTTCGTGGACAATGTAAGGGATCCAACAGAGTCATTAAGACTCTATCTGATTTTTTGCTCTAAGTGCTATCTTTAGAATCTAAACATCATATGCAATGCAACTTCTCTTTACCCAGAACTGATGAGGAGTTGGGGAGACAGACTTTCTCCCACACAGCTGGTGGGAAATAGAAGCTGATAAAAGCTTTCTTGATGGTAATTTGGCAATGCATGAGGCTTGACAGCCCAGGAGGTGTTTGAGAACTGTAGCTTGTTCAACAAGCAAGGGGACAGATTGTTGGCAAAGTTGGGTAACAAATTAGTGAAGCATTGCAAGAAGATAGGTTTGCTAGTTGGCCATATTTAAACATCTTGGTTATGTGTCTCAACAGAGACAGAGGATTATAAACCAGAGTTTCCCTAGTTGGTCTCAGGCATATTGGTAGTCTCTGGTAATTTATCAAATATTCTCCTAAGTCTTTTCATGGTTTCAGAGGAAAACATTCAAAACAATCTTGTTTCCATATGTTTGAAATATGAGCTTAATTATGATTTTCTAGAAATCCAGTTTAATCTTAATAATCTTTATATTCTTAAATGCTGGCTGTACTACTAGAATTGTATTAGTTATTCCATCTTGGCTAATTTCAGATAACCAGGGTAGGTAATATCTGCTAAAACATTTTTTATGTCTCTTGTATATTATTTTTGTTTGAGAAATTTGCACTTATTGTTGTGACTCTATTGTTGGATGATATTCTCAATAAACCAAAAGGGTCACTAAATCAGAGGTCACTAACTGAAGTATATGGGTGGTGATAAAATAACATAACTCTAAATAATGTCTAAAAGATGAAGAGTGAGCAGCCCCAATGCAAACACAAATCATGAGTCTGTGCACTGGGACATGTGTAGGTACAAGTGTGATGATTTTTCATGGTCAAAAAAAAAAAAGGCAACAGAAGGAATTATGATAAATCTGAAAATTAAATTTTGTTGAGCCAGCCAGTCATTCACTCTCCATTCTAAGTGTCTGATAAAAAACTGTCAAATAGTGGTATGAAACCACCACATTAAGAAAAAAAAAAAATCTCTCCAAATACAGTGACTTCTCTAGTTAATACATTTAGATTCTCCGTAATAAGCGCAAAATAATGTTTTCTGGCACAAAATTGATAACATTGTTGCCAATGGCAAAGAAGAGACCCAAACTATAGAAACACCCTTCAAGTCACATTCCTTACAGCATAAAAAAAAAATGTGTCACTCCCGGAAAGCTTATAAATGATCCCTAGTACAAAAAATATTATACTTAGAAGGAAGAACAGCTATTGGAAAAATTCCTTTATCGAATGATACATATGGACATAGCATAACAACCACAGCATACAATGTGAAAGAGCAATCACTCCCACATTCAGGCTCACAATTGGAAAAAAATGATTTTATGCAGTGCAAATATCGGGGCCTGCCAATATGATGGTATATGTAGGAGGGACTAGTGCTTGGTGAGCTTTTGTTTGTTGATCGCTATAAAATACACATACAGGAATTTAGATCATGGCGTTTTTGAACTATGATAAAAATGGAAAAGGTGCATTTTGATAAATACGGTGGAGGACCAGACATGGATGCAACCAAAAAAGGCACTACTACCTACACACGAAGATGTTTCATCTGAACACCCACCCAGAGACTAATTTATTTTAAAAAGGCAATTACAGAAAACAGAAGAGAAAACACTGTTCCTTTTGACCTTGAGTCAATCTTGAAGAAAATACTGACTTCTGTGAATACAAGCAAATCAGAGCCGCCAATGTCTACTCTACCTACTCCAGTCTTCCAATCCGTTATGTGAAGAAATGGGCAGAGGTAAAAGAATGTTCTATGCTGACATATGCCTGATGTGAAAGAAAAAGGTATGAACCCAAGTTTTTAAAAGAAAGGGGTATTCCTTACACTACCCAAAGCACTCTCTAAAAAGAAGAGAAGAGTCAGAAGGCTTACTGTGACTTCAAATCTTACAATAAAGTTCCAATAATCAAGACAGCCTGGTGCTGGTAAAAGGAACACATAGATCAGTGGGGCAGACTAGAAAGACCAGAAATAGACTCACACTTATACCATCAACTGATGTTTTAAAAAAACATTTTTGCGTTGAGATAAAATTCACATACCATAAAAATCATTAAAGTGTACAGTTTTAACACATATAATTTTTTCAGTATATTTGCAATGTTGTGCAACTATCCCCATTACCTAATTCCAGAACATTTTCATCATTCAAAACAAAATCTATACCTACTTGTTCCCTTCTCTTTCACCCCCTAGTAACCACTCATCTAGTCTCTGTCTCCAAGGATTTGCCTACTCTGTATATTTTATATAAATGGAATCATATAATATGGGGACTTTAGTGTCTGGCTTCTTTCAATTAGCATAATACCCGCCAAGTTCATTCATGTTTTAGCATGTATTAGTGCTTCTGCATTCCTTTTTTATGGTTGGTAACATTCCACTATATGGACATACCACATTTGTTAATCTGGTCATCCAGTGATGGACGTTTGGGTTCTTTCCATTGTTTGGCTATTATGAATAATGGTGCTACGAACATTTGTTTTTATATGAACATATGTTTTCAATTTTCTTGGGTATATACCTAAGGAGAGAAATTCCTGGATCATATGGGAACTCTAAGTTTAACTTTTTGAGGAACTGCCAAACTGTTTTCCATTTTACATTTCCAGCTGCACCATTTTACATTTCCAGCAGCAACGTATGAGAGCTCCAATTTTCCAAATTCTTGCTGATACTTATTTTCCATTAAAAAATTATTATGATTATAGCCATCCTAGTGGGCATAATGTGGTATGTCATTATAGCTTTGATATTCATTTCTCTAATGGCTAATGACATTGAGCATATTTTCATTTGACTGTTGGCTATTTGTACATCTCCCATGAAGAAATGTCTATTCAAATTCTTTGATCATTTTTAATTGGGTTATTTGTCTTTTTATGGTTGAGTTATAAGGATTATTTAAATGTTCTGGATATTAGACCCTTATCAGATATATGACTTAAAAATACTTCTGTTTTGTAGGTATCTTTTCATTTTTGGGATAGTGTCCTTTGATGCACAAAAGTTTAAAATTTTTTTTTTTAATTTTATTTTTATTATTTGCCCAAGGGGTACAGGTCTGTGAATCATCAGGCTTACATCTTTCACAGCATTCACCAAAGCACAAACCCTCAAAAGTTTTAAATTTTGATGAAGTCTAATTTCTATTTTTTCTCTGGCTGTCTATTCTGTTAGTATCATACCTAAGAAACTATTGCCTAATCCAAGGTCATAAAGACTTTCATCTATATTTCCTTTTAAGAGTTGTATTGTTTTAGCTCTTTAAGTCTGTGATTTTTTTAATTAATTCTTGCATATGGTGGGAGGTTGAGGTCCAAAGTCACCCTTTGCATGTGGATGTCCAATACTCTGGACACAATTTGTTTAAAAGACTGTTTGGATGATCTTGGAACCCTTGTCAAATATCAATTGGCCATAGATATCTAGGTTTATTTTTTGACTTTCACTTCTATTCCATTGATCTATTTATCTATCCTTCTGCCAATAATGCACTGTCTTTCTAGTAAATTTTGAAACCAGAAAGTGTGAATCCTCCAATGAGTCCTCTAATCTTTTTCAAGATTTTGGTCATTTGGGGTTCCTTGCATTTCTATTTGAATTTTAAAATCAGCTTGTCCATTTGTACAAAAAAATGCAGTTGGAATTTTGATAGGGATTGCATTGAATTTGCAGATCAAGTTGGGGAGTATTGCCATGTTAACAATATTAAGTCTTCCAATTCATGAATATAGGATATAATTCCATTGTTCCACTTCTTTCAGCAGTATTTTGTAGTTTTCAGTGTACTTTCTTGATTAGACTTGTACTTCCTTGGTTAAACTTATTTTAAGTATTTTATTCTTTTTGATGGTATTGTAAATTGAATTATTTTCTTGACTTCATTTTTTTATTATTTATTGTAAGCATATAGAAGAACAACTGATATTTTATATGGATCTTGTAGCCTGCAAATTTGCTGAGCTTATTCATTCACGTGAATATATTTTTTATGGATTCTTTGGACTTTTCTATATATAAGATCTTGCCATTGGCAAATAAAGATTGTTTTACTTCTTCCTTTCTAATATGTATGCCTTTTATTTCTTTCTCTTGCCTAATTGCTTTGGCTTGAACTTCCAGTATAATTTCAGATATAAGTGTCAAGAGCTGACATCCTCGAATTATTTATATTAGGAGCAAAGTGTTAAGCCTTTTAACATTAAGTATGATATTAGCTGTGGGTTTTTCACAGATAGCTTTTGTCGGGTTGAGGAAGTTCCCTTCTATTACCAATTTGTTCAGTGTTTTTGTCATGAAAGGGCATTGGATTTTCTCAAGTGCTTTTTCCTGCAACTATTGAGGTGATCATTTTTTTTCTTTATTCTATTTATATGACGAATTACACTGATTTTTGTATACTGAATCAACGTTGCATTCCTGGGGTAAATCCCACAAGGTCATGGTATATAATCCTTTTAATGTGCTGCTGGATTCAGTTTCCTAGTATTTTTATTGAAGATTTTCCCATTTATATTCACAACGCTCTTTACTTTTCTTTTATTATGATGTGTTTGTCTGGGTTTGGTGTTAGGATAGTATTGGCCTCACAGAATGTTAGGAGTATTCTTTCCTCTTCTATATTTTAGAAGAGTTTGAGAAGAATTGGTAATAGTTTGTCTTTAGATGTTTGGTTGAATTTAAATTCACCAGTGAAATCATCTGGCCACAGGATGATTTCTTTGTTGGAATTTTTTTTATTACTAAACTAATCTCTGTATTTGTTATTGGTCTAATCACGTTTTCTTTCTTTTCTTTCTTCTTCCTTTTTTTTTTTTTTTGAGTTAGCTTTGGGAGTTTGTATGTTTCTAGGAACTTGTCCATTTCATCTAGGTTATCTAATGTGTTGGTATACAGTTTTCATAATAATTTTAATCCTTTTTATTTATGTAAATTCAGCTTTAAAATCCCTCTTTTGGTTCTGATTTTAGTAATTTCTGCCTTGTGAAGTCTAGCTAAGGGTTTGCCAATTTTGTTGATATTTTCAAAGAGCCCACTTTTGGCTTTGTTGATTTTCTGTATATTTTTTCTATTTTCAATTTTGTTTATCTCTGATCTTGACTATTCATTCCTTTTTCTTGCTCAGGGTTTAGTTTGCTCTTCCTTTTCTAGTTCCTTAAAATGGAAAGTCAGATTATGGATTTGAGATCTTATTTTAATATAGGCCTTTAAAGCTATAAATTTCCCTCTGAGTACTGTTTTTACTACATCTCATAAGTTTTGGTATGTTATATTTTTGTTTTACATTATATCAAAGTGTTTTCCAATTTTTCTTGTACTTTTTTCTCTAATCCATTGGTTATTTAGAATTGTCTTGTTTGATATCTACATATTTGTAAATTCTCCAAATTTCCTTTTTAAATTGATTTACAATCGAATTCCATTGTGATTAGAGAATTTACTCTATATGATTTTGATATTTTGACATTTACTGAGACTAGTTGTATGGTTTAATATATGGTCTGCTCTGGAAAATGTTCCCTGTGTAGTACAGAAAAATGTGTATACTGCTATTGTTGGATGGAGGGCTCCATAGAGGTTAAAATGATTTTTTGTAAAGGTACCAAAGAAACCCAATAGAGAAACCAAAGTCTTTTCAACAAATGGTGATGGAAAAACTAGATATCCATATAGGAAAAAATGAATCCCCCTTACGCAACACACAAAAATTAATTTGAGGTAGATCATAAGCTTCATGTGAAAGCTAAAACCTTAAAACTTATAGTAGAAAATATAAAACACTATTTTTGTGACTTGGGGTTGGCAAAATTCTCTCAGGCAAGTCACAGAATATAATAACCATAAAAGAAAATAAAGATATATTAGACTCGATTGCAATAAAATATTTTGTTCCACAATAGACATTGTAAAGAAAATGAATAGATAAGACATAAACTAGGATAAAATATTCACAAATATACATCTGTCTGAAAATTGGTATTCAATAGACAGAACTTCCCCATTCCAATAAAAAAGGACAATTCACTCAGTATAAATTGAGTAAAATATTTGAACAAATATTCTACATGGGAAGATACACAAATGGCTAATAAGCACATGAAAATGTGCTCACCATTGTCAGGTAAATGCAAATTAAAGTCATAATGATATACCTCTACACACCACTAATATGGCTAAAACTAAAAGGACTGACAATACCAAATATTGTCAAGGTTGTGAAGCAACAGAAACTCTCATGTACTGCTGATGAACTATAAAGGGCTTTTATCATTTGGGAAAATAGTCTGGCAGTTTCTTATAAAAGTAAACATACACTGACCTCATGTCCCAGAAACTCCATTCCTGGGTATTTACCCAAGGAAAACAAAACATATATCCATAAAAAGACTTATACAAGAACATTGATAGCAGCTTTGTTCATAACAGTCCTAAACTGGAAACAGTTTGGGTGTTCATCAACAGAAGAATGGCTAATTAAACTGTGGAATACTTGTATAACATAATCGAGCACAGCAATATAAAAGAACGGACTACTAATATACTCAATGGCTTGGATGAGTATTTAAAACATTATGCTGGGGCGCCTGGGTGGCTCAGTGGGTTAAAGCCTCTGCCTTCGGCTCAGGTCATGATCTCAGGGTCCTGGGATCAAGGCCCGCATCAGGCTCTCTGCTCGGCGGGGGGCCTGCTTCCTCCTCTCTCTCTGCCTACTTGTGATCTCTCTCTCTCTCTGTCAAATAAATAAATAAAATCTTTAAAAAAAAATTATGCTGAGTGAAAAATTTCTTACAAAAAATAGTCCATAGTGTATTCTCTATGATTCCACTTATATGAAGCTCTAGAACAAGTAAAATTAATATTTAGTGAAAAAAGTCAGAACGTGATTGTTTCTAGAAGATAGGGACGGAACTGTCAGAAAGAGACATGAGGGAGCTTCTTGGGATGATGGTTCTTTTCTCCATGTCAATAGGAGTTTGAGTAACTGTTTAATTAAATATTTAAAGTAAATGTTTAAAGTTGTCAAAACTCATAGGACAGTACACTTAAGATTTGTGCATTTCAGTATATATAATGCATTTTATTTTTATAAGGAACTGTAAAATATTTTGAACTCTAGTTAATAATAAGCATATTGCAATTTACTTTGAAATACATAAAAAATGAGATGAATTAGTGGATGGGTAGAAGTATGGATAGATGGAAAGATATATGAAAAGGGGATACATATAGTATATCTAATTGAACATAATAATAATAATAATTAAAAAAAATAAAGACCAAACCTGGCTCAATTCTACCAAAAAAAAAAAAAGAAAAGAAAAAAAAAGGAGATACAATAAAATGTTAACTATAGAATCTAGGTAATAAATGAGTGTTCACTGTACAATCTCTGTAACTTCTCTGTATGTTTGAAAATTTTCATGGTAGAATATTAAAAATATTAATAAAGTAAAATAATTGTTTTCATATTCCTTATAAAGACCATTTCTGGGGCACATGGGTGGCTCAATCAATTAAGTGTCTGATTCTTGATTTCAGCTCAGATGATGATCTTAGGGTCCTGAGGTCAAGCCCCTCAACAGGCTCTGTGCTTAGCTGGGAGTCTGCTGGACATTCTCTCTTTCCCTCTCCCTCTGCCCTTCCTCCCCCATGCTCAGTCTCACTCTCTCTTTCTTTTTCTAAAATAAATAAATCTTCAGGAAAAAAAGACCATTTCTATGATTTCAGGTGTTTAATAATGTGGTATTTCTTAGCAATAACTTAAGTTTTTTGAATAAGAGAAATTACCATTTCAGGGTTTTTTAAAAATGTTTTTGAATGTCAAGAATAAAAGTTAAGACATGTTACAAAGACCAGGTGGTACAAATAACAGAATCACCAAGAATTTGGCATTTCCCATCACTTGATTTTCTACACTCATCAGAGAATGAGAACCATAAGGATATGCAGAAATACTCTATAAAATCAAATGCAGTAAGAGCAAAATTGGGACTCCAGTTGCTGCTATGTCTCAAGTTGAAATATTCAACCTTCTGGGTTCTGAATATGATATGTTCATTGATTTAGCATCTGACTGAATGATAAAAGCAGTCTTCAGTGGGAAACATCTTTATAATTTCTATGTCCATATTCAATCCAGAACCATTTTTCAGAGCCACAAAAAACTTGCTGCCATTCTTGACAACCTGTGACTATAGATTTGGACTTTCTAATATAGTGAACAGAAAGAGCAAAGTGAGAAATTGACTGGTTACAGAACATGGCCTATGGCTCAAGGTATCTGTCAGATATTAATTAATAGTCTTAGCCCAGGTTCCCTAGAAAACAGAGCCTAAGGCAAAAGATTATCTGCTAACATTTTATTGGGAAGTACAATTCCAAGGAATTAACAATGAGGGAAAAGGGGAATTAATTAAGAGAAGGAGAGAGATCAAATAAAGGAATACATAACTGAGATGGCCAAATTCCATAGCACAGCTCAGCTGTTCATTCTGAGAGAGGTATCATCGAGGCCGTTTGTAACTTTGGTGTTTCAGAACAACCCTAGGTTGGGGGAGGTCAAGAGAGATGGATCAGGGAGAATGGTTGACAAATTTAGCTTCTGGTTCCCTCTGCCTCTCCTCTTCCATGGTCTGAAATCCACCTGAAACATGGCAACTTTAGCCAAAGTCTCCATGGGTCTCCATGGGTCCACTCAATGGATATGATGGAGTCCTCTCCTTGTCAGTTGATACCATACGTAGGGACTCCTTAACTGTGGACTTGGTGGCAGCAGTTAGGCTTTAGAATCTTAGCAGTGGAATATGGTGTGGATAGAGCAGTGCTGCCAGGAGGTAAGGCAAGTGGCAACTGTAAGTAAGAATGGATAGATACAGGAAAGTTTGTAGTGAGCCTGGTCCAGATAAGTTGGTGACAGACTGTAAATACACACTTGACATAAAAATATCATTACTGTTTTCATTTTAAAATGTTAATATTTTATTATAAAATTTATGGTAAAGCTTTTAAAAATTAGACTTTAAAAGTTCACTAAATTAGAAAGTTTAACCTAACTAACATTGGTTGGGGTTTTTGGGGTTATTTTTTTAAGTTTTTATTTAAATTTCAGTTAGTTACCATATAGTGTAATATTAGTTTCAGGTGTACAACGTAGTGATTCAACACTTCCATACATCACCTAGTGCTCATCCCCACTTTGGTTCTTTTTATGTATGAAGAATAGGCTTTGAATGGTACTCAGTGGCCAAAAACTGGAGAAATTGTGCTATATACCGAAGTCCTTAATGTTTCATGTGGAAAAATTCCTACATCACACAGTTCATTGTATTGGAAGAATCACAAGGCATTTTTACCCATTATTTAGCCATGTATACTTTAAAACTGTTTTAAAAGAAACAAAGATAATCATAGTAACCAAAGTGTTAAAATAAAGCAAGCAAGTTTGTCATAACAGAAATACTCCGCAATACTCCGTAAGATGAAACCTCATGTTCCTTAGTTTTACACTGATGTGTCCATCACATTTGTGTTTTTCCTGGGTACAGTTCAGGACTTTTTTTCTGAGAAGTCAAGTTTTTCTCTAATTCCGCAAAATCTCAGTTAACATCTCATCAGCACTGCCTTTTTGTCTTGAACTACTGATTTATATTACAGCTTCCTTTTCTGTTATCTGTGACTCCTAAGTTTTCTTTTGTACTCTTGTCTTTTCTTTATCTTTCCACTCTGCAATCTGGACAGATTCCTCAGTATTCTCTTTCTAGTCACTAATTCTCTTTTCAGTCAGTGTGGTGTTTATTCTACCTCGTGTGTTCTTCCTTTTCATGGCTGTATTTTTCATTTCCAGGATTTCTAGTTGGGTCCTTTATAGTCCTCTGTAACTTCTTTACTGCATTTATGATTGCTGTGCTTCCTTAACCTTTTCATAGATCTTACACGTATTTACTTGGAAATTGCTTTCAGAATCCTTTATAATATCCATCTCCTCAAAGTTAAATCATTTCTGGTTGATGAGGTATCCTTCATACCTCAACTTCCCACATTAGATCTGACATTTGCAAGCAAGTTCATTTTGTGCAGCAATTTCGTTCCATTTTTTTCTTTGCATTCAACCTTCTCTACTGGAGATTTTTTGTTGCCTTCATAGGGGCACCCAACTTTGAGTCCCTAGTTCAGAAACAGGACTCATAGTTGGGACCCCCTTAACTCCATGGGATTATTATCATTAATTACCTAGCCATTTAACAGACCCAGGTAGGAGTTTAAACCCTTTTCAATAATATCAGTTCACTGTGATAGACTTACTCTAGAACCTTTTTCACAAAGGGAGGCTAAATAAGATCTATCACCATGATTGGGTGTATTTGATTCCTTTCTCCTGGAGCAAGTCCTGGGGTGCCTTTGTCTGTTTCTATTTTGGAAGTCCAGTAGGACCAAGGTTTCAGCTCCCATTTGCTTTTGGACATTTCTGATGTACAGAAATGTTGGGCTAATTTTTCAGTGATAGGTCTTTTTAAATTATTTCAATGGAACTATATTATTAATCACTGTTATGCATTTGGAATAAGAATGTGCAAGTACAGATAGATTTCTGTGAAAACACATCTCAGTATATTCAGTGAAGTTCAAAACTGATACAAAGTGGCATCATTCTGATCTGGAACATGTTAGATTATTAGAAAAGCAATTTTAGTATTAAATATTAAGTATTTTAAATGCTGCAATACTTTTTGAATAAGAAATAAATTTTTAGGATGAAATCTAGGGGAGATAATTAGAAATGTGCAAAAATTGTGTCTCCTACGATATCATTGGAGAATTATTTAAAAACAAGCAAATAAAAAAGAAAGAACCTGAATGATCAACAGTGGAAGACTGTAGGACTAATACATGCACATGTAATTGTTACATAGTCATCATACCAGTTCACCAACTGTTCACTTAGTATGGTCCCATGTGTGTATTTGTGTATTTACTGAAAGGAAAGAGAGCAAAATATTGACAGTAGTACTACAGGATGGTGGAAATATGAATGGTTTAAAAATTTTCCTTTTTAAACATGCCTTTGTGTTGTTTTGTTGTGTTTTTAACTAACTCTGAAGTTTCTCAAGTTGGACACTTTATTATCTCAGTATCCACTGTCTTATCTGTAAAATGGAAATTATAACAGTAAATTTTTCATAGTATTATTATGAGGACTAAATGAGATTTTTTTTTTTCTTTTTAAGAGAGCGAGCACACGCATGTGAGTTGTGGGCAGCAGGGCAGAGGTAGAGGGAGAGAGAGAATCCCAAGCAGGCTGCACACCCAACACAGAGCCCAACATAGGGCTCAATCTCAGGACCCTGAGATCATGACCTGAGCCTGAAATCAAGCGTCAGCCACTTAACCAACTTAACCAACTGAGCCACCCAGGGGCCCCTAAATGAGATAATTTATAGCCTTTAATTCTACATTTCTTTTGTGTCTTAGAGAAATGAATTTTTTTCTTTAAAGTTTTGTTTCCTTATGTGTAAAATAGGAATAATAATACTAATTACCTCATAGGAATGTCAAAGGCATGGAATTCTATAGAGTGATGAATATAGCTTCTGGTTCTGGTAGGTACCTAATGCATGTTATCTGATACTATTGCTGTTGCTACTGGTATTAGCTGTTGTTTTGGTATTGTTTTTAATCCCTCCAATATTTTCCTTTTAACAAAACAGACTTACTAATCCCGAGCCTCATTTTCTTGGGGCTTTAGTTGGGGGTTGAACTGTTTATTGATATTAATAACTTAATGTGCTTCTTCCTCTGATAATATATTTATAACAGAAGCATTTATTATCATTAATATGAAAAATTAAGAATGTTAACCATTAATACCATTACTTCTTGGTGAAGGTCGGGGGAAATGTGGAGTCCATAAGAATTGAAGCAACTCCATCGGATTGTTTGCTTTTTCTCTGAATTGCTAGACTAACACTGAGATTTTGTGACTTGCACAAATGTATTCAAATACAAAAACCTGACAAGTCCTTATAAAGCTAGTAAATTAGAAATAAATGTATTATAACTGAATAACAAAAGCAAACAATAACAATGGGGTATGATACCTCATTATATTATAAACAAATTCGTGCTAAATCATGTGAGGAACTTTTATCTAAAGGAAGACAGGTTTGGCTAGTAGATGTTTCATATCATTGGGAATGAATATTTAAGACAATATCCATGATGTAACTATGAACCCAGGAGATATGGAATTATATCTTTAAGAACTTCTCTAGGTTTCATTTTTGGGCCAATAAAAAATGTGTTATACTTTCAAAAGTGTCATAATGAATAGGTGGGACTTCCAGGTTTGCCCAGAACAATGGTAAACACCTGATTACAAATTTTCTTTCCATTCTTCAAGCCCTAAACAGAAAATCAACAAAGAAAAGGAACAAAAATACACAAAAACATATCTTCTGCATTACTAGGAAAAAGAGAACTCTACAGCCTTCAAATGAATTGTGATTAGAAAAACAAAGGAATTCCAACAGAGACCTTGCTGCCCATCTGTTGCCTCTAGTCTGTAGATGCAGAGAACCAGTGAGGAGAGACTTAAAAGACATGGTGATAAAAGCGGAGGGAGTGGATGACTTCTGGGAAGGTCTGACGAAATCACCTACAGAAAGAGAAAGGGTTAGGCACACGGATCAGGTCTTGGTTGTTCACAGCCTTGGCTATAAGGAAGGGGCTGAAGAAAGTACAGGACCACAAGTGTCAGCCTTAGAGAAATGGTGGTTCTGGGGGAAAATCAGATAAACATAGAAAAGACGGTATCCCGTGGGGATGGAGCAGTGAAGAGAAAGAAGGAAAGAAAAGGAAAATTAAGGATTCTGACAAAATAAAAGAGAAACAAAACACACAACTCTTGCCCCTCTACTGTCCAACAACAGAAATCATTAAGTCAACCTACTCCAAAAAAGACAATACTGACAGAAGAGTTTTTCTCAAGCTAGGAACTATGTCAGTGAAATGAATATTTCATTTTTATTTTCATTTTATCTTTTGTTTCAACAAAAAAGCATACCACATCTACATGAAGTTACTGCAGAAAGTCAGATGATGTGAATAAAAGTCTTCTGCTGATGAAAATTCTCCCCCTCAATGAGCCATGAAGGTGAAGAAAACTTTAACACTCATTCTAAATGAGATTTTAGTATGATCGCACAAGATACAGAGATATGAAAAAAAAAAAACCCAGCCCACCTCAAATCCAAAATATAAAAACTAGGAACACAAATGTGCAGAAAAATGAAGAATGAAACATGAATTACTAGAACTCAGGAAAGAAATAGAAGAAAAAAGTAAAAACTAATCATAAATAAAAACTTAATAAAGGGCAATGAATTAAGCAGGTAAAGAACCCTGAGAATGAAAATCAGATTAAGAAGGAAGTGAAATAGTTCAGATGACTGAAAGAGAAGCCAGGCAAAGGAGACTGTAACCATAGCTAGTGTCTCTGAAGAAGAAACTTGAAACAACTGATCAGATGTAATATTTAATACTAAAACCCAAGAAAACTTCCATAAGTAAAGAAGACCAGAATCAGGGTTCACTGAGTACTGTGGAGAATGATTTTGACCTGTGAGAAAGACCCCAGTGAAACTATTAGACTTTAAAGATAAAGACAAGTCTTTAAGGCCTTCAGGCAAATAGATAAAATAAATTACAAAGGCAAGAGGAACAGGATGCTATCACATTTCACCCAACTCCATACAAGGCAAGGCAACGGTGAACCAGCATTTTCAGTAAGCTTGGAAGAAAGTTCAAACCAAGGCTATTGTATCCAGCTCTACTGTCCTTCCAATATCAAGGCCATCTGAAAATAGTTTTCAATGTGCCAGAGCTCAGAATACTGGACATACTTCATTCCTGTGGATTCACAGCAGATGTTAAACTATAGCCTACAGGCCAAATTCAGCCTGCTACCCATTTTTAAAAATAAAGTTGTACTGGGGCACGGCCATACGCATTTATCTATATATTGGCTATGGTTGCTTTTGTAACACAATGGCAGAGTTGTGAGGTTATGACAGAGACCGTACAGCTTGCAAAGCCTAAAATGTTTACTCACTGTCCCTAATTTATAGAAAATGTTTACCAATGTCTGATTTCAAAGATGCGTATCATTCAACACAAAGGATAAAAGAGAAAACTTTGCAGAGGGACTAACAGTGAACATTCCACATAGCTAGCTGTAGATCTAACATGGAGAGTGGCATCATAGGTTAAAGAATGCAATGTAAACATTGTATGTTCTAACAGAGCAGAAAGAATGCAATGAGAAAGAGAAGGGAGGGGAAAGAGAGAACTTAGAATAGGGTCACTGGTTGTTATATAGGTGATAGATGAGAGCTAAATAACACCATTGCAACTGAGGAGTAAGTAAGGACATTATAAAAAGTATTAATACAAATGTAACCCTTAGAATAATAATATCACCCTTCTGGGGGTACCTGGCTGGCTCAGTTGGTTAAGTGTCTGATTCTGGATTTGGCTCAGGTCATGATCTCAGGGTCTTGGGATTGAGCCCTGTGTGGGACTCCATGCTCAGCGGGGAGTCTGCTTGAGATTATCTCTCTCTCCCCCTCTCCCTCTTCCTCTGCCCCCCCAACCACTCGCACCTACTCTCTCTCTCTAAAATAAAGAAATAAATCTTAAAGTGTATTGTCCTTCTGAAATACTAGAATAAAATTTTCTTTTTTTTTTTTTTAAAGATTTTTTATTTATTCATTTGACACAGAGAGAGAGATTACAAGTAGGCAGAGAGGCAGGCAGAGAGAGGAGAGAGGAGGAAGCAGGCTCCCTGCTGAGCAGAGAGCCCGATGTGGGCCTCGATCCCAGGACCCTGGAATCATGACCTGAGCCGAAGGCAGCGGCTTTAACCCACTGAGCCACCCAGGCGCCCTAGAATAAAATTTTCGAGAAAACAAAGAGGATATCTCAAATAGACACTTAGTAAATACAACATAATACACCCAATAATTACAAATAAGATGATGTGACAGCACCAAGACCAAAGATTACATTTATATAAATATGAACAGAATATTCTTGCTTATTAAAAGATTTTCAAATTTTCACGTGAAGTAAAATCCAAATCTATGATGTTTTAAAAGAGCTTCACATAGTGCCTGGTTCTTAACAACAAATTCTAAATTCATGGTAGCTAGTGTTGACTGTAGTTACTCTTAGTCTCCAATCTCTTATTTCAATTCCAAATCCAAAAAGTGCTAAAAAGTTTTTCCCTAAGTCATTGGGCAGCAATCACTGGCCTGATCTGAACTCATTTGATAGCAAAACCTGACTTAAACTGATGAGAGGCTATTTACAGTTTTTAATTTTCTAACTTAGGCCAAATATTAAAACATCTCACTATTGAAATATCGGTGGGATTGATTATGGGGTGTTGCTTTCAGACACTGAAACATGATCATGGCATACTCCCCATATGACCTTTCTAAAATCTAAATGATCCTGAATTTCAAAACATAATTGTCCCAAGGGTTCTCAATAATGGGTTATGGAATACTTCTTCATCTACTACTACTTTACTACTATTTCTACTAAGTAATCCCCAAAATAGGGACAGCCAGGGAAAGGGAGAATAATATATTTCAACATTTTTCAATTACAAAGATTTGGAAACAACTAAAACTTGCAGTAGGAAAATGATTAAATAAAAGAGAATCTACCAATTGATAAAACTTTTATAGTCATTTGTGATGATTCTGTAACAACATGGAAAAATTACTTATACCATAATATTAAGCAGGAAAAAAAGATTATAAAAATTTTAACTAGGTGAGAATTTAAAATGTACTATTATTTTCGGCAATGCAAATGATATGAACTAAAGTGGTATAGTAAAAAATAAAAATCAGTGACTTGTGAAAATGGTAAGATTTTAGGTAATTATTTTCCTAATTCAAACAGAAAAATCTACATGTTATAAAATTGTGTGGGAATTACCCACGATGATAGTGAACTCAAAGTGGCCCCCAAATCAAAAAGAGCAATGCAGCACTTAAGAATTTAGCAGTATGAGAACCCTGTATTTTTTACTGAGAATAACAATCAAGAATAGAAGAGCCAATTCTCTGTAAAAACCATAAAAGCAGCAATCAATCTGTCAGAACCTCTCAGTCTTCCTGGATAGTCCAACCCTTGCTACATCAGACCCCAGAACTTACATATCACTGCTGCCACTGTGAGGCCTGTCCCTAACATCTGCTGGAACCAGGACAAGAATATAATTAGAGGCCCACATATAACAAGTCCAAGTACAGATATTCCTTAACTCATGATGGGGTTACATCCTGATAAACTCATTGTAAGTAGAAATATTTTAAGTCAAAATGCACTTAGTATACCTAACTTCACAAACACCACAGCTTAGCCTTGCCTGCCTGAAACAGAACACTGAGCTCTGCCTACAGTTGGGCAAAATTCTTCAGCAAAAGCCTATCTGATAAGAAAGGGCTCAATGTCTCCTGTCATTTACTGAATGCTGGACTGAAAACGAAAAGCTGAGTGGTTGGAGACAGAATGGTTGTGACTCTACCAGTTGTTTTCCCTCATGAAAGGGTGGCTGCCTGGGAGCTGGGGCCCCTTCACCCTGCGTCACCAAGAGGATCCTACATATCCCATCAGCCCAGGAAAAGATCCAAATTCAAAATCAGAACTATGGTTTCTACTGAATATGTATCACTTCGGCACCATAGTAAAGTAAAAAAATTTTAAGTCGAGTTATCGTTAAATTGGGGACTATCTGTATTTAAAGGGATCAATGGTTTAACAAATAGTTAAATATATTTTGACAAATAATGACAGAATTTAAAAATATATGAAAATGTATGGCTTCATATGCCTAAAAGGAAGAAAAGTATTGAAGACAACTAATTTAATCATTGTACTTGTCTAGGTGATCTGTGGATGGGCTTTCCGTGCTAGAAGAGCAATAAAATATTGACACGCACGTTTCATAAATTATTAGGCATCAATTTCATAAAATTTATTTTTCTGGCCTTTACACAAAATCATTTAATTATGTATTACCATCAAGATTCTGATTTAAATTGTGTCCTCTGACAGCAATGATTACAAAAATAAAATGAAATTATTTTCAAGCCTATCAAATGAAAATGTGTAAAAACTGGAAAAGCTGGCATCCAAAAAAACTCTTCCCTGAAGTGGAGCTCTAGAGTGACACAGCCCTTGGACTGTGGACCTTGTGACATGCACAGACCGGATAAGGTACGGATGCTTGTGTCTCCTGGGCCGGCTGAGGCTCTCCAGAGCCCAGTGCTGGGGGCTGTAGACTTCCCTACTTAGTTTACATCAGCTGTCTCTGAAAGTGTTTCTCACCAGCCCGAGAAAAGCAGGAAATCAGTTTAGCAGAGGGAAATAAACAGATGGACAGAGTCATTTATTTTGAGGGGAACTCTGTGCTATTTGAATTAAAGTAATGAGCACTTTAAGATGCAGTGAAGCTGTTTTTACATTTCATTTGAGTAATTCAAGATGTAAACAGAGCCCCATGGCAGATGAGCAGCACCAAACTTCTTCAGCATCTGAATATTCTAATAAAGAAGTATGGAAGGGAACATCCTCTGTCTTACAGAAATTAATAGTAATAGTAATAATGATGCAGACGCTAGCAACAATAGCATCTTCTTTTTGAGCAGGATTAAGTTCAGGCCCCATGGAAGACACTCTTGCATACGTTATCTCGAATTCTTACCATCACTTTGCAAGTCCCTACATAGAGATGATGACACTGAGTCCCAGAAGTCGAGAAATCTATTACAGTAACAGAGCTTGTAAGTTGTGCAACTGAACCGACTTCCCTATGATTCCAAAACTCTTATTCTGGGGCGCCTGGGTGGCTCAGTCAGTTAAGTGTTTGACTCTTGATTTCAGCTCATGTCGTGATCTCAGGGTCCTGGGATGGAGCCCCCATCAGGCTCCCTGCTCAGTGGGGAGGCTGTTTCAGATTCTCTCTGCCTCTTCCCCTGCCCCTTCTCCTGCTCAGGTGCATTCTCGAAGGAAGGAAGGAAGGAAATAAATAAATAAATAAAATCTTAAAAAAAAATGAAACTCTCTCACTCTTTCTGTCACACAGGGGACTGAGGAGGTTCTGCTGTCACTCATTCCTCCAATGAAGCATGTTTGCTTTGCTTTTATTTGAATTTAACTACTTTGTTGCTAATGCTCTGTAGCTCAAGTAACAAGCAAAGCCTGTATTCTGGCTCAGGTTCCAACACTACTAGATTGGGTTAATCGTCGGGTCACCTTAAGTTTCCGGACTGCACTTTCCCATCTTTAAAAGGGGGCCAATGCTATCCTAACCACCTAGGGTAGTGAATAGAAAAGCATTTTTGTTTTTTTATAGACTTGCTGCTAGGGCAAAAGTATATCAATTATGTGATAAATTATTCACTTGGTACCAATTATAGCATAGCATAGTAAAGTATAGAATAAACTAGTATAGTTTAGCTTTGAATAGACTAGTATAGTATAGTATAGTATAGTATAGTATAGTATAGTATAGTATAAAATATAATGAAGGAATCTCTGCAGTGTTTCCTGCTTGCTAACATTAAACTGCTGGGGAATAAGCTATTTTAAAATGTACATTTAAAAAGCAGATTGCAGATTGATATATCAGATAACAGTAATTGGCATTTAATCAATCTACAAAACTTATTAGGTACTTGTCATACATCGGACTCTATAGTAAAAAAGGATCATAAGAGGAGAAGAGGTGTGAGAAAGTCTTCTATTTTCTGGAAACCAATTCTAGAGATCTCTGGGCCTTTGGTAACTGTGTCTTCAGGCTGCTGTCACAGAATTTTGGATGGCCAGCTACTTCCCCTGCTCCACAGGCCTATGAGTTCAGTGCTTGGAACCTGGACTGGTACCAGGAAGCAAGCTGGAGCATTGCGTAGGATGTGACTACCTGAGGGATGGGATGCTGACTGCCTTATTCACCTGTGTGTCCCTAGTACCCGGCATAGTACTTGGGGCAAAGTGGCACCCAGTAAATGATTACTATGTGAATTAAATACATAATAATAGTAAAATGTTCTGTATCCATCAAAATAGGTTATAGAAGTGCATTTATTGACATGGGGACAAAGTTTCTATTATTAACTGAAAAGTGATTAAAAAGTAAATGAAACACTATCTTGGGATTTTATTACTAATATAGGAGAAATATATTTAAGTACAGAGAAACACACATTCACACATATATCCAAAGAAAAATACTTAGGAAGATAGAAAAAATATTGACAGTACTGGTCTCCAACTGGTAAGATTTTAAATGTCTTTAAATTTTATTTTGTTAACCTTATCTTCCTAATTTAGATAATAACCATGTGTGGCTTCTAAAAAGGTTTATATTAGTAGATAAAAAAAAAAACCCTCTTTTCCCTATCAATGTCACACATGTCAACAGCCCCCCATACTTGGCAATGGAGGAGTCTCCCTCTTTATCACCTGGTGGAGCATTGTAGCTGATGTCCCTAAAACTCTGTAATGAGGAGAGAGAGAGAGAGAGAGACTTTGTTCAGTAGAGAACAGACAGTCCTCAAGCTTGGAGCCTGCTGGTTGGATTCTCACGTCTATATGGGATTAAATGCAGAGCATTCTTAGTTTTAGGTTCTTCCTCAGGGTAGGATTTTAATAGATAATAACTGGGTTTTGAGATTCAAATTAGTTTGGTTCTCCACTTACCATTGGCTCCATGAGAGAAGTCAGGCAGCATACTGATGGAGCACAGGACAGACTGGGTTTAAGGCTAGCAGGTGATGTGGACTTGGATATGCTTTTCATATCTCTGAGCCTGAATATTCACTGGTATAATAAGGGGATCAGAGCATGTGACCACTGAGTTTTTTCTTGGAGTAAATGTTTTTGGGATTCTCTTTCTACTGTAATATCCCTTTGGGGATCTGACTTCTTAAAACAAAACAAAACAAAACAAACCAGAACTGATTGTTTTAAGAGATGACTGTTTTCACCCAAAGTCACTGCCTCTCTGGGATCAGAAAGCATTCCTGCCTTGGGGACAGGCCTCCTGGGCTCTGCCAGGGTCTGCAGTTCTCACATGAACATTCTTGACTTGCAAAGATGCTCAACATAAATTGTTAAGAGGAAAAAATAAGGTACAAAGAAAATGTTAACAGAGATTCACTTTGGGAGATGGGCTGATAGAGATGTCCAAGCAAGGGGATGTGGGAAGTTCATTTCTTGGGACCAGAAGCCCTCACCTCTCTTAACAGTAGCTTTGCATTGTCTGCTGGTATAGACGTCAAGGGTGATGGGGTAGAAAGGGTAGCACAGGAGCTGATAACCAGAGGTACCCCTAGTAGTTATGACTGTGGTAACTTGTAAATGTGATCTACACTCTTCTCTCCTCCCTCTTACCACAAGGAACATTTCATTCCTGCCTCCTGGGCAGCTGCTCAGACTTTCAAACTTCCCCTTATCATTTCCCTGCATCTAATGCCTTTCTCTTCTGTATGCAGGGATGGCATCACACTTGGAGCCTGTGGGATCCAAATGGTTAACCCAGAGCAGAAAGTATATAGTGTCAATATTTAGAGTGGCACTATTTGACTGGCGGTGGTTTTTCCCTCCTCAGAGTAATTACTCTGTGTTTGGATTCCCGGTTTTCATAAAAGAAACTTGGCTTGCTAGCTATTATATATACCAAATGAACCTAAGCTTGTGTAAATGTTGAATAATGAATTAAAATGAAATTGCTGCTTGTGACAGGCTTTCCATGGCTTCGTGTGGTTTTGGAGGCCATGGTCCACTATGCCCGCTTCCTTGAAGGAGAAGGCCAGAGTGGGCACAGAGCACAAACTTGTCATATAGCCCCATTCGGCTGGAGGATAGCTTCGGTCCCAGAGATCAGCAGAGACCATTCCTTTCTGAGCTCTTCCTTCCTGCAGACGTGGGCTATCCAAATCATGTCACTTGCATAGCAGAAGCTCCTGAGGACAGGGTCCTCAGAGGTGCTCTCAGATCCGGGAGGCCTAGCCGCTGAATGTTGACCACACAGACTGGAAATGTTTACCTCTTGCAGGACACACTCAAGGGTTTTTACTATTTAGCAAGGAGGCTTTCAGACATGCTCGTGGAACAGGGATTGGTAAAGCCACTTTAGCCAGTATCAATCAGAAGGCGCTTAACAGTTCCCATATCCCTCAGTGAGGTTCCATTCAATAAAGCCGGGGCCAATCTCCACTGCAGATCACGAAAGGGGCAAAAAATAAGTGTCACACAATTATTATCCAAGGGAGGGTGATCTGAGCCCCCTGGCCAGTAAAGAGGGAGGTAGCAGATGATGAGCAGAGGGGCCTTCAGGAGAAATGTGAGGTGGACAGGTGGGCACAATTTATTCTGAGCATGGTAAAGTATGTACTTAGTCTAGTTGGAATTAAGAGAGGGAGTTTGGTTCTAATATGTAGACAGATATTCCTTGATTGGATTTATCAAGATTTTGGTGGTTGAGGGGGGGGAACAGAGATCTTTGTTAAAAAGAGGACTGCTATGTTTCTCTTTGAATCACAGCCTTGCCCTGACTCCAAAACCTTAGAGCCCTCTAACCTCTGCCAAAGCCATTTTCTACCATCAACTAAAGCAGTTCAATCAGGAACCGAGTTCATTCGGCTCACTTAAATTTGGCAAATATTTACTGTGTATCTTTCATTCTGCCAGAAACTGGGGAGACATAGGTGAAGAACTATTTAGGCTTCCCGAGCTCACAGGAAGACAAACGCATAATGGACACTGAGTTTATCTTTGCGCATTAAGTGAAAAACTTGAAGTCTCCCCAAGTCACCATGGTGGCATGTACAAGCAGTGTCTGCTCTCGCATTTCTGTTTAAAAGAGGTTGAGGAGGAGCAACCTAATTGCAGGTGGTAGGGTGGGGTAGGAGGGTCAGGTGGTAGGTTGGGTTGCCAGATTTAGCAAATAAAAGTAAAGGATACCGAGGTCAATTTGAATTCCAGATAAACAACAAATATTCTTTCAGCCAAAATATGTTCCATGCAATATACTAAAAAAAAAATTGGCTATTCATCTGAAATTTAAATGCACTTGGGAATCTTAGATTTGATCTGGTAATCCTAGTGGTAGTGGACTTGTCTTGAAGCGTTAATGGTTTAGCATTTTATCTAAGATTGAGATAAGGTCAAGTTAGGAAGCCCTCTTAAAAGGAGGTCTGAAAATGAGTACGTAGCTCCTCCTGATTCAAAGTGTGATCTATAGACCAGTAACATGGCATTATGTGGGAGCTGGCTGGAAATTCAGAATGTAGGGTACTATCCAGACCTGCAGAACCAGCATCTGCATTTTAGCAAGATTCCCAGTGATTCCTATGCACATTAACATCTGAGAAGCCCCAGTCTAGGTGGAAAAGAGCAGAGAGCAAATAAAAGAAAATGGCATGCGCCAATGCAGTTACCCAAAATAGCATGGCAGGCTCCTTATGCAAAATCAATCACTTGTTGGATTCTCTATTATACATAGCATTAACACTACCTTGCACTTTATTTTTTGCATGTATTTTTTCTTTTCCTCCCCTGACAGGAAGCACGAGGGCCCACATCACTCTCATTTAGCAGGAATTAAATAATGGGGAATGGTTAAAAGTTTAGAGACACAGAAGTTACAACATACTAACTTATTTTCATTCCTGCTCAAAAAGTACACAAAAAGCTAGTATTCAGAGTGTGGTGCGTTAAATCCTTTATGTACATAATTATAGCACACATTAGGGGGTATTTCTGCATTTTTCAAATGAGGAAACTAATGTCTTAATAGGTTGAGTGACTTGTAAGTTTCAAAGGCAGGATTTCAACCCAGGAATGCCTGACTCCCCAAACCTATCCTCTTTGACTGCTGTCTTCAAGTATGGAGTAAATGTAAACAAAATGAAAAAAAAAAAAAACCTGAAATTTTTGAAAACTTTTGGAAAATTCAGCCCAAGCACATTTGGCCTTGGATATCTAGATATTTCACGTGGTAGGTATTTTTGTTTGGTTTGGTTTGGTATTTTGGGAGGGGGAAGTATTAACTTGCCAATTGCAATTCCGTGCCCTTGTCCTTGTGTGTACATATAACGACGGGCACCCATCTCCCTGCTGCCTTCACTTTTCTTAATTTCACCCCTCTTTCTATGCCCACCTAAGACCTTTCTCCTTGTTCCCCCTCAAAAGGTTTTCCTACACAACCACAGCTCACAGAGATGTCCCAGCCCCAGCCCCTCCCCCCATTCATTATTACTATTGATCTATTGATTCTGTCTGTGGTTCTCAACATTTTCCCAAGAAGTGGACTCTAAAAAAAAAAAAATGAAAAAGAAAGAAAAAGAAATAATATGTATAAGTCCAATTTGAAAAAACAAGTGGAACTCTGGGACATCCTAGGCCCCCACACTGAGCACTCCTCTCATCTCCCAAAGAAACTTTGGGACACACAGGGCACAGAGTTTGGAAGGGAACTGGTCTATGCTACTTGTATCATCATATCTATTTGTTGTTCCTTTCACATGTGTCTATCTTCCCAAGTAAATGAACGGCCTTTGAAGGTGGAGGATATTATTAATTATGGGTACCACATCATTCAAACCCCAAAACGGGGCTCATGTACTTCTGGGCACAAGAGGGCAGAATATTTGAAGGTCACCCTGAAAAACCTAAGTTAGATCATTTTCTACTTTTCTCTATCTTCCCTTGATTTACAGCACAATTCTTTCCACGTAAAATATGTTTGATCAATTCCATACGTGCTGACTAACTAACTGACTGCTCTATGAACTTAAGAAGATCATTTTAATCTTATTGGCTGAAATATATTGTTTTAAATTGAATAAATTGACCATACTTTTTATAGCATGTTGTCACCGAGTGACATTTTTAAAATTTAGAAATAGCAGGAATACGAACAACTTACACGCACACAGCAAAATAGTTGCCATCCAATTTACAGGTTGTGGTGCTTCTACAAAAATGAATATGTAGTTAGAGATAATGAATTATATATATTTAAGTTCTAGGGTAAGTTTTTGTTTGAATGTTTTCTTTCCTTAAGCATTTAAAGGTTTTTTCCAATACCTTGATGATACATAATGAAATCCAGTAAGATGGGTAAGCCTTGTAATGAAAACGTTGCTGAAAATTATGATGGACATAGGAATTGGTGTCTTAGTTACCAATGGTAGGTTCTGTCACACAGAAAATTGTGGCTTCTCTAAAGTCAGGTAGGACAACTAGAATTCTGATTCAGCCACTCATCTATTCATTTATTCACCAAATACTTACCGATCAACTTAGGAAAGGCAGGTATGTTGCTAAACACAGATGGTTATGCCATAGTACAATATATATATATATATTCCTAAAAAACCTCATATTCTGTAAACTCATACAGTGGAAAGATAACAGGACTTGGAGGTAAAATAAGGCTGGATCAGGGCGCCTGGGTGGCTCAGTGGGTTAAAGCCGCTGCCTTCGGCTCAGGTCATGATCCCAGGGTCCTGGGATCGAGGCCCACGTCGGGCTCTCTGCTCAGCAGGGAGCCTGCTTCCTTCTCTCTCCTCTCTCTCTGCCTGCCTCTCTGCCGACTTGTAATCTCTCTCTCTGTGTCAAATGAATAAATAAAATCTTAAAAAAAAAAAATAAGGCTGGATCAGACCTCTCAAAACATAGGCAGTTTTGGAACCAGAGCATTTGCAAGATAGCATGAAGAAAGAATCAAGAGAAGAGTGGAGTATATTCATTTAGCTTTCCTGAAAAACAGACCCTAAGATCAGGATTTGGGTGCAAGTAGTCTGTAGGGAGGTGATCCCAGGAAGTACAGGGAGGGAGGAGAATAGGGAGATGAGGGTGGGAGGAAAGTCACTTCATCTTACCAAGTGGCATCAGTGAGCAAAACCACCCTGGGTAACTGGGACTTAACCCCAAGTGGGGCTCTGTCAGGTAGCAGATCATGCCTGGGTCACTAATTCTTTGGTACTTATTGCCCTATATGCAAACCAAGCAATCTTTCTTGGAAGCCAGAGAAGACCCTCAGTCAGAGAGAGGCAGAAAGTGACTGACAGGTCCTGGAATCTTCTGCCAGTGACTCCAGTAGAAGTGGGTGGGCTGAAATGATCCAGGCAGGAAGGCTGAAGGTGTGTGAGTGGGTACATGGGGATGGTACTGGGCCCTGGGTTCAGTACTGTCTTCCTTTGTGACTTGCTTGAGTTGGCACGTTAGTCTGCATCAGCTGCTTTTTGGTGAAACAAAGGAGTAAAGTGTTAGAGCAAACTGTCTGCAAACCAGTGAGACTTCCAAATTATGCAGACATCATATCTTTACCTAGGACCTGTGTACAAGTTATTTTACATCACAGAAGCCACATGTTATAAAGACAGAATGTACTGGGGATACCACCTTTGAATACAATACAGAACGGTCCCTGACTGTAAAAAGCTTCCGGTCTCGGGGGGTGGGGTGGAAAGAAAGAGCTCATAGTTCAGTGATATGAGTGCTATGGCAGAAGAGGCATGCCCCCAAGGTAGTGGTCTATTCACTCATGGGGGATCAGGGAAGAGACATTCAAGCCATGTCCTGAAGGATGAGCAACAGAAAGATGGGAAGGAGCAAAGAAGAGAAGCCGAGGGAAATTAACATGTGAGGATACAGGGTGAATTTCTGGTGTCTGTGAGGCCATTGCCCCGCACTCCGATGCACATCACTGAAAACCTTGAACTTCAAGGGTTAGGCTTAAGAAAATGGGGAATGTTAGGACTCCAGACATTTAAGTTCCCGGAGAAAAATTTTAAGCCCTAAGGTAGGTGCTCAGACTGGTCTTCGAATTGTGCAGAGCCTGCCTGGCTGCTAGTGTTGGATAAATAATAAATACCAGTCCCTTCTGTTCCTGGGATCAGCGTCCTGCCTTGACCTTGCTTATCAGATCAGGTAGGAAACCCGGGTCCTTCTTACCACATGTGGTCATTACATTTCCCATGGCATTTTCACAAGAAGCCCGGGCTGCTTCCCTGGCTGCTGTCCAGGTAGGTAATTATCTTGCCTCCTGTTCTAACTCCCTTGTGGTTTCAGTTGTAGGAGACAGCCTCCTTCACTCCCACATGATTGGCTGCTGGTGCTGAAAGGTTTCATTCTGGAAATCTGTTACCTTCTGCCCTGGAGCTTGGCTAGCATTCAGGGCCAGGAGAGGATGTTTGAGGACAACTTGGCCAGGTCTATACTTACTAAGAGAAGTGGAGAATTGGGACTCATTTCCTGATAAAATGAGCACCAAATGTAATTTTTTACCAGATGACTCCATGGTTTAAAAATATTGGGTTAAAAGTTACATTGTTCAGGGAAAAGAAAAAGTCCCCAGGTCAAAATTACTAACATAAAATCCCTACTCTTTCACCTTACCCCAAGAGCATGCTGTTTTGGCAAATCGGGCAACACCAACGACGATCAGATCTTTAGAAGATGACACACCTGTGAACAGGATGTACTAGAAAATCCATTGTTGTGTCATCCATCATCTAGCATCACTGCATCCATAGCCTGTTACCTCCTTCTCTGTGCTTCATTAGTACAGACCCATCAGCAGGCAACCCCTGCGGCATGGTGTTCCTGGTAGTTCAGCCAGTCAGTGAATGGTTTCTGAGTACCCACAGCTGCATGGCCATGTGATTTGGGAGATAGGAAGATCTATAACGATAATTCCTTCCCACGGCCTTCTGCACATTTCTGAGCAGTAGTACAACATAATAAGACTAGCCGTGAACAGGTCATAATCTCAGGGTCCTGGGATCGAGCCCCACGTCTGGCTGCCTGCTCAGCAGGGAGCCTGCTTCCTCTTCTCTCTCTGTCTGCCTCTCTGCCTACTTGTAATCTCTCTCTGTCTGTCAAATAAATAAATAAAATCTTAAAAAAAAAAGACTAGCCATGAAAACAGCTAGACCTGGGTTTAAATTCTGGCACTGCTACCTCTATGACTCTAAGTTATTTAATCTTTTGAATCCAGTTTCTTCATCTATAAAATGGGGATAATTATATTGGTAACTAATTTAGAGGTGTAGTAGACTATATGAGGTATTGCAATTAAAGTGCTTGGCACAGCGGTGCATAATAGGTTCATTAAATGTTTGCAATCATTACTATAATACAATCCAGCAGACATATATACAAAACCAGGCCTGAACTGCTTGGTCCTGCCCTCCTGTCTTCCCCCCAGCAGCTCTAAGAAGAGCTTGAACTCTGTAGCAATGAGATGCTGATTAAGAACATTGCCTTTGTGCTCAGACAAACCTGGGTTAGAATCCCAGCTTTGTTATTTGGGACCCCTGTGACCTCAGAGAAGTTAAATTACTTCTTTGAGCCTTGGTTTCCTCATGGTAAAATAGGGTAGTTGTAGGATATCAATCAATAACTAGTCACAGTTGCATAGAACCTGCCACATAGAAAGTACCAAATACATGGCAGTCATTCCTATTAGAGATAAATAATACAAAGCTTTTGATGATTTGACCATAGGAGTCACTCAAAATATAGCTACTTTTATATTTAGCAGCCTAAAAATATCTGTTATTCAATATTTACCAAATACCCAGTTGAAAGAAGTAATGTCTGAGGAATTTTCAGGAAGAGTGACAGTCTCTCTACGTCGGTAGTGGGCCATCTTAGTGCGGAATCGGACATCCTATTGGGCAGGACTTCTCCTGCCTTTATCTTTGGCGTTACATTATTCACTTGTACTGGGGAACATGGCAGCTACATTTGCATGAAACTCACAGTTGGGTTTAAACAAGAATAATGTTGAAATCAAAGCCACTCTGTCAAATGGTATTCCTGCCTGAGGACCCATAGGAGGAAAATCCCCTATGCTTCAGTTCCCGGAAAAGGGAAAATTTTTGCACTACCAATAGCGACTTTATTGAAACATATAATATGCCCAACTGATACTAACCCTGACTTTCTTGCTAGCTGCTCTACTTACTCTTTATTTTGTTTTCCCCTCCAGATTATTTTAATCATGTTTTTGCATTACACATATGAAAGCTGCTTCAAATCCTTTTGGGAACAAGGTTGAGAGTGAATTAATTAATAACATGAAAGGACATACTCTCGTAACACCAACATTATGCTCAGGAGTATTTGGAATTCTGTTCAAATTGACTCAATCTTTGACCAGTAAGAAGCCTAAATTTGTGACGTCTCCTCTCTAGACTGCAGGCTCTTACCAGAGCATCTTGAGATAAAGAATCTTATATTGCCTATAGAAAGTTACTTCATTGACTAGAACTCAGGTGGGTTTTTTTTTTAATTATAAAATGAGACTAATGGTATAACTCTAACAATGATAATAATAAAAGGTTGTGAACACGCTTCATGTGTCAGACACCACGCAGAGGACTTTACATGCATATTTAACTTAATTCTTCATAATTGTCCTATAGTTAAATACTTTCCAGATATATTCAACTTTACAATGCAGCCACCGGATCTATTTTACAGATGAGGAAACTGAGGCCCAGAGACATTTTTTGCCTATGGTTACACTGCTAAGAAGTGACAGATTGGCTGAAGCCAGAAGAACTTGCACTATGGCGCTCAGAATCACATTCACGTTTTTGCTGCTGATTAATTTCAGCAAAATGACATCATCTGTCATAATTAATTTCAGCAAAAGGACATGGTCTGTGACATGCTGTGAACTTGATTTTGGTTATGAAGTTTTGTTCTATTTAATTTATAACTTTTTATATGATATAAAACTATAAAGGATTTGTGCCTTTTTTATGATTGGATATTTTAAGTTGCATCATAAAAATGTAATTTAAGTTAACATTAGGGATATAAAAGGATTTTTTTTCCACCTGAGAGGTTGATATGGTTTTCAGGTTTGGAAAATACTAATATAGGCAAGTTTTTATCTTTTATGTATTTTATCTTAAATCTACAAGATTTATAACCACTGAGAGGAAAAAGAGATCCCATTAAGATGGGCTGGGAAAGGTGCGATTTGGACTAGCTTTGAAAAAGAAGTAGAATTCAGAATGTGAGTGACATCTGGCTACAACACCCCCCAACCAGGTGATTCTAGATTGATTTGGCTCACCTGGATGGCTAAAGGGTGTCCTTCATCTCACATTGTTCCAAGTAGAGCCCTTCAAAAGCTGAGGATTTGGTCAAAAAGGGAAAAGCCTTCCAAATAGAGGAGCACCTGTCTTCGGTCAGAAAACAGGATTCGGATAAGTGGAGGTGAGAGAGATATCTCTTTTGCTAGAGGAGTCCTGGGCACACAGAGGGAATAAGTAGAGCATGTTGAAGCCCCCCCGTATATACGAGGCTGTCAGAGCAAGGGCCTTAGGGGGAGATAACTGGAGAGATGAACCAGAATCAGAACCAAAACCAGAACAAGAAGCACCCAGTGGATGTCTCTGAATGCAGAAAAGAGAAATTTAGAGGCTCAACAGGGGGAGGCACTGCATATATTTGAGTAGGAGATTCATATAAAAAGATGGTGTTCTAACACCAAGGCAGAGGATAATTGGCAAAACTTGCTGGACTGAAAAAAGCATTGGTTGCCTTCTCCAGAGTGGAGCTTTAAATAAATAGAATGAGGCAAGAGGTGAGTAATAACACCTCTTCACTCCCCAGGCAATGGGGACTCTGCCATCCCCATCCAGAAGTAACTCACAGGCACTGGTGAACTCTGACTAGCTATGGCTAGAGACTCAGCTACCCTGATGGTTTCCCACCTTTTGGTCAGATCTACAAATATAATGGAGAGACGTTAACATTGTCCTCCTGAACTGCTGGCAAAGCTAGTGCCTGTGATATCCCACTGGGACCCAAACCACACTGAGATTGACGAGGATGTTTCTTGTCAATGGTGGGCAACAGCTTGTTCAGAAAGACTCTGCCCAGGGTGGCTAGTGCAATCAACTTTCTCACATTGGGTTTCCATTGTAAAGAACCTGTCTGAAGGACTCACGCAGAGAATTCAATTTATATCATCCAAATAGGTGAAACATGAAGTGTACCTAACTAACTCCTGTGAGGGGGTAGAAGTCACCATGTTTACCTTCACTTTTTTTCTGGTTTCTGCGAGAAAACGAATTAAAATTCATATGTTACAATTAAAAACCATTAACAGCAAACATCAGAGAGAACAAGCAATTAGTTAATGTATTATTTAAGCCTTTACTACACATCAGCTATCAAGGGCAATCATTCTTTCTAAGTAAAATGTTTTCTTTTTTTTTTTTCTTGGCCCATTATTAAAAGCCTAAGTGTTTACCAATAACTGCAAGTAAGTTTGGATATGCTTCAATTCTACTCTAGGGAGCAATATTCTGACAGTATTTCCTGACCTAATACCTCAAATTATGGCATAGGGTCTAAAGCTAAATGTATTAACTTTCAAACACAAATAAAAGAACGACTCTATAAATTTCACTGTGGATTCTCTGCTGGACATTGATCCACCCATAATTCCTAAGCTCTGTTCTGCTCAGGGCACTATGCTCAAAGCTCAAAAGCTACTATATAGTATAGCTATATACTTTGCTATAGAAATATAGTTTCTACCTTCCAGGAGTTTAAACTCTTCTCTTCTTTATGGTATGTAACTAGTCAATGATAATGACAAAAATAGTAATAATTACCTGTCTATAGATATTTCTAAAAAAATTAAGGACTTTCACTTATATAATATAACCTTTTATTCTTCCATTTAATATTTAGGGGAATTCTTTGAAGTTGGAGGTAGATGGAAGCATTACCAGCCACATTATATGAAGGCAAAAAGTTTACCCCAGACAGATTCAAGAACTTAAAGTCACAAAGTTAGATATGGTACCAAAACTAAGACATGAACTTTCAGACACATAATGAAGCAGTCTGTCTACCTACTAACTGAATTTTTAATGATATCACACTGCCACCTCCCCCATGTAGTAGTAGAAATGTTCTGTAATGGTAAGGGGATTTAGATCGTAGGATCTTTCAAACTAAAACAGAAAATTTTCTAGATTTTACAAGTCTTTTAGATTTAAAGAGCAAACCAAACTGGGTATAATGAGCTAAACTTAGATGCCACCATTCCACACCAAACATAATAAATTATACATAAGATATTTAAAAATTTAAAAGTGTAGCTAAGTATGAAGGCAAGAAAGGAAAATATCAAGATGGACATTTATAAGAAGGGCACTCAAAACTAAAGCCATGAGAATTTGATGGTAGAGAGGCCATGGAACTAACAGGACCTGCTAGGTGCCTTGGGACAAGGAATGAAATGCCTGACTTAGGACGGAGTCTGGGATCCAGGCAGCTGGTACTGGGCAACTGGCTGCTGTCCTGAAAAACTCAGATCAGTAGCCTGAGAAGTGGCGTCGTAGCATGCAACTCATGCTGGGCTGTGAGTGACTGCCCGACAGAGAAACTGGAATCCCATGTAAGGTGCTATGTGCTCGATTCTCATGGGGGCCAAATTCGTATGATTCAAGAGGCACAGGGCGCCTGGGTGGCTCAGTGGGTTAATGCCTCTGCTTTCGGCTCAGGTCATGATCTCAGGGTCCTGGGATCGAGGCCCGCATCGGGCTCCCTGCTCAGCGGGGAGCCTGCTTCCCCCTCTCTCTCTCTGCCTGCCTCTCTGCCTCCTTGTGATCTCTCTCCCTCTGTGAAATAAATAAAATAAAATCTTTAAAAAAAAAAAAGAGGCACAGAGCCTACCTTTAAAAGTATTTGAGGGTATCTCTTTTGAGAAACCAAAATTAAAATGCTCCATTTCCAAAATTTTAAAGGAATCACTAAAAGAATACAGAATATATGATTTCCCAAACAGTAGAGGTTAAAATGGGGGAGAAAAAAAAAACCCTTCCAAAACTGTGACCAATTAAAACATTAACAGGAAAGAGACAAAAAGAAAGAAAAGGTAAATAAAAACAGGTAATAAAATAGAAGAAATAAGTCCAAATATATGTGTTATAACTATAAATGGTCTAAATTCAGTAGTTAAACATAGAGATTGTCAGATTAGTTAAGAAAATAAAAACAATGAATCTTGGGTCACTGAAAAAATAAAGTAAAAAAAAAAAAAAGACAAACTATAAATGTAACAAACCCCTGCAAACTGTAAAAAAGGAAGAAAGAAAATAAAAACTGAATACATCAAAAATATGAGAGTACTAAGAAGGTGAAAATCAAAAAAAGAATAAAAAATAAAATGCATAAATACATATCAATATAAATAAATATTTAATATATACTTCATATCACTTAATGGGATATAAGAATATATACTGTATAATGTAATAATATAATAATTATATAAAATAGAATACATATAATAAAAATTTATTTATAAAGAAAATATTAACCCAATAAAATCTTAATAAAAACTTTATTAAAAAAGGAAGAAGGTATGTTAAGACCAAAAGCATTATCAGAGATAAAGATACTGTCTACATAATGACAGAAAATGTAATTCACCAGAAAGCTAAAGTAATTCTAAATTTTAATACCCAAAAATACAGAAAAGCAAAAACTGAGAGAATTACATAGAAAACCCGAATTATTCATAATCTTTGCTGGAGGTTTTAATATACAACTCACACTAATAACTCCAGAAATTAGAAATTAGTGAGAATATAGAATATTTGAACAACAAAATCAACATGCTGGACACAATGGATGGAAATATAATCTTAAGCCCAACTATTGGAGAATACACATTCTTCTCAGGCATTTGTAGATCTTCAGTTGAAAACTGACCAGGAAGCATGCTTCATAAAGCAAGGCCATAAAGCAAGACCCAGCACATTCCAAAGAAATAATAGCACAGAGATCACATTTCTGAACAAAGTGTAAATAACTTAGGAATCAATAAGGAAAAGGAAACCAAACAACCCCAAATACTTGAGAAATTAAAACGCCACTTGCAAATAACTCATAGCTCAACAATAAATCATAGTCGATAATTAAAAATATTCAGAACCAAATACTAAAGGAACCATGATGTATACAAACTCGCCGGGTGTAGCTACAATGGTGTATAAAGAACATCGTGCCTTAAATGCCTCTATTAAAAAAAATTAAGAACCAATGAGCCAAAGATCCACTCAGAATCTGAAAAATAGAATAAACTAAAATTATGTATAAAGTGACCTCTATTCTTGTCTATGATGAAAAAGATTACATAACACTAACCACACAACCAAGAATAACTATACAAACTGGGTGAAATTTTAAAAAGAACTGTTTGAAGGCATTAGAGATCAACCTACATAAAGAGAGCTTAAAAGTTCAAGATCTTAGAGAGTAGGTAAAGCCCACTGAGGGCAACATCACATTGGCCTCCATTTGTTTCCCTGAGGGGTTTTGCCAATTTGTGGAACAAGGAAGAGAAGCAGAAAGAAGCAGCCTGAGGTCTGCAATAGTCTCACTGAGCTGGAGAGAAAGAAGTTAGAGTTCAGGTAGTCACGGTGGCAGGACTCGAGAAGCCCAAACCTCAGAGAAGAGAAGTGGGAGCTGCCGAAAAGTGAGCTTGAAATTTGATGTGTACTTTTCCTTAGAGCTGTTTTTCAGCCCCTAAGCTGCATATCCATGGGGGGAGGTGCCAACAATCTAATTGGAAAGCAGCTTCTGTGAGACTGAAGAACTTGACTGGAGGCTTCCGCTGGAGACAAAGAGGTTGGAGCTGGGACCTAGGAAAAGTGGAGAAGCCCCGGTTAACATCCCAGGGCTCCAGATGAGACACCTGAAGCATATGCTCTAGGCACCAAGACTGTGCTCTGGAGCAAAGGCAAACTGAAAATAGAGACCTTTTCCCCTAGAAAACCTGAAACCAGCCTCAACTGCTTCAGTGGCGATCTGCCTGCGCTCTGTGCATGTGCCAGAAAAAATTTACATCCTTTCTGTAGAAAGGTAACGTCATCCAGAGCCTTTACAATTTTCTATTGTTAGACACAATGTCCAAAATTCAGTAAAAATTATCATAGATAGCCAGGAATAGAATCAAATGACCAAAAACAAAGTTAGAAATAAAAGACAATAGAAACCGTCTCATAGGTGATCACATTATGATTGCATGCTGAAGAATATGGAGGGAAAGATGGAGTGTTTCCTTGAAGAATGCATCAGAGAATCTAAAACAGCAATCTCATAGAAACTTTAGACATAAAAATGTGATAACAAACATTAAGAATTTAATTGATTAATAGTGGATTAGACAAAGTAGAAGAAAAGATCAGTGAATTGTAAGATGTTAATAAAAAACTCATGTTAGTTCAGTATACAAACACAAACTATGTTTCTATACATCTGTAATACCTATAGAATATAAAGCATGGTTTAAGACACAGTATCTAGCAATAAATCCAACGAAAGAGGTACAAGACTTTTACAAATTTACAAAGATTTAAATAATTGTAGACGGCTTCTGTGTTTATGGATTCCACCAGGGCATCCCAAACTTTAATGTGAATATGAAGCCTCTGGGATCTTGCTCAAATGCAGATTCTGATTCAGTGGGCCTGGCGTGAGGTTCTAGGTTCTGCATTTCTATTTATTACTTTTTTAAAGTTTTAAAAAAAATTTATTTAAGTAATCTTTACACCCAACATGGGGCTCAAACTCATGACCCCAAGATCAAGACACATATTCTTTGGACTGAGTCAACCAGGTGCTCCTTAGATTCTGCATTTCTAATAACCTCCCACATGATATTGGTCCACAAACCAAACTTTAAGTATCATAAATTTAGAAGACTCAGTATTCTAATTTATATTTATTTACATAATTACATACTATAAATAGTATAAAATGTATACTTTACACTGATATTGCAATACAATTCCAATTAAAATAGATAGTTCTTTAGTAGGACTTGACAAATTGGTCCTAAAATTTATATAGAAAAGCAATGTGCCACAAATAGCTGGAGCAACTTTGAAAAAGAACAAGTCCGAATGGGATTTACCCTACCGAATGTCAAATCTTTTTATGAAACTGTAATAATCAAAATGATGTGGACTTAGCACAGAGTGTATAGATATAATAATGGAACAGAATAAAGGGCAAGAAGCAGACCTATACATGAATGCAAAGTTGATATGGAATAGAGGTGAAATTGTAGAGCAATTAGAAAAAAGAAAATTTATTTTATTNAGTCCGAATGGGATTTACCCTACCGAATGTCAAATCTTTTTATGAAACTGTAATAATCAAAATGATGTGGACTTAGCACAGAGTGTATAGATATAATAATGGAACAGAATAAAGGGCAAGAAGCAGACCTATACATGAATGCAAAGTTGATATGGAATAGAGGTGAAATTGTAGAGCAATTAGAAAAAAGAAAATTTAATAAAAGTTACAGGTATAATTAATTTCATGTACAAAAATAAAATTGAATCCTGTCTTACAGCATACTCAAAATAAATTCCAGGTGGGTTTAAGTGCTAAATTTAGGTACCAAAACTTTAAAATTAACTAAAAAAAGGAGGAAAATATTTTTAAGACTCAAAGTGTGAAAGGATTTATTTATTTATTTATTTTTGTAATAATGGAAGGAATTTTTTTAACAAAGCAAATAAGCACAAATATTAAAGTAATAGATTGAGAGGTCTGATTGTTACAATGAAAACATCTGTAAACCAACAGTCACCATTAAAAAAAGTGAAAGACAGGGGCGCCTGAGTGGCTCAATCAGTTAGGCAGCTGCCTTCAGCTCAGGCCATGATCTTGGAGTTCTGGGACTGAGCCCCACATCGGGCTCCCCATTCAGTGGAGAGTCTGCTTCTTCCTCCCTCTCTGTCCCTCTCTCCCCTCCTCACCACTTGTGCTCTCTGTTTTGTCTCAATAGGTAAATAAAATCTTTATTAAAAAAAGTGAAAGATAAGTCAGACTGGGAGAAGACATTTTTCAATGCATACTCCTGGGAATTAGCATTCTGCTAATTCTAAAACACCCCACAAATCAAGAGGAAAAAGAAGAGGGATAAAGGGAGAAACTCAAATGGCAAAGGATAAAAGCATGAAAAGATGCTTCATCTTACTGGGGACCACAAAAATAAGACACAAATGAAAATCACAAGGAGATAGGATTTCAAATCCATTAGAATGGCAACTATCAAAATGTGGATTAATTCTAGGAATTGATGAAGATGCAGGTGAAATGACTTTTATAACTTGTGGTAGGTAAATGACTTATAACTTTGGAGAGCAGTTTGACAAAACCTATTAATTTGGTAGTTGCCAATACTAGGGAAAACTAACTATGTATAAACAGCAGAATAATGAAATTATAGTATATTCGCACCACTAAATATTTGCATGTAAGTATTAACATGACTAAGTGGAAATATTAATTAAAAAGGAAAGTAGCAAAAGGATACAAAACCCACCAAACTGAGCACGGTGTTTATCTCTGGATGTGGGAGGTGAGAAGAAATTGCAAAGGAAAGTAGATACAGGGAGGCCTCAAAAGTATTTGTAACATTTTACTTCTTAAACTAGTTAATGGTTACAGAGAGATCCACTATACTATTCTTTATACCTTTTTGTATTTCTGAAATATTTTAATATAAAGCAATTTGGAAGGGGTCCAGAATTGGTAAATGTGGAGGGCACTGTTAGAAGCAAATGCTAACCCGCTGGAAGAGATCACCTCCACAATCCAGGACACCGCTGAGAAACTACCGTGGAAGACCACTGTTGAAAGTAAGCTGACAGTAAAGAGATATGAAGCACATCAGGAAATCCATACCCATAAGAGAGAGTCAGCAGACACAACAAATGAGAGAATTTCCAGTTGAGAAACTAAAGAAAATAGAGCAGTTTCCAAAGAGCTTCAAAATAAGTGGTTTCAAAAACGTTCAAAGACATAAAGGAATCAACTGAACTCATGTCAGTAGGAGACATTGTAAAAACAGAGTAAGCAGACTTGAAAACAGATATGTATTCTAGAAATGAAAAATACTGCTTTCGTAATTATAAAATTAAACATAACAGGTCAAAGGAAGCCAAAGCAAGAATTAATAAATTGGAAGGTGAATTTAAGAATATAACTCGAGACCTCAAATGATACATGATACGAAAGAGGCAACGAGAGATGTGAAGAATAGAATTAAAAACTCCAGTGTGTCTAAAACAGCTACAAAAGGGGAAAGAAAGAATGTGGGAGTAGTAACATGCAACTATGTTGATGGAGAATTTATTTATTTATTTATTTATTTATTTATTTATTTATTTATTTATTTATTTATTTATTTATTTAAGAGAGAGCACGAACATAGCGCAGGGGGATGGGGCAGAGGGAGAGACTCTCAAGCAGACTCCCTGCAGACTCTGGAGCCTGACCCGGGGCTCGATTTCACGACTCTGAGATCATGACCTGAGCGGAAACGAAGAGTTGGATGCTCAACTGACCGAGCCACCCAGGCTCCCCAAAGGAGAATCTTCTAGTAAGACATGAATTCTCAGATTGAAAAGTTACATACCAAATCCTAAACTGAAGAAAACAGAGAGTGAGAGAGAGTCAGAGACAGTGAAAGACTGTAGTCTATCAGATATAACAAAGAAATTTTAAAAACCACTAGAAGTGATAAAACAGATAACCTATGAGTAAAAACAATCAGATTGACAACGAATTTCTCATCAGTAAGGAAGTAATCTGGAAGAAAATGTAATAATGCCTTCAAAGTCTGAAGAGAAAAATATAACAGTCAATCCAGAATCCTACACTTAACTAAATGATTACTCAAGAATGAGGGGAAAATTGGGACACCTGGGTAGCTCAGTTGGTTGAGTGTCTGACTCTTTTTTTTTTTTAAAGATTTTTATTTATTTATTTGACACAGAGAGAGAGATCACAAGTAGGCAGAGAGGCAGGCAGAGAGAGAGGAGGAAGCCAGCTCCCTGCTGAGCAGAGAGCCCGATGTGGGGCTCGATCCCAGGACACTGAGATCATGACCTGAGCCGAAGGCAGAGGCTTCAACCCCCTGAGCCACCCAGGTGCCCCAAGTGTCTGACTCTTGATCTCAGCTCAGATCTTGATCTCAAGGTTGTGAGTTCAAGCCCCACATTGGGTTCCACACCCAGCATGGAGCCTACTTTTAAAAAATGAGGGTGAAACAAAGGTATTTTAAGACATACAAAGAGAGTTTATTATTCATTGAAAGAAATTTCTGATGAGGGAAAGAAAATCTAGAAGGAATAGAAGCCAAGTACCAGTGATGAGAAAAACATTAGTAAGCATGTTCCTACACAAAAACAAGGGTTGATAGTGAAAAAATAATAAATAATGTTCGAGTTAAAATATACAAAATGAATTATTTTGTTAGTGGGGACAGTAGTTCAGACAGGATTGGAAAATTCTATTTTCCTTGTGTTGTTCCAGTAAACAAAGCTGAATAACTTTAGACTTTGCTGGAAAAATACAGACTTAAAAAACTTAAGGGCAATCACATAAAGAATAAAAAGAGAAACCCATAACATACAAACTAGAAAATCACTAAAAGTAACTGAGAAACTCACAGTTCAACAGAAGGCAGAAAATTAAGAAGTAGGGGAGATGAGGGAGAAGGAAAGAGGAGAAGCAGCAGCCGAAACTAAAAAACTGAGAGAAGAGAAAATCCAGGTAAGTTGGCATGAACTAATCTTCTATAAACTTGTATATTGATAACAATATACAATTTGTGATAGTTTTATTTATCAACTTGACTGGGCTACAGTCCCCAGTTATGTAAACACTAATGGAGATGTTGCTATGAAGGTATTGTGTAGGTGTGAATAAAGCCCATTATCAGTTGACTTTAAGTAACAGAGATGATCCTAGAAAAATCTGTGAGGGTCTGAGCCAATCAGTGAAAGGTCTTAAAAGCAGAGCTGAGTCTTCCCTGAAGAGGAGGAAATCAGGCTGTGGACAGTAGCTTCACCCCATGCCTGAGAGTTCCAGCCTGCCCTTTCTGATGGACTTGCCCTACAGTTTCAGACTGCCCAGCCAGCACTGGTAAGTGTGATCCAATTCCTTGCGATAAATCTGTATCTCCTACTGGTTTTGTTTCTTCAGTTGAATGCTGACAGATATGTACACTGTGTAAATGGCTTCAACTCATATCTTCACATGCATAAATCCCCAAATTGCATTAAGATTAAATCAAACTGCTCTTGATGAGAAGTATACCTAAAACATCAAGGAGGTTGAAAATTAAGGGATAAAGAGAATGCCTATAACAGGCAAGTGTGTGCCAGAAGGAAGCAATGACAGGGAGAAAGAGGGATATTGCATGATGACAAGAGCACCTCTGAGGACCCACAAGAGGAGTCTACCATGAAGTTGCCTATGCTTCCAGGCAAGTCCCAGCCCTTATGAGTTTCTGATAAACTTGGTGATTCTTTTTCATTTCTCAGAAGATCTCAGGTCATTTTCTAAGTGAACGCTATAAAGTTTCTACCGTTTTGGTTTTTTAAAAGATTTCATTTATTTATTTGAGAGTGAGAAATAGTACAAACAGGGGGAGGGGGAGCAGGAGAGGGACAAGCAGACTCCCTGCTGAGACTCCCCAGAGCCCAATGTGGGACATGGGGCTCAGTCCCAGGACCCTGAGTTCATTATCTGAGTTGAAGACAAACACTTTACCAAATGAGCTACCCAGTTACCCCAAGTTTTCACCTCTCAATCTTGAAATAATCACAGACTCACAGCAAGTTGCAAACACTGTCTAGAGAGGTACAGGGTACTTGTCACCCAGTTCTCCCCAGTGCTTATGCTTTTATGTAACTGTAACACAGTAGTAAAACCTGGAAATTGGTGAGGCTGCAATGTGTGTGTATATAGTTCTGTCATTTTAGCAATGTGTAGATTCCTGCACTCGCCACCCCAGTCAGATACAGAGCTATCCATCACCTCAGAGATCTCCCTAGCGTTCCCCTTCATAGAGCCCTACACGACCTCTCCCCTCACCATCCCTAACCCCTGATGACCACTGATCAGCTCTCCATCCTAATAACATTGTCACTTTGAGAATGTTATATAAATGGAATCATACAGAATGTTGCCTTTTCTGATCTGGCTCTTTCACTTAGCACAGCGGCCTTAAGATTCATCCCAGGTGTTGCATGTATCATTAGTTCATTCCCTTTTTATTTTTTAAAAAGATTTTATTTATTTATTTGAGAGAAAATGAGAGTTAGAGAGAGAGAGAGAGAGAGAGAGCACATACAGACAGAGAGGGAGAGAGATAAGCAGGCTCCCTGCTGAGCAGGGAGCCCAACATGGGGCTTGATCCCAGGACTCTGGGATCACAACCTGAGCCGAAGGCAGATGTTTAACCAACTGAGCCAACCAGGTGCCCTAGTTCATTCCTTTTTATAGCTGAGTACTAGTCCATAAACTGGCACGTTTTTAAGTTTGAAGAAAAACTAGGAATTTTGTAAAATAAAATTATTAACTTTTTTCTTTTTAAAGTAGGCTCTATTCCCAGCATGGAGCCCAATGTGGGGCCTGAACTCATGAATGTGGGATCAAGACCCAAGCTGAGATCAGAAGCCAGCTGCTTAACTTAACCTGGCCACCCAGGCACCCCTAAAAATATTAACTTTTAAAATGTTTTTTTAAAAAGGTGGAAGCTCTTAAGATTACAGGATTCTTAAGTTTTGTCTTGAAATAGTCTGAGGTTGCTAATTTCACCATTTTGGGCCTTAACCACTCTCCCAATTTTGGAGAAAAGAGATGATTTATATTCTTGCCAAATCATAAATGGGATGGACATAATAATCCATTTATTTTGACAGAAATGTTTGTTAAGTGCCAATGTAACATGTCTCTCTGTGCTGAATGCTGGCAAGCAAAGAGGGAAAAGATGCTTCTTATGCTCAGCACAGTGCCTGGCACATAGCAGGCTCTCAAATGCTAGTCATTGAATGAATAAACTCCTGCTTGAAAAAGGAATTTATAATGTGGTAAGAGAGAGAATTAGGTAGATACAAATAACTGTGTTAGAAAATGGTATATGTCATAAAGAAGGTGGAGGTAAGTGCAGTGGAATATCTCATAGGAAAAAAACTGTCCTTTGTGTTGAGAGGACAAGAGAAGGCTTCAAACAATTGGTGACATCTGTGTTTGGCCTTGAAAAATGACAAGAATTTGGATACAAATAGATCAGAGAGAAAAAAACTGCCTTCTGGGCACAATAATCACAATACTTGATGATGATTTCTATCTCCCCGTGTGCTGGGCATTTTGCTGTACTTTTACTTGCACTTTCCGTACTTCAGTCATGTCACCCTCACAGTGCCTGTGTTAGTATCTCCACGACGACGTGGATGGAACTAGAGGGTATTAATGCTGAGCGAAATAAGTCAATCAGAGAAAGACAATTATCATATGATCTCTCTGATATGAGGAACTTGACGGGCAAGGTGGGGGATCATGGGGGTAGGGAGGAAAAAATAATGAAACAAGATGGGATGGGGAAGGAGACAAACCATAAGAGACTCCTAATCTCACAAAACAAATTGAGGGTTACTGGGGGGGTGGGAGGGTAGGGATAGGGTGGATGGGTTATGGACATTGGGAAGGGTTTGTGCTTTGGTGAGTGCTGTGAAAGGTGTAAGCCTGATGATTCACAGACCTGTACCCCTGGGGCAAAGAATTAAAAAAAAAAAAAAAGAGTTGATCAGTTAACCTAATGAGCCACCCAGGTGCCCCTAGAACATGCTTCTAAGTATACTCTAGAAGAGGGACTCAATTCCAGATCTGCAAACTGGCTTCAAGCAAGCCCTTCAACTTGTGTAGAAAATCTTGAGTGAGGTGCATGCATTTTCCTGGAAGCTGATTTTACTGACCTTTCATCAAATCTCTGAGGAGTTTCTTAAGATTCAAAAAGTTACCACCAGTCTCCTGGATCCTTTTCGGTTCAGGGACTGTAGCAGCAAGGCACACTCATGTGTGCCTGATCCCCGCAGCACAGTGTGCTATGTTGGAAGAAGTGTCTGGCTAGGATTTAGGAGACATTTCTTCTAGTTCTGGCCTCACTCTGAACTTCCATGAACAAGTCACTTACTCTCTGTAGGCCTCAGTTTGTTCATCACTCGAATGGAACAGAGTATCTTTCCTACTGGGACAGACTCAACCAGCTATTGTGAAAACAAAGTAAGGTAGTAAATGTGTTTTGAATAATGCAAAACATCATAAGGAAGCCAGCTATTACTTGGTGCCCTAGTCTCTACTGCTGGTTGCTTTGATCTCTGCTTCTTTCCTTTCTAAGAGGGCGCTGGTTCCCTCAATTCTGCAATCTCTGCTCTTTGCTCTCTATTTTTTAGATGCTGCTTCCTATAGTAGGTACAGAGAAAACGATGCTGATTAGGCAAGGGCTTCCTTTAAGAACTTGCTTCAAAGAGGGAAATAATAACGCTTTGCTTTTGTAGAGTGCTTTACAGTTTTTGAAGATATTTTATATTAACTGATGTATTTTCACACACCTATTTTATTTTTTTCTGGAAACTGAGGCAGACAGAGGTGAGGAATCCAAGTCACTCCATGTGTCTAGGGTGGTGCAAGGGCTGGAACCTGGGCCTTCTAACCCTGGGTTTTGCCACAGTTCTTCTGGGTCCCATCTTAGGTGGGAGATACAGAAGCAATCATGACAGTATTACCTGGTCATACAGTGAGAAGGTATTCATCAACAAAGGAACGAAACATCCCTTTTCCTTGTACAATGATCAAAGAAAATCTTTCTGTCTTCCGTCATGCCTATTTTCAGATGGTGTTTGACCTTGTAGCTAAGTCTTTCTCTCACTGCTGACTCCGCTCACTCTCCTTCAACTTGATTCATTTGGGCCCCAGTGGGCCCTGCTTGGGGAAAGGCCCATCTGGGAGTGTTCAATACATTCCCTTGTCAAGCAGAGGAAAAGAGCTGCACTTGCAGAATAAGGAAACTTCCAAGAGGGCTCTGGCCAGAAGTCAATTTGCAATTTTGAGAGCCGCACTCGATCTAGACACTGACAGAACATGCCTGTTGCGTATTACTTCACAAATGCTGCTACGTATCTTTTTACTCTTGCCCATAGCCATGAGTCCTCCAAATTGGTGTATTGCTCAAATTTTCAACCAATCATTCAACATGCAGACAACTCACATACATTTGTTGAGCACCTACCGTGTGCCAACTGCTCTGGGAAATAAAACAAACGAGAGTTAACAGGGCCTGCTTTAAAGCCTCCCAGGCTGCAGAAGATCACAATGACCTAATGGCATGCAGGTGCTTCTGGAGAGGGCTGTGCTCTGGGGCTGGGGGCTGCAGAGAGGAGAGACTAAGATGTCCACTTTAAAATATTCAGATGCCCTGAGCAGATGCTACACCTCACACCTCATTAGGGCAATGCAAATTAAAACAACTGAATCACGGTGCCTGGGTGGCTCACTCGTTAAGCATCTGCCTTCAGCTCAGGTCATGATCCCAGGGTCCTGGGATTGAACCCTTCATTGGGCTCCCTGCTCAGGGGAGACTGTTTCTCCCTCTCTCTCTCTCTGCCCCTCACCCCACTCGTGCTCTCTCTCTCTCTCTCAAATAAATAAAATCTTTAAAAACAACAACAGCAGCGAAATGCCACCACACACCATTAGAATGGCCAAAACTCAGAACGCTGACAGCACCAAATTCTGGAAAGGATGAGGAGCAAGAGGAATTCTCTCTCATTCATTGTTGGTGAGAATGCAAACTGGTATAGCCACTTGGGGAAGACAGTCCAGTAGCTTCTTACAAAACTAAACATATTCTCACCATACATTCTAGCAATTGTGGTCCTTGGTATTCACCCAAAGGAGGTGAAAATTTGTGTCTACACGAAAACCTGCACATGGATGGACATTTATATAGCAGCTTTATTTATAAAACTTGGAAGCAACCAAGATGTCCTTCAGTGAGTGATAAACTGTTGGTACATCCAGACAATGGAATATTATTCAGTGCTAAAAAGAAATGAGCTATTGAGCCACAAAAAGACATGAAGGAACCTTAAATGCGTATTACTATGTGAAGGAAGCCCATCTAGAAAGGCTACATTCTGTGCGATTCCAACAACATGACATTCTGGAAAAGGCAAAACTATGCAGAGAGTAAAAAGATCAGTTGTTACCAAGGGTTAGTGGGGAGGGAGGCATACATGGTAGAACATCAGATTTTTAGGGCAGTGAAAAATATTAGTATGTGACCATAATGGATAGAATCAATAGAATGTGTAAACACCAAGAGTGAATCCAAGTGTAAACTATATGGACTTGACGTGATAAGGAACATTCATACAGGTCCATTAGTTGTAACAAATTTCATGTTCTGGTGGGGGATGCTGAAAGTGGGAAGGCTATGTCTGTGTGGGGGCAGGGGATACATGGGAAACCTTTTAACTGCCCTCTCAATTCTTCTGTGAATCTAAGATGGTTGTAAAAATAAAGTCTATTTTTTAAAGATTTTATTTATTTATTATTGTAGAGAGAGAGAGTGGGGAAGGAGCAGAGGGAGAGGGATAAGCAAACTCCACACTGAGTGTGGAGCTGGACTCGGGGCTCAGTCCCACAACCCTGAGAGCATGACCTAAGCCAAAACCAAGTCAGATCCTTAACCAACTGAGCCACCCAGGTGGCTCCCAAAATAAAGTCTGTTAAAAAAATTTAGCTTCATGAGAGCAGGGGTCTCATCCACCTTGTTCACTGCTGAATTATTAGCTCTTGGCCTAGTGTGATGCTCGGTAATTATTCTGAAGTGACAGAAGGACTTCCGCCTGAATTAAGGAGAAGGTTTACCAGAGAAAGTGAGAATTGAGTAAGCCTGATGGTGAGCAGTGTTTCCACTGACAGGGAAGTGTGGGTCCAGTATGAATACTGGAGGCAAAAAGAATAATTCAATAAAAGCACAGGAGCCTGGAAACAATGGATCACGTGGGAAACTGCGAATGACACACTGTGGCTGGAGCACAGGCTTTTTAGGAGAAAAGCAGGACGAAAACATGGACTGGTGTCAGCTATGAAGTTATTATTGTGACTCCATTTTACAGAGGAGGAAACTGAGGCTCAGAGAAGCTAGGTGATTGATCAAAGATTACACATTTATATATAATGTCTATGCCCCTTCTGTGTGTGGGTATTGTACTAAGTACTTTCTGGGCATTAGCTCTTTTAATCAATAAAGCAAGTTTATGAGATAGCTACTATCATTCTTCTGATTTTATAGATAAAAATAACAAATCTTAGAGAAGTTAAATAATTTGCCTGCAGCTTCCTGTTTGAGGTGGTGGTAGATTGGTCACATCTTATGGCCTTCCCTTCCTGACCTAAAGCCCTAGAAATGAAAGAAAATATTTTAAAAAGGAAAAGAGAGAGAGAGAGAAGAAATCACACAACATTTTGAAACTAATGCCAGACTAGAAGAAATGATGAGAAATATTGGAAAGAAAGCAGAATCAGGACTGAAGAGTAAAAATTTTCTAGAGCTCTCTGAGGAAGGTTTGGGATAATGCTGAGTGCTCCACCCCTGGGCATGGTAGTTCTCTAGCAGGGGCCCAGGGATGCTGGCAGGCTGGTTAGTGGGAGCAGCCAGGCTGCTGACTCTCTGTACGCCCCCTCCTCTCTCTTGGCAGGCAGCATTGGCTGAGGGTGGGGAGCGGGGTCTGCCTCTGGGCCGGACGGAGCAGGCTGGTGGGGAACTTGATTGGAGACACGTACAGGATGCCCCATGGCAGGCAGAGAACATCTCTCCCTGACTAGCTTCAGAGATTCCACGCCCTGTGCTGCACTGCCCCCCTCCACTGGAAAACATCCCCAAGGCGAGCCTCAGCAGCACGGCTAACCCTCCCCTTGCTCACAAGGTCTGTACACTTGGATGGAGCCAGGGGTCTAACTAGGGACCTGAGCACAAAGATGGCCACTGATAAAGAACTGTCAATTTGTGGAGGAAGTCACTTGCCTTCTGTCACCTCTAATTTGTTTAAAATACCTAGTAAGCAGCAAAGGCTTTGGATTTCCACCTTAGGTCTCCAAGGTGACTTCTCTTTCCACTGTGTCAAAGCACCTTCTAAACCAAACTTGTGTGGACCGCATGCTTGGATCTGTGGTGTGGTACTGGAACCAGCTCCCATAGGAAAACCTACACAATTTTTTGTTGGGCTATTGACCCATCAGGCATATAACGCAACTCCAGCACAAATTTAGTGAGTGTCTCCTGTATGTGCAAGGCTTTCCAAGGCTGGGGGACCTGGGGGTGTCTGGAGGAATGGCAAAAACATGAAATTTGGAGAAATCTGTCAAAGTTGACAGAAGTGGACCCAAATAACTGATCTAAACAATTAATGGAGAAGCAGAAGGACACCCTAAAATAATTCATTTGAGCCTGATGAGGGCTGAGCCTTGAGTGAAGTCTTGAAGGAAACAGCCTTGGTGGCGGGCCTGTGGAAAGGGCAATTCCAAGAGCACGAGCTAGAGCCTAAAGGCGGGAATGAGCATGGTGGACAGAGAAGGCACTTGTATGACTTGGGCAGTGTCTTCATGAGGAGAGGTGGCAAGACAGAGAGCCTGTTCTTCCTGGCTGTGAAACTGGATTGGGTGGTGTGTTAGTTTCTTGGGGTTGCAGTCACAGATTACCATAAACTGGGGGCTTAAAACAACAGAGCATCCTTCCTCATCAATCCCTAGCTTCTGGTGACTCCAGTGAGCCTTGGTGTTTCTTGGTTTGTAACTACATCACTCTGATCTCTGTCCCCATCATCCCATGGCTTTCCCGGTGTGTCTTTACATGGCTCTCTTCCTGTACGGACACCACTCGCCAGAGTTAGGACCTATGCTAATCCAGTATGACCTCATCTTAACTGATTACATCTGCAAAGACTCTATTTCCAAATAAGGTCACATTCTGAGGTTCCAGATGGACATGAATTTTTAGGGGACGTTATTTAACTTAGTACATCCTCTCTATAGATGTTCAATTTACAAACTGGCTACCAAGACCCTGCTTCAGGACCAAGGGACAGGTTCTCCTGACAGAAAGACAGCTGACTCCTCAAGGGGATGGAAAGGGCTGTGACCACCAAAACTCTCCTAAATAATGTCTAACCAACATTATTCCTCTGAGATCACTCTGAGATGCCCAGCAGGGGATCTTTTTCCTCCTCTTCTAATTTGTTCATATAATGGGCAATGGGAATGTTGCTAGCCTCCCTCAAATAGTTTGCTTCTGCAGACAATGCACCGCTTGCCCGTTTCTATTTTAAAGCTGCGCACGCATCTGTAAGAAGATGGGAGTGTTATGTAATACCTACCATTTTTGTCAAAACCTCATCTCACCCCATTGCCTGATACAGGAGGAAGTTACTGGTGTGAAATTTGCTGGTTTTTTTTTTTAAGGTGAAGAGTATATTCAGATGGATTTCATACCTCACATTCATAAGCAGGTCCATTTTTAAAAGACTATAGGTACTGTGCTAATAAAAGATGAACTTCACATCTGTCTCCCATATAGCACGCCAGCAATGATTGGCCAAATATAGCTGATTACTCTGCCTTTGCCTTTACAGGTATTTTAAAGAGGTGCCCTAGAGGGAAGCATGCAGTTTGATCAACAGAAAACATCTTAAAGAGAGGAAGATGACCAAGAATATTTCCCCTTGTAACAGGTTATGATGTTAAAGTGTTAGTACATTTGGAGCTTGTCATCTGGACCATTTCAGTTTACAAATGAGAGCTGCAACAGTCATGGGGGATTTCAGGAAGGGAAAAATTACTTCAGGGAAAATATATTTCTTTGTTAGAATCAGGTCTTTGGAGGGGTGAGATGGGCCAGCCCAGATGCCAGGACTGGGATTCAGCTGCAGGCCGAGGCAAGGCCAGGTGTCGGAAGGTGGGAGCCAGGGCAGGGCCTCGGGAACACATACACAGAGATAGGGGTCTGTGGTTGCTCTGAGGATGGGAGCCAATCTGTGAGAGGAAGAGCAGGAGGATGAAAAGTGCCTTAGACAAAAGCCCAGAGTGAGGCCATCCTGGTTCAGATTATCATCTGGAGGGATTATCATCTGGATCTGGATTATCGTCAGAAGGAAGGGGTAGGAAGTTGACTGGGGTCCCCCACAGGAGAGGCTGACAACAAGGAAGTCTGACACTAGTGACTGGGATCCCAGTCATGGGAAAACTGGAGGTTCAAGGGAAATACGTCCAAGTTCTGCAGACATTCCAACTTAGGCTTGGGAAGAGGGTAAAGATGGGTCTTGGTTAACTGCTTTATAAACTGTACCATCTATAGAAAAGATTGAGAGATTCCTCTTATACTGGGTTGAATAGTGTCCCCCCAAAATTCAAGTCTACCGGAACATCACAACGTAACCTTATTTGGAAATAAGGTCTTCGCTGATATAATTAGCTAAAGTGAGGTCATACTGAATTAGGGTTGGATCTAAATCAAACTATTCGTGTCCTTACAAAAACGAGGTCATGTGAAGACACAGAGAAGAAGACCATGTGACGAAGGAGGCAGAGACTGCAAGGAGGCAGCCACAAAACACGGATTTCTGGGAGTTCCAGGAACGAGGAAGAGGCCTTCAGAGGGAACAGTGCTGCACAGAATCCCTGAGCACTCCGTGCCGTACCAGTTCTGGCCATGCCCTGTGAGCTCTGGGTCTGTGGGTCCCACTCCTGTTTGGCCTGAGTTTCTTGAGCACGAAGCCCAGAGGGGCTTGTTATCTTTGCTACTGTGCTTTGGCATATTGGAAAGAGAACTGGACTTAGATTGAAGAGTCCTGCACTGTTTTATTACTTATTCAAGTATACATTTATCAACTCAGCAAATGTTTATCCAGTACCTACTGTGGACCAGGCCCTGAGCTAGGCTCTGGGGAGACAAAGATGGTAATGGAATCTCTGATGTGAAGGAACCATTGACTGGTGACATGTCCAGTCAATCATGTTTTCATGAGATGATACATCAAGGGCAATAACGGAGGATTACGAAAGCTCTGGAAAGGCCCAGCAAAGCCAGCCAAGGCGAGATGCAAGTGGGCAGAAAAAGGTCCTTGGAAGAGATACCCAGAGTCTTGAAGGGTAAGGAGGAGTGAGGCAGCAAAGAAGGAGGAAGGCATTTTAGAGAGAAGAGAGCAGAGAGCGTGAGTGAGCTAGTGGAGGTACCATACGTAGCATTTGCAGAGCCCTATAATCACACCGTGTGGCTGGGATTAAAACATGCAAAGCAGGGAGGACTGAAAATAAGGGTAGAGACATATATGGAGAGCAGATGGTACAGAGTTCGGACTCTACCCAATGGTAACGAGAAGGCCCTGATGGTTTTGAGCAGAGGGTGGTAAGGTCAGATTTGTGATGCATGGATGGGAACAAGGCTAGAGGCAGAGACAAGGAAGAGGAGATTACTTGTTGCTTCGGGTGAGTGATGGTATCGTGCTGAACTGGGCCTCGAGAGGAGAAGGGGGGAATGGTGGGCTTTACGAAATACACAGGAGGTCAGCCCAGAATTCCAGCTTTGCCATGAATTATTAACCTTCTCAGCTTGTATAAATTAGTTCATTTTCTCAGCCTTACATTCCTCATCCATAGAATGGGGATAAGGATATTCCTGGCCACAGGTTGCCAAGGGATGAAATTCTGTTACTAGTGTGCAAACACTCTACAGCTTATCTAATAGCCCGAACTGGTAAATACCAAATAGTTTCATATACTGGTTCAGAAATTCAAAAATTGATTTTTTTTAAAGCCTTGGTTTGTAAGTATTTCTATGCTCTTTCTAAAATATATAATTATGTTCTCTGCTCACATAATTTTATCCATTAAAAAAACTCAACATATCACTGTCACTTTCATTGTAGGATCCTGGCAGAAGTTGCTTTACCTAGCAGATGTGTTCCTGAAAATTTTACTTGTAAATTGATTTTCAAGCAAGTCAAATCATACTTTACTCACACTAGGGAGATGAGCCATTTTAAAGAACCCTCTGGCTGTGACTCCTTTGGTAAAATGAATAATTACTCTTAAGTTTTTTTGGAGGGGTTAAATATGAACTTCCTTAGACCGAAATTGGGTGGCAGTGGTCTACACAAATGGTTATTTATACTTATTATCACATACGGAAAATGCAGAATATTATCTGTTCAAGTATGCCAGGCAGTCTCCCTCTCAGCCTGTTGCTGTGTGGTTGTACTTTTTAACACCCATCCATTGCAATTTAAGACATTCCCCCACCAAACATGTCAAGTCAGCATCTACATTAATCTTCTTCATGCTTGACACAGATCTAGTCTCAACCTTTCCATTACTGACATGAGATCAGTTCACTCTCACAATGTAATCTTCTATGAGACAATACATTATAAACTTTCTATTTAGCATCCAGTCGGCATCTAATTGCATTTTGATTTGTTTCTTGATGTGCGGGTGGAGTGCTGAGAATTGGACATGGAAAGCTGGATGAGTCATATTTGCCTAATTATAACTTGTAATTGTAAAACAGAACAGCATTAATACAATAAGTGATGCAAATCGATACTGAAAATGTTCAAGCAGGAAAGATTTATGGCAATGTGATTTATAATCATAATCACCATTTAGGAAGTACCTATTATGTTCTAGGAAGTGTACTTGTGTGTGTGTGTGTGTGTGTTTGTATAAAATATGTATAATTTTTATCTCTCCCCTGACTCTGGCAGGTATTATTATTTTTCATTTATCAGATGTCAAAATGGAGGCCTGGATCTAAGTCAACCAGCTAGGACTTAGGAGAGCTGAAATATGAACCCTGAATGAGTATCATACCTCAGCTGCTTCTAGATAGGAGACCTGGTGTCCAGCTCTGTGCGGGTCACTAATTCACCTTTGTACGCGGGTCCCTCATCTATCCCAGGGGGTTTGTACTTTTTACCTCTGAGACCACTTCTTTTTCCTGATGTTTTCAATGAAGTTTCAAGAAGGCCTTGGGCTACTTTTAAGCAGCCTGGCATTCCCCCTCACCTCCCCATAGTCAATGAAATCCAACTTGAAATCCAAGAATAGCTAAACCTCAACTTCAGTCCCAAGAGCCATTTCATTTACTGAAATACTTACCACACTACCATCCAATTACTATGTAAAACACCTTGGGATACCATTAATACAAAAGGTTATATATTCTAAAACCCAAATGTCATTTTGTATTAGACATTTTCTTAAGGGCTACTTATCTCAGGATGAATTCCAAGAATGAGTGCTTAATAATTATTTTGCATTTAAACAACCTACTTATGAATTCCAGGGATACACTGTGTCACAGTACGGCTTCTGCAGCATACCGCAATTATTATAAATGCTGCTGGATTAACTGCTACAGTATTGCAGCCTGACAAAGTGACACATCTGTATTAGATCACTGGTAGGTCATCAGCCATAATCTGTCCTCCCCCAATACCCCAACTCTCACCCCAGAAAATAGGGCTGTGTGAAAAGTTTCTTAATCCAATAAGAAACAATATAAACCCCACAAGAACCTATATATGTAGAACCCCAAATATTGGTGCTGGTCAAAGACACTGTATCATTGGGTGACTATTTTTCCTTTTTCAAGATTTATTTATTTATTTGAGAGAACGAGAGAGTGACAGAGCGTAAACACATGCATGCATGAGAGTTGGGGGAGGGGCAAAAGCAGACTCCCTGCCCTATGCGGGGGCGGGGGGGGCTTAATTTCAGGACCCTCATGGAGTGACTTCCAATGCAAACACTTCCCTCTTCAAAGGTGCTGGGAAGAAGATATTTGGAAGTCAAGGTATCTTTACACAGACTCATGAATTCAACTTAAAAGCCAACTCAGCCACAGAAATTTGGAGTTTAGACCTATTTAGCTTTATGAAGCTTGTCTTTGAAAGAATAGACCATAATTTGGGAAAAAAAGAGGGTTTACATAAAAACATATAGATTTGCTCGTGTGTGTGTATGCGTGTGTGTGCACGTGCGCGCAGGGCCAGAGTGGGAAGAAAAGTTCAGTTAACCTCCTTTGAACCCAAATAGCCAAGCTCCATGCAGCTTTAATAAGTAACCACTTAGTGATGAACATTTAACAGTCTCATTAAATCATAATTTAAAAGATTGCTTTTTTTGCCCCAAACAAATAAAACTCTGTTAAATTCTAATAAGGATCTTTGAAACAGCTGTTTCGTGCTACAGAATGTGTAATGACCTTATAATTGCATTAGATGTGGCATGGAAATGTTTATGTTTCTTTTCTAGTCTGAAATGTGCTAAATAACAGAAGCCAGAGAAAAGGGATTCATTATGAATTCCAAGGGCTCAAGGGCTGGGTTTCTGGAAATGGGGGTCCTTAGTCAAATTCCAGTGTGGAGGCTGGGCTGGGCTGGACCAAATGGAGGAGGCAGAGTGGTTTCCATACAACTGCAGTCCCTTCTTTGCCTTCCACGACACCATGCCTTTCATCTCAAACATCTAAACATCTGCCTGGACCTTTGAATAGCCTGCCGTGTTAACCCAGACTCCTGGGTTGCAAGAGGTTCCAAATTCCCAGGGCCAGTCCCTGTTTCCATTCTGCTTGCACTCCGGGTCCGCTCTCCAGCACTCATCCTCAGGCCCAGGAGACTGGCCTGTATAAACTCTACCCACTAGCTTCCTGGCCTTCTATTCTGGTTCTCATTGGGTTTGGCCAATGAAAGCCCTGCGGGAAGGAGAATGAAGTTTGGTAAATACTTCTCTGCTTCTTCCCTGTGGGGTTATCATGGTTATGCCAGTCTCTTCAACAAAGATCCAGCTCCTGTCTGGAGGCCTTAACCACACAGTTATTGGCCTAGAGGTTCTGGTAGCTGCTGCCTCCCCTTGTTCCTTCAAGCCCTGTGCACAGCCCTGGGATGCTTCTTTTTGGTGATGAGCTGGTAAACTGGTTTTTCAGAAACAAAAACACAAAACACGTAACAAAAACAAAAGCCTGATCTGTCACGTTTGCTGATTTCCATTACACAAATGCTCCACCGTGGCCAATTTTAAGCTCCCAATATGGTCACCCAAGGTGGCCGGAGCTGGGAAGGGGCACACACAGTCGGCTGTCAGGGGCCACTCTGAGCATACCACTGCTTTTCTGCAGCCTGCCCACACCTTTGTATGTAACCTTCAATTCTGCACTGATGATCAATTTTCACTGGGCCATCTGCTTCCTCTCTGAACTCTGGCTGATACAACCCTCTGAAATGCTGTACCTTGTGTACTTAAACACATAGAGTGATAGGGGATCATCTCCAAGGAAGCAGTTCCTCCTGGGCCGACTCCAACCGAGGTTCTTTCACAAGTAACAGGCATTCCTCTCCTGGGTCTCCCACTTGCACCCAGTTTGCTTCCAAAGTACAGATACTTGAACTCTTTCCTTCTTCAGTAAGAGTCTCTTATAAGTGACCTAGAGTGTTCTGAGGTGGATTCAGACTGTCTCTGAACCAATGAAGGGCAAATCAGATCCCAAAGCACAGGGGCAGCTACCCCAGGAGCCCTTCTCTGTCTGGGTCTAGGATGGCTCCTTTCAGCCAGCCACTGGTCCAGAGAGCCCCCTCCCAGCAGCTGTCTGCCCATCCAAATCAAACGAGTGTTTTCAGCTCGTCTTCTCCCATTAGAGAACCCAGTGGTTCATCAGGCAGAGCTTCATGCTCTGGAATGGCTCAGGCAATAGATATATTTTTTTAAAAGTTTGTTGGGGTGCCTGGGTGGCCCAATCTGTTAAGCATTCAAATCTTGATTTCAGCTCAGGTCATGATCTCAGGGTTGGGAGAAAGAGCCCCGCATGGCCCTCTGAGCAGGGCATAGAGCCTGTTTAAGATTCTCCCCCTCTCTCTCTGCTCTTTCCCCACCTCTCTCTCTCTCTCTCTCTCCTCCCCCCTCTACCCCCACCTTCTCCCTTTCTTAAAAAAAATAAAATAAAAGCAAAGTTTGTCTACTTCCCTTGGGGCTAAGGAGGGTCTGGGCTAGACTACCTCTATCGCCACTACCACTGCTGCTGCTCAGAACAATCCCCAGCATTTACTGAACACTAACTATGTGCCAGGTGCTAATAAGGACATTAATTTCCCTATAATCCTGTACCCATCAGTGTCCCTGCCAAAATAATGGCATATTCAAAGTTTATAATTGAAGAGAGTTTAGTAAAAGACCTATTTTATCTCATAAATATGTAGTTTGGGTTGAGAGAACCAACTGGGGATGGTGCCGCACCCACAGGCTACCAGCAATGGGAACCATTATTGCCTGTCGGGTGAGGGAAGGTAACAGGGCGCTTAGAATCTAGAGCTGAGAGGAGCTGTGGCTGTAGAGGGATGCCCAAATTAGGATCTCGGTGAGTGCAGGCTCTGTGGAGGGACTGCAAGGTAATAAGTACCCACCCTGACTATTCTCTTCATACCTTCTGTCGGCTGAAGCCCAATGGAAGTCAGAGGGCCTGGGAGCTAGGTCATACAGTCCATAAATTTCAACCTCTCGGGTACCAGTGAGAGCAGAGATGGCTGGAAATGGACCTGACATGGCAGCTGAAGAGTCAGTCAAGAGCTAAATATTGTCACCATCCTCGGTAAACAGCAGCAGCTAGATTTGAGCCCCGGGAATTTAGGGGCAGCACTTGTTCCCGCAACCCTATGCCATGCTGCTTTCCAAAGGCATTTCACAATGAAGGTGGAAAGGGAAGAAAATACTCCATTTCATCCAAGTTAGTTTCCTCTTTCCCATCCCACCTCCAACTCTCAAAGGTGTCATAGCCATGAAAATCACAACACAGGTGAACTCAGAGGAAACACCTAAGAGTTCCATCTCAGGCGGGATAACTGCTACCATATGTTGTGATAGATCTGTGGACCTGTGGACAGTTTCCACTCATTCATCTTAGCTCTGCTCCACAGGGATGCAGAAACCATGTCCATACCCTCTTCTACCTGGCGGCTCTTTGGGCGCCCAAGAGGAGAAGTCCTTTTCTATGTACATGTTGGGAGGCAGCGGGAGGAATAATCTTAGAGAAATTTTGGACTCATATCCCCAGTGGAAAAGTCTCTATATTTAAAATCCTTCCTTGTTGCTGAGAATACATAGAAACTCTTCATCAGGTTGATTCTATTTCTCTATGAAGGTAGCCAAAAGCTACACATGTGTTGACTGTATTGTTCTAACTCACTGAAACACCTTCCTAGAAAGACAGGTAACCCTTCAGTTTTTATAAGGAAGTCACTCAAAAATCTTCCCTGAAGTTTTTTTTTTTCTTTTTAAATCACTATAAGCAACCTCCATTGTGTTCCTTAACATCCTTTATGGAATAATAAAGGAATGAATTATCTTTCAAATGCAGGGCAAGAAGTTAGTTCCCCCCCACGCCCCCACCCCCGATAATATGGCATTCCTCCTTTGATAAAAGCTGGTGAGAACTGTGAAAGGTGTCCTTTCCTTCCTCCCTTCTTTCTTTCCTTCTTCCTTCCTTCCTTCCTTTCTATTTCTTCCTTCCTTCCTTCCTCCCTCCCTCCCTTTCTTTCTTCCTTTACTCCTTCCCTTCCTCCTTCCTGTCTTCCTCCCTCCCTCCCTTCCTTCTTTTCCTTCCCTCCATTCCCTTCCCATGCATTCATGGCTTACTTGCAGTAACTCGCATTATCCTAGCCTCCCAGTACTGCTCTTTTTCCTTTATTCCAATTTTAATTGCCCTACAATAAATGTCCTTTGTTCTTTTTGTGAGTAAGCTAGCAATAATAGTAATTAGTTTTGTGTGTGGTCAGTTAAAGTGGTTTTGATTTTCTTTTTTGGATCCTTGTAACAACTCTGTGAGGCCTGTTGGATCATTATTATTTGAATGTTTTCAGATGACATTCAGAGAGGTGAGTAATCTGCCCAAGTCACCCAGCTTGTAAGGAATGGTCCTTGCAGACAGCACAGAAAACTGAGCAAAATGGTTTCAAGCTCTGGAGTTCGACTGCCTGGTTCATATCAAGCACATCTGACCTTGGGCAAATCACCTAAGTAAGCTTCAGTGTTCTCACCNAGGGCGCCTGGGTGGCTCAGTGGGTTAAAGCCGCTGCCTTCGGCTCAGGTCATGATCCCAGGGTCCTGGGATCGAGGCCCACATCGGGCTCTCTGCTCAGCAGGGAGCCTGCTTCCTCCTCTCTCCTCTCTCTCTGCCTGCCTCTCTGCCTACTTGTAATCTCTCTCTCTGTGTCAAATGAGTAAATAAAAAATCTTTAAAAAAAAAAAATAAATAAAAATAAAATAAAATAAAATAAAATGAGGATGATATTCCACTGGATTCTTTGGAGAATAAACTGAGATAATCCATACAAAGCAATAGCATAATACCTGCTACCTGGTATGAACCCAGTAAGTGTCAATTAGTAGTAGTAGTATTGTCGTTACTATTATTGTTATGAATCATATTTTAAATTCATGCTGCTCATTTTTCTCAGGCCGGCACTCTTTCTACCACCAGGATGCCTTTCAGAAATTATAAACATATTCTAACCACACTGCATTCAAATATTTTTTTCTGAATATATATTTTCCTTCCCAGCCTCTATATTGACTTATAATCCAGCATACTCTTTGGCGACCCAGTATAATTAGGAAAAGCTCTGGCCAGGAGCAGGTTTTAGTCACATGTAAATGGCACAGAAGAATGGGCTGCCTCAAGGACCCAGGGGGGTGCCCAGGACAGGTATTCTCACCTCCCACAGGCACACTCCCCACCTCTAGGGCTCAGCCCAGGGTTCGGCTTTCCTGCGCCATATATGTTTCATGAAAAAACCGGACAGACCCACTTCCCCCATTTTCTTTCTTTCTTATTTTCTTTCTTTCTCTTTCTTTCTTTCTTTCTTTCTTTCTTTCTTTTTTAAGATTTTATTTATTTATTTGACAGAGAGAGAGAGAGAGAGAGAGAGAGAGAGATCACAAGTAGGCAGAGAGGCAGGCAGATAGAGGAGGAAGCAGGCTCCCTGCTGAGCAGAGAGCCCGATGCGGGACTCAATCCCAGGACCCTGAGATCATGACCTGAGCCAAAGGCAGAGGCTTTGACCCACTGAGCCACCCAGGCGCCCACCACTTCCCCCATTTTCCAGGACAGTCTATAGATATGATAAAACAAAAAGTAGACAGTCGTGTCCCAAGTCAGATCCCGCAGAGGTGGCCTGAAAGCAGGGTGATGTTGGAGCAAGCTGGTTACATTTCTTTCTAATGTTATTGCCTTGACTTTCAAACCGGCTGTAATTATACCTATGCAATCCCCACCCATGGGATCCCCTCAGTTCCTCCAAGGTTTCGGGTTGTGTCTCATTTTATAGCCAAGTGCCTGAATTTTGTGTCTCTGCAGGTTTTGCTCATTCAGACACCTCAAACTGCCAAGTGGCATGTCATCTCAGTGAGTCACAGACCCGTCAGATGTAAAGTGCTGTACAGGGTTTCTGAGGGACACCGTCGTGTAGATCAACAGTCCTCAAACTTTGGCATGCATTGGAATCATCTGGAAGGTCTATTAAAGTGCAGATGCTGGTGTCTCCCCCACCTCGGCCCCCTCCCCAGAGTTTCTGGTTCAGGCGATCTAGGGGTGGGGGCTGAGATTGCATTTCTAACAAGTTCTGAGGTGATGATAATGCTGCTGGCCCAGAAAACCACACTTTGAGAACCACTGATTTAGAAATGATGAAAGTGAGCTTTAGCATCACCAAGATTTTGGTGCAACTTTGGCTCAGCTTCTTGGCAAATTACTAGACTTCTGAGAGGTTCAGCTTCCTTACTTTCAAATGGTGATAATATCTATTTCATGGAGTTGCTGAAAATATTAAACGAGACAACCACGTATAGCCCAGAGGGCTGTTTCCCTAATGATCAAGCTCCTATGTTCCTGCAAATGTCAGAACTAGCTCATTTTCTAGATGGCCTTGACCCCCAATAATAATTCACTTGTGGAAAAGCATCAATAAGCAACTACAGTCCAGCAAAGATTTTGTACAGGACACAGAAGATGAGGATTACATCACCTTATGACCAACACTGTGAAATACCTCCTCAACACTGCTGTTCTCCCAACATCCCTTTGGCCTCTTGAACATGTCCTTTTATCCCCAACCCAGATGTTAATAGATGTGTCCCTGGATTCTTCTGTGAACTCCTCCTGCATACACGTGTCCAAACCTGCTGTGATACTTGTAAACCAAGGGCTTCTAGGTAGGAGCCCCCTTGTCTCTCAAGCTTGCTTTTGGCCTCTTAGCCTTCATCATGAGCAGCTTATTAGAGCACCTCCCTGGCATCCTCCTCTCAACGAAAAGAATAAAATGTCTTCCCTGTTCCATACAAGCTATTCTATGACTATTCTCTCAAGCCAGTCATGGTTTAGGAAAGAGGCAAAATAAGCAGTAACCACTAGTGGCACCCAGGTCTCCTCAGACTCAAGCACAGCCTCCCCCACCTTCTCCGAAGGGGGTCTAAAAGCTTCTCCCTCTGATACTTCTTTTGAGATATTTCTTCCTGGGTCTGCTCATGGGTGAAGAGTGGTCCTCGCCCTCCTCACTGATACCTCCAGCCCCGTCGAACATTTAGCTCATTCACCAGGAGCTCTGAGAGTGGGCCAAACTGACTAGCATTATGGGCTTTCCATCATACTATTGCCACTGCCCCCCTGAAGACTGAACGCACAGCCTGAGGCCTCCCCTATACTCCCCCTCCCACAGAGCCCAGGCCCACCCCTGGGTCTCTTATCCCCTGAGCCAAGATAATGCCTATGTCTCATCCTAGTTCCTCATCCTCTATCAGGAAAATGAGATTCTCCTGCCTACCAGGACACTTTCTCCCCAACCCCCCCTTAGAATAGCTTGATTTTTCCATCCTTTCCTTTATATCTGATATGGAGCTCTGGTTCCAATACACTTGATCTTATCCTCTGAGGGCTGTTGTTATCACCTTCTTTTTCCTCTCTAAAGTTAGTTCCACTAAAAGCAAGACCTTGGGAGTTCCTGACCCCCACCCCATTAGGAAGTGAGGTAAGAACCTCTCCCATCATGTTTGTCATAAACAGATCTCCTTCTAACGTATTCCACCAAACCTCACTGTTCAAACCACATTTAAAGTGTCCATGTCTCTTAGTTGGTTGCCACTGTCTCTTGCTTCTCAAAATGAAGGCAAAGGTCTTTTTCCTCCTGAGGGTACATTAACAACCAAGGTCTAGAGGGTCTCCCCATTCCTGAGTACCCATATGAGCACACAGCCTTAGCAACTGAGGCGGTGGTGTTGTCTTTGGGGCCATGTAATGCCTACGGTTGGATCGACTAAGCTTTTCATTAATCTCTTTTGATTATACACCCTTGCATCCCTTTGCCTCACCTGCAGCCCCAGTTAATTATCTTATTCTTCTTATGGTTGGAAGAACTTAGAATCAAGGTTCGGAAAACCCTTGAGTTCAAATTTGAGTGCTGCTACTTGGTTTGAAAGGACTGTTTTACTATTCTGTACCAGAGTCCTTGTCAAAAAGGGATAAAGTAGGGCTCATGCTAACATCTGCTTCATAAAGAATTGAATGAATTAATGGACATGTGAGATCTTTTGCAAATATTTGGTACTTTCAAACATGCTTCTCTTATTTTAGGTTCGCCCACCTATTCCTTTCCTTCCAGGCTTCCTCTCCAGCTGATACTCATGAGTTTGGGCATAATGGATAGAGCAGGGTACTCTTTTATCAATTTTACTCCAAGTGACTAGGCTGCCCTTGCTTCCAAAGAGGGAATCACATCCAAGCTGTTGTCACGTTAATCACAGGCCAACTGGGAGTAGGCTATTTACACTTGTGTCACTTCCTCCAAGATTCGATTACTGTAATTGCCTATTGACTATGTGTTCTGCCGGCTTCCACACTAGCTCCAGCTGTCGGGATAGGGAGTGGTGGTGGGCAGCTTGTGTCATGGTGAAAGGGGAAGCTTCCAACACGCACACATAACCAGCTCCTGAGCTTCTCTGTCCATCATCCCTACACCCTTGTTCAGGGTGCTGATCCTCAAACTGCTCCTTTTACTTTTTCCTTGGTCTATTGTAAAGTGTCCCTCCCTAGCCAAGGATATCCCTCTGGATTTTAACGATGGATTTTGTGGGCAAATCCTGCTCTATACACTTATCAAAATTATTCCAAATACTGTTTAGAGATATTTATTTTCATTTGGAATTGTCTGATGTCCTACTGCATTTTTAAAAATTTAAGCTTTCTTCTTATCTCATGCTGCTTAAAATTGAGTTTTATGAATCATTTGGCTTCTGTACTGATTTTTCCATTTTTCTTTCATTAGTATTTTTTGAGGAGGGTGAGAGTGGTGGTTGATTGTTTTTTCAGTCAGCCAAACCGTGGGCTATGCCTTCACTTACAGATCAGAGGCCAGGTGCAAACTTCCATTTTATTCAATATATAAATTGGTTTGAAAGAGGATCCATGAGTGACTTTAATTCCTGCTATTTCAGGTTTGAGTGCTCTGCTAGACATTCCTGCTGATACCTCAGCCTAAACTTTACACAAGTTGTCCCATAGCTCAGCTGTCTTCCAGAACTGAATTTAGCTTAAATCACTGCCATCTACTGCGATTGCCCCAGACAAATCTTTTCAGTCATCTAGCTCTCAAATGAAAAGTGCTTCCTCACTGCTCATTTGATGGAGGGTAATGAGGTGCTGTTTCTACAAGATTACTTACCTGATGAGACAGGAGGACTCGATTGAAAAGACCCAGGCAGGACCCCAGATGGCTCTGGCTGAGTACTTCTGGAGGATTGAGCTAGCATTTTTGTAGAGAGAAGTCAATGCTTTCATTTTCCCTTCTAGTCCCAGTAAATGAATGTGCTTCTTTATCCCCATAAAATATTCCTTTTCAACTTTTTCTTTCTCCCTATGCCCAGAGCAGTGGTCCTCTAACTTTAGCATCCATCACAATGGATGGTCTTGTTAAAACACAGATTCCTGGGTCCTATCCTCAAGGTTCCTGATTCAATAGGACTGGATTAGGAATTAATGATTTACATCTCACAATTTCCCAAGGAATGATGTTGCTGCTGGTCCACACATACACTTTGAGAACCACTGGGCTGGAGGATATAAAGCCAGCAAGCCACAGTGGTGTAGAATACCACCTTTTTTTTTTAAGACAGGGGAGGGGGAGAGGGAGAGAGAGAGAGAGAGAGAGAGAGAGAGAATCACAAGCAGGCTCCACATCCAGCATGGAGCATGCCTGTAATTCACAACCCTGAGATCATGACCTAAGCCAAAATCAAGAGACAGGCGCTTAACTGACTGAGCCACCAGAGGCAACCCTGGAATGCCCTTAACCATTTGGCCCTTTCCTCCTGTTCCACCCTTTTTATCCATTGCTATCATATACTGACATTCACTCAGTATTTCATTCAGTCACTCAATTAGCCAATATGAGCCTAATACTAAATCCCTTACAGTTCTTGAAAGCAGCAAAGCACTATCTACTTCCTTACTTCCTTGTCTTCATTTGCTATTGTTGTCTTTTCTGAAATAATGTCCTCCATCCCTGCCTTTCCTGTCTGGCTCACTTCCAACTCATCCCAGTTCAGTGTCACGCACCAACTTTCTAAGTTCTTCCCTTTGGTAGACTATGACTTCCTGAGGGCATATGTTGTACTGCATTGTTCTAACTCCAGAACCTCACACAATATCTGGCCCATGTTTGCTGATCAGAATACGTTTGTGAGCTTGATTATTTCATGGCATGGACATTCACTTGACTTAATTAACAAGGAGCTTGGGCTTAAACATGATTTCCCTCCAAAAGATACAAATAATGTCATTTGGTTGCTTGGAGTCCAGTGGGCGTGAAAATGATGGAAAGCTGTTTAGTACCACCTAGGTCTGGTGGCTTCACTTTAAACCAGGATCCTGGGCGCCTGGGTGGCTCAGTGGGTTAAAGCCTCTGCTTTCGGCTCAGGTCATGATCTCAGTGTCCTGGGATCGAGGCCCACATCGGGCTCTCTGCTCAGCAGGGAGCCTGCTTCCTCCTCTCCCTGTCTCTCTGCCTTCCTCTCTGCCTACTTGTGATCTCTCTCTCTGTGTCAAATAAATAAAAAAATAAAAAAAATTAAAAAAAATTAAAAAAAACCAGGATCCCGATACATGTGTATAATCATCACAGAGGAACTGCACCAGAAAGTAGAGAAACTTTGCATGGTTGCACATTCGAATTGTATTCTTCTATGTTAAAACATTTTCACATCCTTTATCTTAGTAAATTCTTAAAAATAATACAGTGACATACTAAGGTCACTAAGGTGTTACAATATATAGAACTCATTATTTCACTAGGAAGAATGATTTGATGCAGAGAGCCTCCCGCACATGACCAGGATGTGAAATGCAGTCCAGGGCAGGGATGGAGAGCATGGAGGGGGTTGGGCATTACCTTGGGTGAAGAAAGAGCCCAGCAGTGAACTTAGGAGGCATGGAAGGGTTCTTTGGCCATGATCCCACCACGCCTGACCACAGGACCATTATCCTCAAGTTTTTACATCTATCAAATGAACCAAATGACCCTTCAGGTCTCTTCCAGCCTTAACATTCTATGATAAGATCTTTCTGTGAAAGTAATAGTCATCAGCAATTCCCCAATTAACGCTTTAAGGGCAATGTTGCTCTTAAAGGATCTGAGGATTTGAGAACTCTCACAGCTTATTCTCCAGTGGGCATCAGGCCCCTGCATGCCTTCCAGACACCTTTCCGAGGAAGAGGCTATGAGAGTAGAGCTTAGTACCTAGGCACAGTACTTACTGGGAGTGTTTTTATAAGCATACATTGGGAGAGCAGTCAGATCCATCCCAGACCTTGCCATGCCCACTGCTGGAAATGGACTTGGTTTTCCAAAGGCTGAGACCTTTACACTGGTGTCCTCTTTGGGGACTCCCACAGATGGTCACATAGCCCAGATTCTCTCTGGAAGTTTCTCCTCTAATTCATGGCTTCTGTGAATAGTTCAGTGCTGAATGACTGCCAAAAGGAGACCTCTAACCCTGACCCCTTCTGCTAGCTGCTCAGCATTCAGATGGCATTCTTCTCCTGTAACTGCAAAGGCAACATCTCCAAACTGAACCTGATTCCCTGCCCACATATGATCTTCCTTTTGGGGTTCCCCAACTCTTTTCAAAGAATCACATTACCTAGGCTTGAAATCATAGACTCTTGTTTGACTCCTACTTCTTGCTCCTTTATATTCTCAAGGTCTTATCTATTTGTTTTTGGAATATTCCTCCTCTCCCTTCCCTGCCTTTGTCACATCACTACTGTCCTGGTATTGGGCTCTGTGCTTTCTTGCCTGGAGTTCTGCAGTGGCTTCCTACTGGCCACAACTCAGCATTCTTCTCAGTACAACCGTTTATCAGAAGCAGACCCTGAGATGAGGATTCACAAGCAACTACTGTGTTCTGGAAGTGCTTCTAGATAAAACTGGTAGGAGCACAGAAAGCAAGATAGGGAAGGAGAAGAAAGACACGATGAGCTTTCTCACAGAGACCCAGCTGCAGCCTGATCCTGGAAGAAACTCGGGAGTATAAATTATGCCTCTGAGTTTGTGCCAACTGGTGGCAAGGGAGCTGGGCTTTCATATCTCCACACTGTCAATCATTGGCTAAGGGCTCCCCAAGGGATGTCAATTCCCCAGCATTTTCAGCACTCTGCTTATTTTGTCAAAGTGCTTCCTGTTGCCCAAAGGCAGGCAGGCAGCTGAATAAAGTCACAGGTGTGAGCTGTTAGAAGCATAGAGAGGCTGGGAAGAGGGGCACAGAGAAATAGTAAAAGGGATCTGAGGGGACATAGGCACTCATCAGAGCACCGACAATGTCCACTTCACTGACTTCCATGATACTGCCAGCAAAAGGCTGCCATATTACTGCTCGACCATCACTTTACTTAGCAACCATTAACGACTTCCTAGAGTCTCTCAGCTCTTCACATCAAAGTCTCAGTGATTTAGCACCAACCACTCACCCATGCTTGCCTTTTTTCTTCACAAATCTTACATTTCTGGCAGACTGATTCAGTATTTTACATACATAAGTACATACCTACATACATATCTTCCAGCTTCTATGCTCCATCCACTTGGTTCCCTCTGCCTAACATGATAGCACGATCTTTTAACCACATCTGCAAATCCTACTCCTTCCGAGATCAGAAAGACTTTTCTGATTACCTCCAAAGAGATGAGGTCTTTCCTTCTCTGGAGCTTTCCAGCACTTCATCTGTCCCTCCATACATGTACTGCACAGGGAAGCAGCTGTCTCATGTCTCCTCTGGACTAGCATTCAGCATTTTTCTGCATCCTTCCAGCACCGACCACTGCATCCCGTGCCTGGAACATAAATGATGCTATCAATGCCTGTTGAATGAATGGTTGAAATTCCTCCACATGCCAAAGTCAAACAAAAGAGGGTGAATTGGGAAGTGACCCTCCTTCAACCGAAGCTGAAGTTCCAATTCTTTAGATGAGGGGGTGACCTTCAGAGGCAGTGAATCCCCTGTGCTCCTTTGTCGTGTCCTTTCTGATCACGCTCTGCTGCGGAGGAGATGGTGGTGCGATGGTGAAGCTGGGGTGAAGGGAGAGCTCGATTCACTGTGTCCTCAAACAACCCTTCCTTTCAAGGAAGTTCTAGAAATAGCTTGAGAAACCACTTAATATGTGTAGCATATCTAACACTCAAGAGTATTCTGATGAACATAAATGTGAAGTGTTTCTCTATCAGGAATAGCACTGAAATGGTACTTAAAGACCTGGGCCCTAGTACAAGCCCTGCCATTTTGTGCTGTGAGATGCTGACCAGTCAGTTAGCTTTTGGGGGCTTGTTTTCCTCACCAGTTAATGGTGTGATTGGACGAGGGCCTCAAGAGCTCTAATATTCTGATATTTTGCTAGACCTCATAATGTGTCAGCCACTGTACTGAATACTGGTTGTCTGAAGACAAATGTTGTTAAGTTCCCTTGACCACAAAACCCTTGAGAAACTGGCTATGTAAGACCCCCAGAAGTCATTAAACTGCCCTGGAAAAAAAACTTATTCTAGTGTTGAAATTTCCTCCCTGAGTCTTTTGCCCTTTGGTCCTAATCGGCCCATTTCTTATATTTGATGCCTCTTCCCATGATGAGTCTTTAATCCCAGGAGACCCTCGGGGGATTTGAAACTTTAAATTTGCCCGTATAATTTCTCCTATAAAACACATACGTAGATGCTAGAAGAGAACAAAAATCTGTTCTAAGTGTAGACTCCAGAAGTCTGCTAGGCTCACTCAGGAGCCATCTGATGGGATCACACACATTAACACACCAGCACGTGCAATACAAATTAGTGCCAGAATAAAATGGAAATTCCCTACACCATGGACCACTGATCTCTCTCCTGCACAGATAAAAACTGACCTGTTAAATTGTGAATGCTGCAGGTCTTCTCCCCTACAGACTAGACAAACATAATCATAACCCCATTAACCTACCTGGTTCCCCAATCTCTCACTCTTCTGATTGATTCTGCTGAGATGCTCTGAGTCATTAATGTGTAGGTTTTGTTTACTTATTAAATACTTACCTGTGCCAGGCACTGCACAAATCCTAGCAGGTAGTAAGACACTGATAAAAGGTCAGTGGACTGGTGGAGATTCCATCCAGTACTTCTGAGGTGTTCTGACCAGTTCAGAGTTATTTCCATTGTCTAGATGCTTGACCTGCACATTTAGCTTAAAGCCATGTTTGTGGTTTGCTTCACCTAATCTATCAAATTCTTTGACAGTGTTATACATAGAAAGGAAAAATGTCTTCCCTTTTATTGTTGTCTTGACTGTGTTTCTTTTCTGGGCCAGTCACCAGTGCATTGTATGCCAGTGGATTCCCAAGGAGTAAGCCAGCAACTGCCATACATTTGTGCAGAATTATTTTGTTCTGATTCAAAGGCCTCTTGCCAGATGCTGGCAGTTTAGAGGGGTAAGGAGCATTGTTTAAGAGATTCCCTTGTCAAAGGTTAAGAAAAGCTTGGGGGTGCCAGGGTGGCTCAGTGTGTTAAAGCCTCTGCCTTCAGCTCAGGTCATGATCTCAGGGTCCTGGGATCGAGGCCCGCGTCGGGCTCTCTGCTCGGCAGAGAGCCTGCTTCTTCCTCTCTCTCTGCCTGCCTCTCTGCCTACTTGTGATCTCTCTCTCTCTCTGTGTCAAATAAATAAATAAAATCTTTAAAAAAAAAAAAAGAAAAGAAAAGCTTGGGCTTTGGATGGGAAATCTCCTTTATCAGAGTTATTCCCCCCTAGCACACCTGCCTATAAAGCACAGTTCTGGAGCCCAGAAGCTATGGACCAGTCTGGAAGGAATATCCTCCAGGACGAACAAGCTCTAGGAATGCAGTCCACCTCACTCAGCTGCAGACCAAGTACAATGGGCCTGTTATGTGGAGGCCTTACTGTCAGTGGGCTCAAGATTTGTGATTCTACAGGAAATCACTTAAGAGGGATGTGAGGCAGGTGTTGAAAAGCCCCACTTAGACATGAAGAATCACTCTTGGGCTTACCAAGAAGCACACATCCAGCTTGTTTCTTAGGGCACCAGCAAGGGGAGTCTTTTGCTCCTTTGTTGTACCATTTCCACCCCTTGCATGCATCTAGCTGGTTTTTGTTTTCACTCAAGATGCACAACTAACTTGAAATTTCCAATTAAAGGAGAAAGGTGTTTGTGTGTATGGGGTGGGGGGGACTGTGAAGGAAGCTCAAGTTAATTTTATTCAGATAATTCATTTTTTGGGGAAAAGTATTCCCCTAGATAATTTCTTTACCTTTTGCCTGGAGATTTGGTAAGGAGATTACAAAACAATATCCATCAAAAATCATTCTATAAGAGACTATAATACTGATTCTAAGCAATAACTTGGCTGTATCTACAGCTAAAGGAAAGGTGACGAAGACTTTAGATAGGTTTCACATTAAAAAAACGCATTCACAAAGCAGCTGACAATGAACATCATTGATTAGCAGGTCTATCTCCTGTACATTCATCTGACTCAAATCCCACAAGAGCACTATCCTGGGGAATGGATATCAGGGCCCATGTTAAGGTAAGAGACACAGTCACAAGAATGTCCTGAGGCTGTTGAGCTGAGGGAAGATTCCAACTGTAGTCATGAAAGGAAGCGTCTGGTCTGCTGGACAAAGGAAAGGAGCTAAAGGGGAAAACATAACATGGACAGAAACTAGAGCATCCGGTTGGAGAAGCAAGAAACGAAGTCAATGCAGGCGCACAGTTCAGAACTGGTGCTGCAAAGAGTTAAGAGGTGTCCAAATTCTGTTTCTCAGGTTGCCTTACGAGTAATTTCCTTACATGCCACATTTATACCATCTGTCTCTCCTCTCATGTGGGTCTTACTTCTAAAATGGCCTTCTATCTATCTCTATTTTTCTGGTCCTTCAAGGCCCAGGACAAGTTCTACCTTCTCTGTGAGGCTCTCTTCATGTTCCCCTTGCCCTCAGATCCAGTCCCCCTGTTACCTCTTTCAGAACCATGTGGCTGAACGGGCAGAATAGATGCCCTCCGATTTCCTGATAGCCTGCCTCACTCTGTGTAGGAATTTACCTCAACATATGCTGCTGACAAAGAAAATGTTTTAGGCGCTAATTATCTCATATGAATAGTACTTGTCTCTTTCAATTAAATATCTTTGAGGGAAGCAACAGTGCTGTATAATTTCTTTTATCCCCAAATGTGTAGCAAAGTGGTAGGTTTTCATGGTAGCCCACATTTATTGAACATTTGTCATATACTTGGCACTACTCCAAGCTCTTCATGTGTATTAACCCATCCCATCCTCACAACTACCCCGTGAGGTAGCTGCTAGTGCTGCTAGTGTTGTCCTCAGTCTACAGATGAGCAGAGCAAGGCTTAGGAAGATGCAGTAAATTGCTCAAGACCACACAGCTAGGAGGTATGAGCAGCAGGGTTCAAATGCAGGCTTTCCACACCCTTGACTGCTTACAGTAAGCAGTCTGTGTTAGGTAATCTATAAATGTTTTAACACTTGTTCATGGGTCGATTGACTTTGTCTTAAACAGAAAAAAAAATTAACTCTAAAATAAAGAATACTTCGTACAAAAAAGGAGCTCAGGGTTAATAGGGAATATTTCTAATTTCCTGTTACTTGGATTAGATCTGAAAATTGAGAAGTTTCATCCTTCTCAAGCTATCCTTGGGCTTTCACAAAAACTGCAGGGAGCACAGAGTCTGATCAGGGCTTTCATCTGGGTTCTTCCTCATCTGAAGGTGAAGTGGAAACTGGGAAAGTATCCAAACGCTTTACCAAACCAGCTAATGCTACTGGCAGCTCCCTAGAAACCATTTAGGGGCTCACAAAGCCCACAGTACACAGGGAAACCTGGACTGCTCATTAAAAGAGGAAACAGGAAACAAGCATCAAAGAACAAGCATTCTGGACGATGTGTTCACGTTACATATATGAATCATCTCTGAATAGGAGGGACAAAGGCTGTGCTTTTCTTCCAGGCTTGTTATGTCCATTCTGCATCCAAAGAGGTAATGTGGTGTTTGTTAAGACTGCCCTTTGAAAAGCTCTCCAGGTCTCCCCAGAAATGCAAGCCAGCAGCAGAGCTGAAGAGGAGTATAATGAGCAGTCCCTTGTGGAGCACAAAGATGATTTTCCCCCATCATCTATTTGTATGTTTATAAATGAGTAATGAGGTCAATTTGGGACAGGCAGGTTTTGTGCCACAATTTGGACAGATGTTCAGAGCCTCTGGAAATCACAGCTGCCCGGTCCAAGTGGTGGCTCTTGCCAAAAGTACTAAGTGTTCAAAGGAGAATGTGTCACTAGGGACCACTCAGAGGAGCCCACTAATCATCAGGGAATTGGCTTCTATCGATTGTTTCCAACCACATTTACACTTGTACAACCTGTAGCTCTCACTAAGAATAAATGCACCAAATTAAAAGGCATTTTTACAATGGACAAATAAGTATTTGATTAGCATACTCATCAATCCTTCCTGGTTCATATCCAAAAATATTACATTCGTATTCTCTTAAATTGGAAAAAAAGTGAACTTTGAACTAGCCACTATTGAAGTATCTGAACTCCATTCTAAATGATGATACACAACTTTGTCCTTTTGATAATAGGCACATAACAGTGACACGGAGTGGGAAGGTTTTGTTTTGTTTTAATTTTTTCTGATATGCTAACTTACATGATACAGGATGTGAAATGGCTGACCATGAAACTTCTGAGCTGCTACACTGGTGTGATATTTAAGGCAGCTACCCAGGATACATCATGGCATTCATGTTTCTGTCCAAAGGGTAATAGCCATTATTAACTAAGATCATATTTCAGGGGTTTTTTTAAATTACAAACTATGCTACAATGTACATTTTTCTGTATGGTTCTTTGTGCACACTTGTTTCCCTAGGGTTCATACTAAAAATGGAAGAGCTGGAATTATAAGGCACATACATTTTCAGCTTTTCTAGATATTTTCAAATTTACCTCTATGGACAGTATTGATTTACACCATTACCAACAGCTCTTGAGAGCCCCATATCCCCACATTTTTGCTAACATTTGATGTTGTCAGGCCCTTTAATGTTTGCCAATCTGGTTGGTGTGAAGTGGTCTCTAACTGTCCTGTTTTGCATTTCTCTGATTATTAGTAGGGCTAAACATTATTACACTTGTTTATTTTTCATGAGATTCCTCTTCTCTGAACTGTTATTTGCCATTTTTCACCTTGGGTTTGTTCTATATTATTTCTAGAGTTCTTTATAGATTCTGGATATCAATCAATCCATTGTGAGTACGTGCATTGTGAGTACCATCTCTTAGACTAGAGTCTGTTTTCTTCATTTTTCTTATTGTGTCTATCACTGAGCAGATTATAATTTTATACTAAAATTTTTATCTAGTCACATTTGTCATTGTTCATATAATCCTTCCCTACCCCAAGTCATAATGATGTCCCTCTATATTTTCTTATAGAAGATCTAAAGTTTTTCATCAATATCTAAGTCTTTTTTAAAAAAAAACATTCATTTATTTGAGAGAGAGAGAGTGTGTGTGCATGAATGGGGGTAGGGGGCAGAGGGAAAGGGAGAGGGTAAAGCAGCCTCCCCACCGAGCAGGGAACCCCACATGGGGCTCAGTCCCAGGACCCTGGGATTATGGCCTGAGCCAAAGGTAGACACTTCACTGAGTGAGTCACCCAGGTGCCCTGCCCCCATATTTAAGTCTTTATTCCACTTGGAACTTATTCATCTATGGTGTGAGATAGGGATCTAATTTTACCTTTTTTCATATAGATAACCAGTTCTCCCTACACCTTATGNAAGGTAGACACTTCACTGAGTGAGTCACCCAGGTGCCCTGCCCCCATATTTAAGTCTTTATTTCACTTGGAACTTATTCATCTATGGTGTGAGATAGGGATCTAACTTTACCTTTTTTCATATAGATAACCAGTTCTNCCACCCAGGCGCCCTACACCTTATGTTTTAATAGTCCATTTGCTCTCCCCTGATTAGTAAGGCCATCTCTGTTACATATCAATTTTTCACTTTTGATGGCTCTTTCTGTTTGTTTTTTTGGTCTATTTGCTTGTTTTAATGCCTGATATGCATGGTTTTAATTAGTTCACCTTTGTAAAACATCTCCATATCTGATAGGGCAAGCACCACTGACAACCCCAACCTTGTTCTTTTTTCCAAAACTGTATTGCCACTTTGGGTTTTTTCTCTCCTACGCATGAACTTTAGGGTCAGCTTGTTAAGTTCTAAGAACTTCCTTGTGATTTTGATTGACACTCTTTGCATTTATAACTTGTATTTATAGATTAATGTGGAGAGCACTGACATATACATGATATTGAGTTTCCCAATTGATGAATACAGTGTATCTTTCTACTAATTCAATTTTTATGTTATTCAATGTTTCAAAATTTTTTCCAAAGTAATATACATATTTATAGAGATAGTACTAATTACCTCAGACATTTATAGTTATTGTGAATAAAATTTTTATTTTCATTTCATTCTGAAATAGTTTATTCTTGGTATTCTTGGTATAAAAATACATTTTTAATACTGATTTTTAATAGTAAAATGATAGCCAACTCTCACGCTAACTTATTTTTTTTTTTTTTTTTAAAGATTTTATTTATTTATTTCACAGCGGGAGAGAGATCACAAGGAGGCAGAGAGGCAGGCAGAGAGAGAGAGAGGGGGAAGCAGGCTCCCTGCCAAGCAGAGAGCCCGATGTGGGCCTCGATCCCAGGACCCTGAGATCATGACCTGGGCCGAAAGCAGAGGCTTTAACCCACTGAGCCACCCAGGCGCCCTCACGCTAACTTATTAATTATAAAAGTTTTTGATAAATTTTGGTGTACTTTCTATAAAAACAATCACTATAAAAGGATATTTCTCTTTCCTGTATAATGCTTACAATCATTTTTCTTAAAGCAGTGGTTGGACTCTTAAGAGTGGTGATAATGGGTATTCTTGTTATGTTTCTTAATTTAGTGAAATTGCATCTAAAGTTTCTCATTAAATATAAGGTATGATATAGATTTTTAATAGATACTTCATCATCAAATGAAGGATGTTGTCTCCAAAACTTAGTTCTCTAAGGATCTATTTTCTGAATAGATACGAATTTTATCAAATTATTTTCCTAATCTATTAAAATGTTGATGTTTTCCCTTTTCATTAGTTAGTTCGATGTGTTAAATAGATCGATTTTTAAATGCTTGTTTGATCTTTGACTTATGGGACTAAATACATTTGAATTTGGCATATCACTTTTTAGATGTTGCTGAATTAGATGTGTTAATATTTTATACAAGATCTCTGCACCTATGTTTGTAATTGAGATTGGCCTATAAATTCATTTTCATTATCAAGGTTATAAACCCTTATACAATGAGTTGTAAAATTTTCCATTTTTACTTTCATAGTTTACTTTCAGATTTGTTTTGTTTTAAATCAAAATTATAAATGCACAGCTTAAAGAGTAAAATAGTTTCCCTACAGTTTGCTACAGAAAAACATAAAAACCCACAAAACCCCCAAAAGACTTCCCTCATCCCTAACACGTACCCCCTATCATTTCTCTCTTACTAGGAGCAAAAACTTTTAGCTAACTATTTTGATATTTATATCAAGATTTCTGGAAAATATGCTTGCATTGCTACCTCTTGATTCTCCAGTTTTAGTAATAAATATTGATTTTTCCACTCTGAAGGATGAAGATTTATCTTTACTTCCTCAGCTCCTACACACACACATGTACTCCTCCTACCTACCCATTTTCCAATGGAGTCATGTTATAACATTGGTTAGAAGTGACTCCACCAGAGGTGTGGAAATGCTATTCAAAACTGAGACAGTTTTCCCTTTCCTGCATCATGCTTGTTTTGCCTAAAATAAATGATCGTGTTCTTATTTGTTTTGTTTCTTTGCTTGGTTTCTATGTTTTATCATTAATTCAGTCCCAAACGAAACTCCTTATTCATTGTCTAAATCTCCTTTCAGGACATTCAGATGCAATAGGCATTCCACCAATTTTATCTTCTGAAGAAGTTTTCTGGTAGACTTCTGCCCCATTCCACAGTGGACTGGTTGCTCTCCATATCCTATAGACAGCTATCATATTGGGGATTTCCTTTGCTCCTTTGCTCTGTTGGATATACCATTTCCTGTATCCCATGCTTTCTACTTTCTTGGGATGAGCAAATGTTTGAGATATTACATCTCATGTCTACTATACCCTTCCATGAATGCTAATTTGGCTTATTAAAGAATTCTAGATTTGAAACATTTCTTCAGAATTTTGCTCAACTACCTAATATTTTCTAACATTAATTCTGAAAAGTCTGAAGCTGTTCTGATTCCTAACGCTTCCTATATGACCTGTTTTTTCCATCCTTGAAGTATACTCGGTTTTCTCTTCAAGGTGAATGTTCTGCAATTTCAGTATGATGTTCTTTGTATGGGTCTATATCCACTTTTCTGGGCACTTAGTAACCTTTTTTGAATAGAAAGTGTGGGTTCTTCATCTCCAGGAAATCTTCTTGAAATATACTTTTGATTACTTCTTTCTATGCATTTTTATTATTCCACCCTTCTAAAATTTGCACCTCTTAAGCTGGCTATCTGATTTACTTATTTTTATTTCCTCTTTGTTCTTGCCTATCTTTCTAGGAATTTTACTGCACTTATCTTTGAAAATTCCTATCAGTTTTTTTTTTCTATAGAATGTGAAGTTCCAAGAGGTAGTAGTGGTGGTAGTTGTTCTCTCAATGATCCTTTAATACTACACTGTTTTTGTATTATGGCTGGAGGATCTTCTAAACTCTCTGTTAGGACAGCGATGAGAAAATTCGGGAAGTTCCTTCTTCCCACTTAGTCTCGGTTTCCTTCAAGTTGCTTATTTCTGTTTATCTGGGTCTTCATCTTCCATTTTAGAAGATTTCCCTAAACATATTTGTTGTCACCTTACTTTTATGTTTACACGTCTCCTCTTGGGTAGTTCAGATCCTTGAGAATTGACATTTCTATCTCTGTCTAGATTATATCTGCCTGGCTGCTGCACTATTTTGGAAAAAGACTGGAGTACAGGTGGGAGAATTAGAGTTTTTGACATTTAACATGCCTGTTTTCTTTTTAAAAGATTTATTTATTTATTTTAGGTGGGGAGGGGCAGAGGGAGAGGGAGTCTTAAGCAGACTCCACACTGAACACAGAGCCTGACACGGGGCTCAATCTCACAACTCTGAGACCAGGACCTGAGGCAAAACCAAGAGTTAGATGTTTAACTGACTGCACTGCCCAGGCACCTCTATGTCTGCTTCCTAAATTGCCCATTTCAGTTCACTACTCTCATCCTCAACTGTGCTGACCTCCCCCAAACTAGAGAATGATTCACCCTTTTATGCCTTTCACTGGGGGTGAGGGAAGGGCAGGTACTGGGCTGTCAGGAGTAAGGAAGGAGATCTGGAGATCTAAATGTTCCTTAGACTTCCAACCCAACGTCCTTAATTTTTACCTTTCTATTCTCACTTCCTGAGGTTACTGATGGGATTAATTCCTGAGTCTTTTTGAAATTCTGTGAAATCAGAAGGACCCTTGGCCATTTCCTTTGCAATTTGAGAATTAGTTTTCTCAAGTCTGCTGTTTTTTATGCCTTGCCCAAGAGCTTTTCAGCTTCTGGAATTCTATTGCTCTCTGATTATTCACCCCTATATTTGTCTCCAGGTTACTTCTGATATCAATTTCACTTTACTCTGACCATTATTTTCTTAGATAGCTCCATAGAATTTATTTTACTATTTTTCAGGTATTAATAGGTTTCTTCAAAGTTATTTTCAAATTATTTTGTATGTAATATGAGAGTTTTTCTTCCAACTTGATTATAAGGCTATTAAAGTCTTCTCTTTTTTGCTTTGATCATTTTCCCAGAGTATCTAATACACTTCACATATCTAGAACTTATGCCTGCAGGTAACTATTAAGTTATTTCTAAGTGACACAATGAATGTATCACCATAAGCCACTCTCAGTATATAAACACAGTATTTGTACAACACTGCATCAGCTTTTTTGCTGATCATTAATGTGTTATAACCTGCAGCTAACTGGAGATTTATTAAATGATAATAACCATGATGATAAGAGAGAGATAGAGATAGAGAGGGAGATAGAGAACATTACAGATGTCTTGATTTTCTAAAGGGGTGTTTCCCTAAATGTGTTCCATGTAACTCCACTGCCATTATATATATAAGCTGACTATTTTGATATTTATATCAAGATTTCTGGAAAATATGCATGCATTGCTACCTCTTGATTCTCCAGTTTTGGTAATAAGTATTGATTTCCCACTCTGAAGAGTAAGGATTTATCTTTACTTCCTCTGCTCCTACACACACATATACTCCTCCCACCTACCCACTTTCCAACGGAGCCATGTTATAATATTGGTTAGAAGTGACTCCATCAGTGCTTTATTATACAGACTAGAAATGCTATTCAAAACTGAGACAGTTTTCCCTTTCCTGCATCATGTTTTTTTTGCCTAAAATAAATGATTGTGTTCTTATTTGTTTTGGCACTCATGAACAAAGGATTCTGGGTTGAATTAATGTGAAAAATACTGGGTTAGGCAAATTTAAATAAGTTTCTCTAATATAGGACTTCTCAGAGCCTTTAATATGTTTTCATGCATGGTACAGCATCTTCTAAACTTACTGTCCATAAAATTCTTTTGTTTATAAGGCACCTTTTCATGACTCTTAGGGCTCACTTTATATATAATGAACTCTGAAACAGTACTCTCAGGTTTATTCAGGACTTTTTTGTTTGTTTTCATGTTTTGAGTGTTACTATCACCTATATTTTTAAAATATACTCAGTTCCCAAGTCAGGACAACCATAAGAAATATTAAATATTTCTTAATCATCAAGAGAGGAAGAAGCAAAGCCCAGCCCCTATTTTATACCGATATGCTTTCTGGTTAAGTGCAGGGTTCAGAATAAAATCACAGAGCACCAAGCAATGACTGTGTAGTTCTCACTGTTGAGGGCAGGGAGATGCAGTAAAATGTTTCCAGGGAGGGTACAGTGACCCAGCCTGATATAGGAACATCTAGAAGAATGTAAAGTCCAAGAGGAGAGTGTGTGGGAAGGTGCAGACTGGAATGATAGGCTACTTCCCCAGAAAGCTCATTTCACCATTGCTAAGACACTTCAGCTAAGTGGTCCTGAGCTGTGAGCAGCTAAGAAGCAAGGTTGGACAAAATGAAACCGTTCAGGATGACTGTGCATTACGTAAGGGACTCAGGGTCTCATTATTGTTGGGTTCTGGCTGGGAAACCTGGAATAGGTTGGCTGGTTTAGAGTAATAGGACTGAATCAGGTAATAATTAACATAACTTAAAACAAATTTTAAATAGTTCTATTCCCATATGATAGAAAAAGAACTCAGACCCTGGGAGACTGACCTACCAAAGGTACACAAGTGAGCTGTGGAGCTGCTAAGAGAGTAAAATTCCTGCACATTTAGTTCAACACTCTTGCTAGTCTACCACTGTACTTTCCATCCATGCTTCTTTGGCATCTCTGGAGCAATGCAACTCACTTAGATTCACCAAGATCCTCATTCTGAGAGCCACTGTCTATCACCTATTGCACTGCTAATGCAAAGGGATATACCCAAGGTCTAGAACCTTCCACCTGAAATTCAAGGTGATACAGACATACTCCCTGGGATTCTGACACATGATGTTCATCAACAGAAGGGCTGCCTATTTGGAAACCCGATGTCACTTACATATGAGAGAGACCAGTTTAGTCTCTAAACACAAAACTAAATAGTCTCCCTGTGTTAACTGCTATTCAGTGCAGTGTAGCCAGACCACCAGAAGCCATAGCACCTTGATGGAAATCTGATGTGCAGAGATGGTGATGTAATGAGGCCTGAGGCCATAATCCCTGGTGCCACACACAGATGGGCAATTCTGCTTTAATAACTCTGATGGCTGCACAGACATAAGCTTGAGAAGGTTGACTTCCCTGACCTGAGTGTCCCCTATCACTTAGTCACCTGGGCCTTGGAATCTTTGGTAACACGCAAGGCCTCTGTGATGTGGGTCCCTTATACTAATGAAAATCGAATGAAACCTTCTGATTTTCTCTGGGTGTCTCAGTAACTTCCAAACACATCACCCTGGGAGGCCATTCTGCTTCATTCTTTGGTGCTTCTTGCCCAGAATGCTTCTGTTCTTTTAAACCAACTCCCAAATTCCATTCCCTCTCACTCTGCCTCCATGCTCTGGTCAGCAGCCTCCATTCTTCAGATCAGCCCAAAAAAGCAGATTTGAAAGATAAATTATTGATCACTTTTGGCAAAGCACCTTGGAACATTTCTACTGTTTTCAAGGGAGAGAGAGGGAGCAGTAGGCATCTCTGCATGCCCAGTTATGCCTGGCTACTCAGAATGTATCTCCTCCTCTTCTGATTCCTTGTTCCTTAGGCTCATACCAATCTCATCCCCCCCCCACCCTTTTTAAATGAAATGTAAAACTAAATTTAAAAACAAAATAGCAACCAAAACTCTAAATCATTTTTAGGAGAAGTACAAAGTGAAAACCCAAGGCTTTCTTTTTTAAAATTTTCCCTGTCTCTCTTTATCCATATATCTCATGTTTTATATAAGAATACCTATAGTGTAAGCATAATTTCACACTATTTTTATTTAGTATTCTATTTTAGAATCTTTCTTCATACATGTTTTTTTCTCAGTGTTGATGGCTACTGGATATTCCTCAAAGTTGATGGCCCAATCACACTTTTTAGAAGAGAGAGTCACCTTATTATATGCATGCCATTCCACTAACTATCCTTGTGCTAGATGCCCATAATTGAGGGAGACATTTAAGCATCTAGTCCTCATGTTGGATTTTAAAAATGAGGAAATGAAAAGGAAAACAAATTAGGTAGGAGGGCAAATATCAGAGGCAAGCAACTGCAGATCAAAACCCAGGCACCAAGAATTCTGGGCTGGATCTACAGAGTCAGAATTGAAGGTTAAATAGAGGCAGGGAAAGCCTGAGACTCAGGAAGTCAGGAATACACAAGACCCAGAGGGTCAAAATGGGGGCTTGGAATGCCCTAGTGATTCAGCCAAGGCAGTAACTTATATGGTCAGATATGCTTCTGTAAAGGGTGTTTGCTATCTTTCTCCCACTCAGTCTTCTTGCTATATTTGGGTGCTCCTAAGGTTGCCACGGGTGGGGTTGTTTAACTGGTGGTACTTGTGGCTAAGGTAACTTTATGCCTATTTGTTCTGTCTTGCCTAAAGCATGGGTCGGAGTACTGGAATTATTAGGATGTCCCCTGGAATTACAAGTTCATGCCCTGGCCATGATGTCTCCCAGAGGAGACACTCATGGTCCTTCCTGGAAGAAGGAGACAGGGAGCCATAATCAGAATGGACCAAGGGCGGGCCCTTCACCTAAAACCAATTTAACAAATGACCTGTAAAAACAAACTGGGCCAATCAGATTTATCCTTCAGGATTTTTACCATTTGGAGACTGCAAGGCTACTAATGAGGCCTGTGTATTAAAACTGTCCACAGAGGGACCTGTCAGCCTTGATGTAGCATGCAGGATGAAGTTATGAAGAAATCCTAACTAAACGTGACGGAAATAAAAATAGAGCAAGCATCTTCATGAAAACATAGTGAGTGGAGAAGAAAATCTGTTCCCCAAAGATAGCACAATTTGTGACTTAGTTATTGCCCACTTCTTCAACTTTTCCTGGGTTAGCACACAGCTCTATCTTTTCATTTAATCTCTTCTTTTTTCCTCCCGGAGGCACCTGAACAAATCTCTGTTCCTTCCAACTAGAAGATTACTGTATCAAAGATCCTAACACTGAAGTCTCAATAAAGAAATTCCTCAGAGATCTCATATGAGGTTTCCTTTAAGTCACATCTCCAATGTGTAAAAAAAATTTGGCAAGAAAAACCAAAATGGCTCGCTGCCTACCTTTACATGCAGACAATTAAACCAATTAAAGAGTGAGGGACGGTATGCCTTTTGCCTTCAAGGTCAGGCCTTGACTCACTAGAACCTTGGCAAAGTCTTGCAGTCTGGAGGGAGTAAGAAATCATCCCTGTGGATGACAGACTTCTAAGCAGATGGCTAGTAAATCAAGGTCCTGATGTGAAATGTTGACGCTTTCTAGCCCAGGAAGATTTGGGTGAAATACTACCAAGTTAATCACGTAGCGTGAGCCACTGGTCACAGTCCTTAAGGAAAAAGATCATTCAGTGTGAGATGAGCTCCTAATTGCAATGAGCAAGATCATAAAACCGATTTAGAGCCCCAAGGCCAGTAGGGTAGAAGGGAGTTATAATTAAGGAGACATCATTTATATTTACAAAAGTGCTTAACAAGAAACTCCTTATTTAGGTGAACGGACTATGTGTCCTAGATATGCATTAAAGAGAAGGGTACCTCACCTCAGGACTGGTATTATTAGATTTATATCATTAAATTCCTAATTACAGTGACAGGTATCTCAATGTATCCTCTATAATCATCATATAGTAAAAAAAAAAAAAGGTACAGATTTGAAAGAGCTTTGTCCAAACACAAAGTCTGTGAATGTCCCCTGTGGGCTGTGAGTCAATCAATTCCCCTTTCCTTGTCTAACAAATGGGACTCATAATTTGTATTCTTCAGGATGGTCTACTGTCTCCCGTTGGTTTCCCCCTGAGGTGGACTCAAACAAGAAAGTTCTGATTCATTTTTGCTTGGAGAGAAGCTTCAGTGGTAGATGCCCACATTCTAGAGAGCCATGAACTCTTACAGACAGTGCCTGTGGTGACTCTGGCATCTGGTCCATAGATATCCACCCTCCAGGCCCTGTGATCTACAGATGTCCGTGACAAACCAGTGTCCTTCAGGCAACAACCACAGCCAGTTGTCCTAGGTCATTGTTTAGAAATGGCAAGACATTTTCATCTCTTTGTGGGTCACTTTATCACACATCATGTCATTCCATCGTCCCAGCAACCTTTGGAGGGGTGCAGAATTACTTACCAAATGAAGAAACTAAAGTTGGGAAAGATGAGGCCAACTATCCAAGGTCACATGACACACAAGTAGCAGAGCTGGGATTTGAACCTGTCATCAGATTACACTGTGCACACTCATCCCATAATCCCATGGAAATTCTGCCAAGAGAGCTGGCAGCATGGCACTTCTCCCTCAGCTACTGCAGGCTGCCCACACTGCTGTCCTTACGGTTCGTCCCAGTTCAGTGCCTCTCAAACATCAAAGTGCATACAAATCACCTGGGGCTACTATTCAACTGCAGAGGCTTACTCTGGAGGTCAGCAGCGGGGCCTGAGATACAAGTGCTCAGGTGGTGCCAATGCTGCTGGTTTGCCAACCATGCTTGGAAGAGCAAAATCCTAGCTGACACCAGCCGTTCCAAATTACTCACCAGATTACTTCAAAGCTCCGTACCTTCCCTTCTCTCAGTAAGTAGTTAGTGGCCAGATCTGCAAAGCAGTCCCAAGTAGTTCTTAATGAAATTAAAACCAGACTGACATCTCTAATACTCTCCAGCTGTTATCCAGTATGTGCCATTAGGGTAAATGTGTGGGAGAGCTGAGAGTTGAAGCTAAAACAATCATATAACCAAGGTCTATTTAAAGCTACAGACAACGCTTGGCTGGTAAGGTAAAGAAATTTAAGGTGCCATCATGGAGTGCAGGCAATAGTAGCTGCAGAAGTAAAATCAATCATTGAATACCGTTTATATTTTAAGTTCTATATACATTTTATAGGTAGTTCTTACAGCAGTTCAGCAAGAAAGGTATTATACTTAGTTATCCACATTCTACTTCCCAATAAAATAATCTAAAGCTATGTCCAAGAATATGTAACATAGGACATGAGAGAATGAGTTTAAATGTAAGTATCAGAAGAAAAATCTGGGTGCAAACAAAGTCGAGCCTGGAATGTGGCTCTCAGTGAGCACCCAAGGATTGCATGCCTACAAGGGTAAGCCATTCTTAGTTCTCAAGTTTCCAGAAGCCAATAAGAAAAGGGGAATCTGCTCAGGTGAACAATTCACAGTGATTATGTCATTGTAAAATCAAACAATTTTCAAAGCTCTCTTCCCACCCAGATCATGTGAAGACACCTGTGGCCTTTCCTACAGACAATCCAGTGTGCTTTGATAATGAGTGACTTTCTCAACAGTGACTCACTATGGACATGAGGGTGGCTTATACAGGGTTATGTTTACAATGATCCCCAGTGGAGGCTGATGCATCAAAACCAAGCATAATTCAGAAATGCAGTCTTTCTGGGACACATGTGACATGGTCTAGTACCTAGCAGTTGGCTACTTTGGTTTGGTTCTGAACTGTAACTTGGACAACTTGAAAAAATGAAAGTGTTATATATTTCAAGAAATCCCTCTTTTCCATTGTCATGGAGCTTTGGAAGATGCTAAGTAACAGTAAGTTAGAAATTGCTCAGACAGCAGGGAACTGTGGTTGAGCGTAGACCCAAATAAGGTAACTGAAAACTGGGTGCAGTAAGTTTCAGGGGATATTGTGAGCAGGAATAGGATTCTTCTCCAAAAACACTTCTCTGAGTCCAGACAGTTGAATGACTAAGGCCTTAAGTTACACTTCACATAGCAAGGAAACAACCTAAATGTCTATTGATAGACAAGTGGATAAAGAAGATGTGGTATATATATATATACAACAGAATATTATCCAGTCATAAAAAAGATAAAATAGTTTTACTTGGAAGAATTTTAAGGCCATTGTAACTGGTCTTCACTTGGTTAAAAGAAAATCTCAGTAAGACATCTATAGAATATTTATACTTCGGGCGCCTGGGTGGCTCAGTGGGTTAAAGCCTCTGCCTTCGGCTCAGGTCATGATCCCAGGGTCCTGGGGTCGAGGCCCGCATCGGGCTCTCTGCTCATCAGGGAGCCTGCTTCCTCCTCTCTCTCTGCCTGCCTCTCTGCCTACTTGTTCTCTCTCTCTCTCTCTCTCTGTCAAATAAATAAAAAATAAAATCTTAAAAAAGAAAGAATATTTATACTTGGGCTGTTATTTCTTCCAAAAATTGTGAAACATATTCCATTCTTCCACCCATCCATTCATTTATTGAACCAATACATATCTGGGGACACCTGCCATGTACTGGGCATGCTTTTGAGAGCACAACACAGTCACTGTCCAAATGGAGGTGGAAGACCAGTGTGGGAGACCCAACAATCACATAACTACCTAGTCCCACAAAAAGTCTTCATGCCCAAGATATTAAGATTCTCCTTTTTTTTTTTTTGAGGGGAGAGGGGTAGAGGAAGAGGGAGAGAATCTGAAGGAGGCTCCGCTCCTAGCACAGAGCCGAATGTGGGGCTCAATCTCATGACCCTGAGAAAATAACCTGAACTGAAATCAAGACATGGATGCTTACCCTACTGAGACACCCAGGCATCCCTCTCCAGTTTTTTCAACCATTCAATATAAATTTGATGGTTTCCATCATGGGTACCATATAGGGTTTATGATTCTGCATGACACACAGATAAATATATAGTTATAAAAGGTGCTAAGTGCCAAGAAGAAAATAACAGAGTGTGTCTATGAGAGAAATAAGGATGGGGATGGTACACAAAGTTAGGGAAGGTGTCTCCAAAAAGGTGGTGTTCACATGAGATCTACAGGATGAGAAGCTCTAAATATGGGTGGATCAGGGGAAGACCATTCTGAATGCAAAACTTCTGAAGATAGGGGAACAGGCAATATGCAACTAAATGGTCACACCTTATGGGATTGGTATTTACCATGCAGTTATGACTGAAGTGTCAACCCAAATAATTACTTTCAGAGTAAATGATCCATAGCTCTTCCTCTTAGCAATAATTATTCAGCAAGGCCAGTTGGACACTCCTCATTTGACATAATAAAACCCTATCACTTATGCGTAAGATGATCCGTGACTTTATCTTCTCTACAGCAGGACACATGCATTCTGCTTATTCAAAATGGATATCAGATCACTAAGAAACATGTTAAAAACAATGGATGTTCTGGCCAATTATGTGGCTTCTCTGAAGACTCACAGCCTTTGAAGTGAAAGCCGCAGGATTTGAAACACCAGTTTTTCCACAGCCGTCAACCTTTGCTGCTATAGTACATGGAGTATTAGAGCTGAAAGAGACCTGGGGGGTCAAATTTAGACCAACTCTTATTTAAATGAATCATTTCCCTTGGGGCTCTGAAGAAGGAGGATGGCAACAACTCAGATGTTGGCACTTTTAGCTCTGCCCTGGAACATCAGCCTTAAGGAAAGCCCCACAGGTCCTCAAGACAAACATGTAGCCCTATTCTACTAACTCCCACCCCAGAAAAAATAATTACATTGTGCATATGCCTACTTTCCCTCAAGACCACAATACCCTGCATAGGATTTTCCTGCATAGGCTCCATGCCTCCTCCCTCCCCCCACCGCCATTTTCTCACTGGATCAGCTCTTACCCTTTGGCCATCGGTCTAGCTTCCAGCATTTCCTCACTCTTCCTTTTCTTTTGCAAAAACCTCAGCTTTTCACTGCCTCCATCTTATTCAACAGACAAGATCCCAGCTCCTGGTGAGCTCTACCTTCTCCTTCCCTGAGCTTATACTAGGGCTGCTGAATGTGGATAGAAAAAGGCAATGGAGCTAGAAGATTCACTTTAAATTCATGATCTCCAGCTTCAAAGGGGCACTCAAAACTGCCCAGCAGGCCCTTTATTTTTCTCTTGTTGGCTTACTTACCTATTCCCTGAGAGGGCTATTTTATACCTTTTTGTCTCCCCCAAAGCCTCCTACATTCCTTCCTCTCTACTCTCAGATGATGACTTCTCATTTCATGGATAAAATTGAAAAATCATCTTCCTTTCACCAAACCTGCAATCTTCATTGGGGCCCATTTTCTCTTTCTTTGCTCTGGTTAAAATGGGAAAAGTGCCCTTCAGCCTCTCAAGGTCCAGTCCCTCTACATGCAGCCTGGATTTCATCCCCTCAAATACTGACCTCCTTGGGTTGTTCCCTCTTTGTATGTTATCAGTCTTTGTCTGACTGGATCAGCCCTACCAATAAACAAACAAGTTCTCCCACCTCTTGTATTTATTATGAAAGGCAAAACAAAAGAAAGTCCACACATTGATCTCACGCTAACTTTTCCCACTTGAGTCTGGCTTTTGCCCCCTTCCCCTCACCAATGATTTCCACTGCAACGCACATGCCAAGTTTCCAAAGACCTGCAGGATAGCAAATCAAATGGACAACTTTCAAGCCTCACCTTATTCAGTTTCTCTGTAGCAGCACCCCTTCCTACGCTCTCTGACTCACATGATTTCCTGTTCTTCCCTTTCTCTGACCTCTAGCTTAGTGTTCTCAGGTCTCGGTCTTGGCTGCTTTTTTCTTGTCCTGAACAATCTCATCTAGTCCAGTGGCTTGTGGTTTTTTAAAAATTGGTTTTCATTTTTATCAAAGAAGCCTGTGCACAGAATTTTAAAGCCAAAGAATACTGGTAAATATCTATTGATATCATTCTCCCAAATCAAACACATGAGACAACATGACAGTTCCATATCTTTTCCTGGAGTCTTTACCTCCTTAGCATCTGCCCTCCTGCATCCTCCCAACCTGGTTCTCCAGCATAGCTGACATCCCATGACTCCCCTTCACCACTCTCCTGTGCCAGGTGAAATCTTTCCTGTCTGGATCCCTTTCTCCTTCTTGGTTTATAAGCTTACTTTGCTGAAGAAAATTCTTCAATAGCTTTTTTTTTTTCTTTAACTGAAGTATAGTTGACAATATTCAAAACCTTTTTAAGAAAGAGTACACCCATCTGAATCCTTGCAATTATGAAAATATACTACTTATTCTGTCTTCATTCTTTTGGCCCACAGTTTACCTAGAATATAATTCTATGTCAAAAACCATGTCCAATCAGAATTCTGAAGCAGTGCTCCATTTTCTTATAATTTTCAGAGTTGCTGTTGAAAAGTCCAATGTCATCTTGATTATTTTTACTTTGTGGGTCATTATTTTCTTTCTGTCTTGAAGCTTTTAGGATCTTCTTTCTATCTTTGGGTTCTACGTTTCACAATGGAAAAAACCAGGTCTTCTTTCATTCATTGTGCTGAGAACTCGATGGTCCCTTTTAAAATGAAGAAATGTGTCTTTTAATTTGGTGACTTTTACAAATTAGTTGGATGGTAGTTTCTTGTATTAATCTTCTGGTGTTTTTCTCTTTTCTTGCTTATTATCTATCCCTAGTATTGCTTTTATATCATCTATGAGACTACCTCTAATTTATCTTAAAACTGTTCTATTGTTTTTAAAAACTTGATTGCCACACTATAATCTTCAAAAATTCTTACTTTATTTCCTGTTTCTTTTTCATAGCATCCTGTCCTTGTTTTATAGATACCGTATCACTTCTTACCACTCTAAGGATATTAATTATCATTTGATTTTGAGGGTATTTTTTCCTACCTTCTCCTTTTCTTTTTGGATTGTTTTGTTCTTTCTTTCATTTTGGAGATGTTCCTAAGATGTCTGCTCTTTTTGTTTATTTATATTCAAAAGATAGTTGATAAAAGCTGCTTGTAAGCTCTGTGAGCTTGGTGGGGCTTAACAGTTGGTATATTTTATTGCAGATTGCAATAGCCAGACTGGTATTCTTTCATTCCTGCTATCTATCAAGATTTTTCCCATCTCTGAGACTTTGGACATCAGGATCTACCTAGAATGCATATACACACACTCATTCAAAGCTTTCTTATCCTTTAGATCTTGGCTTATATATCACTTCTTCATAGAGGCTTTCTCTGACCATCTTATCTAAATAAAACAGCTTTCCATTATTCTCTCCCTGTTTCCTTCCTCTATACTATTCACCACAATTTAATTTATATAGTCAGTGAACTTATGTATTATGTAATTGAGTACTTTCCTGTGTGTTTCCTGTGTTCTGACAATTAGCCCTGTGTGGGCAAGAACTGTTCTATTTTGGTCAATTCTCTCATGTCAGGGCTTGGCACTGAAATACAGCATGCTCCATAAATATTTATTCAAATAATAAATGGATGGATGGGTTAATGAATAGATATTCTAGGTTTTGGGTCAATCTCTATCATAAGTACTTCAGTAACCTTAGGCAAGTCACTTAACTTTCCTAGGCTTTGTTTTATTTCACTTCTTCACAGAGTAACAGTGCTTATTCTACATAAAGATGAATATATGATGAATTTACATCAATGAAATAGTTGATGTAAAAGTGCCTAGTAGGGGCGCCTGGGTGGCTCAGTGGGTTAAGCCTCTGCCTTCGGCTCAGGTCATGGTCTCAGGGTCCTGGGATCGAGCCCCACATTGGGTTCTCTGCTCAGTGGGGAGCCTGCTTCCCCCTCTCCCTCTGCCTGCCTCTCTGCCTACTTGTGATCTCTCTCTCTCTGTTATATAAATAATTAAAATCCTTAAAAAAATAAAAAAAATAAAAGTGCCTAGTAAAAGCTTATATAAATATGAGAGATTATAAAAACTGAATGTGGTTTATTCTACTTATTTTTTTCTTCTTTTCATACTGAAACCTCAATTTAACACTTCAGGGACTGTACCTTGATAGCACCTTCTAAGTGGTGTTGTTATTAAGACTTCTTTTTAGAACCAAATTAACTAAACTCTTAGACGTGATTCAAATCAGACATGGTTTATTCAGACTTCTGAGCAAATAATATCAAAAGAAGGTTCCAGTTTCTAGTTCCATGAAGGGAATGAACAATCTCAACTCATGTTCTACTTTCAAGTACAAGAAAGGAAGAGATAATAGAAATTTCTGTTCAGGCATGAGGTTTAAATTGCCCCTGTGTTTGTATCATAACTGCCCTATAATAGTTGCCAAACTAACCAAAAATAATGATATTCTATTTTAGTAAGAGTGTGGGCAAACTAGAAGGCTTTTTCATTGCTGGTAAAAACTTAAATTGATATAATCCTTCTAGAAAGTAATTTAGAAATACATAGAGCATACCTTGAAGGTATTTTTATTTTTTGGTATCATAATTGTTCTTCTGAGAAATTATCATAAGAGAAAAGCCCAAAACTTAGAAAAAGCTATATATTCAATAATTATTTCAAGTATTAAGTGTATAAGATATTAGAGACATCACATGTTTCCAATAATATATCAAAGGTTAAGTAAATTTATGGTGTTCATTTGGTAAAACATTAAGCAGACATAAAAGTGACTATTATAAAAGCTACCCAGAAACATGGAGAAATACTTATAATACCAATCATCATACCAAATTGCATATATTCTTTGTTACTAATTTTAAAATGTTTGTGTTAAAAGAAAGTTTAAATAAACATGACAAAATGTATTCCATTTAAATGATAAAATAATGGAGGAACTGTTTTCTCATGAGTACCTGGGGATTGGCCATTTGGTCAAATTGCTTGGTATACCTGAATTTCAGGAAAAGGATCTATAAACCCATAAAGGGAGAGAGAAAATCACCCTCAACCAGATATCAAACTTTCTAAAACAGACACTGGCCTGACTTTTCATACACTTCCAACAGAGCCTAGCTTGGACTGGGCACACAGTAAACACAGCTATGATTATCAAAATGCACACTCTATTCATCTTCCTCAGCTCTGGTTCTAGTTCTGAGACTTTCTAATTCTTGCATGTTGTAGGATTGAACACTAATGAGGAAGCAAACAGGCCTCTTTCATTTTTTTAAAGATTTTATTTTTTTATTTGACAGAGAGAGATACAGCGAGAGAGGGAACACAAGCAGGGGGAGTGGGAGAGGGAGAAGCAGGCTTTCCCACAGAGCAGGGAGCTTGATGCGGGGCTCAATCACAGGACCCTGGGATCATGACCTGAGCTGAAGGCAGACGCTTAAAGACTGAGCCACCCAGGCGCCCCAGACCTCTTTCTTTTAAAAGTATCTTATAATACAGGGGGGTGAAGCAGATGTCTCTCGTTCAGGGGTCAATAAACTTCTTCTACAAAAGGCCCAAGAGCAGACCATGAGATCTCGGTTTCCAGTAAACTTTTTACACAGAGCAAATGAATGGGCATGAGTAACAATAAAACTTTATTTACAAAAACAGATGACAGGTTACAGTTTGCTAATTCCAGCTAGTATATTTTCTCCTCATGTGCTTTTGATGCCTCCATTTGTCATTATTATTCAGTTAGTTCCAGGTGTTCCTCACTTTTTTTTTTTAAAGATTTTATTTATTCATTTGACACAGAGAGAGAGATTACAAGTAGGCAGAGAGGCAGGCAGAGAGAGGAGAGAGGAGGAAGCAGGCTCCCTGCTGAGCAGAGAGCCCGATGTGGGCCTCGATTCCCGGACCCTGGGATCATGACCTGAGCCGAAGGCAGCGGCTTTAACCCACTGAGCCACCCAGGCACCCTGTTCCTCACTTTTTTAAACAGTGCCAACCTACTTAACATTAAGCCAATTTAGTGTCATATCCTGAACACATCCTCTGGAGCCTTGCTTTTCAAAGACTACTCAACTGACCTGCAATACCGGCATCACTGGAAGCTGGATAAAAATGAGACTCTAGGGCCCTGCCCCAGATGCACTGAGTCAGAATCTGTATTTTAATAAGTGCCTGAGGCAATTTATATGCATATTATAGTCTGAAAAGCTCTATTTTAGAGGATAAACCAGTTGTCTGTGTAGAGCTTTCTATAATAGCAACGATGCTCTGTGGTTCTTTGAAGAAGTTAGAGAGGCAAGTCAGGGTGTCATCACCTCGTTTCCCTTCTGGATGAATCCTCAACTTCCTTTTGTCTCCATTAAGACTGGCAAAAGTCTACTGACAAATGACAATGTCAGGGACTCTTCCTTTCTTCCCAAATACAGGGCTCATCACTCCATTCTATCAAAGGTTGAACTCAGCTATATAACAATACTTTCACATTCTCTTCATGTGGCTCACCACCAAGATATTAAGTCCCTGAAATAAAGAGGGGGCTAGGATCTTTCTGTCTCTGTCCTATGAGGCTTCTGGAATGGCTCTCTGCCACATGCTTCTCTCCTAGATTCTCTCTCCCTTGGAACCTTCTCTTGGTTTCTCACACATGGGAGTTCTCCAAATTGGTGCCATTTCCTTGAACAGCTCTTGTCCCCCTGTACCTATAGAAATTCCTGATCACAGGAAGCCTACAGAACGGGAGAGGATTTTTCCAAGTGACATATTTGGTAAAGGGTTAGTGTCCAAAATCTACAAAGAAGTTACCAAACTCAACACCCAAAAAACAAATAACCCCAGTTAATAAATGGAAAAAAGACATGAATAGACACTTCCAAAAAAGACATCCAAATGGCTAAAAGACAAATGAAAAGATGCTCAATATCACTTATCATTAGGGAAATACAAATTCAAAAAGCATCATCAGTTACCATCTCACACCTGTCAGGATGGCTAAAATTAACAACACAAGAAACAACAGGTGTTGGTAAAGATGTAGAGAAAGGGGAACACTCCTACACTCTTGGTGGGAATGCAAACTAGTGTAGCTACTCTGGAGAACAGTATGGAGGTTCCTCAAAATGTTAAAAATAGAATTACACAGTGATCCAGCAATTGTACTATGAGGTATTTACCCAAAGGATAAAAAATACAGATTCAGGGCACCTGGGTGGCTTGGTTGGTTAAGTGACTGCCTTCGGCTTGGGTCATGATCCTGGAGTCCCAGGATCGAGTCCCATGTCAGACTCCCTGCTCTGCAGGAAGTCTGCTTCTCCCTCTGACCCTCTACCCTCTCTCATGCTCTCTCTCTCTCTCTCTCTCTCAAATAATAAATAAAATCTTTTAAAAATACAGATTCAAAGGGATACATGCATCCTGATATTTACAGAAGCATTATCAACAATAACCAAACTATGAACAGAACCCAAACGTCCATCAACTGATGGATAAGTAAGATGTGGTATATATGATGGAATATTACTAAACCATCAAAAAGAATAGAATCTTGCCATTTACAATGACATGGATGGAACTAGAGTGTACCATGCTAACTGAAATATGTCAGTCAGAGAAAAACAAATACCATGATTTCACTCATATGTGGAATTTAAGACAAAAAAACCCAGATGAACAAATGGGAATGGGGGGGAAAAAAGAGAGGGAAACAAGCCATAAAAAACTCTTAATGATAGAGAACGAACTGAGGGTTGATGGAAAGAGGTGGGTGGGGGATGGGCTAGACGGATGATGGGTATTAAGGAGGGCAATTGTTATGATGAGCACTGTGTGTTGTATATAAGTAATGAATCATTAAATTCTACTCCAGAAACCAATACTGCATTGTATATTAACTACCTTAAATTAAAAAAAATAGAGAGAGAGAGAGAAATTCCTGATCACACTCTGGGTTTTAGTCTTGCTATTTCTTCCCTTGAGGCTTATAGTCTCTGCAGGTTCCCATACCCCTGGAAAATAGATATAAATAATGGTAAAAATGATTTTTTTTCTCTCCAGTTTCTCAGGTACACTTGTACACCAGATTTTCAAACCACTTTCTGTGTCCTAGGATGGCAAAAGTTTTTATTCATTCAATACATTTGTTTTGGATGACTTACATGCCAGGGATTGTATTACATTCTGGGGAGATGGATGCATTCAAAATGTAATATTTTCCCTAAATAACACCTTGTATTTGACTGAAATCATAAGTATACTGATGTTGAAAATCAGATTATTGAACACTGGAGGTTTTTTGGTATGTGATCAAATCAGATGCTAAATAATTACATTGATCACTGTCTGAATCAGTGTCAGCACTACTCAAAAATGGAGTGGGAGTCCCTAAAGTAGCAGGATTTTGGATATTCTTTCCCCAAGGCTGCACAAATTCACCCATTTTATGCTTTGGTTATGGTATATGTAATGCAAGTGTGAGTGATTTGGGCTCATATTAAATCACATTCTGTTTTTCATTGCCCTAACAAATAGGCCATAGGTCAGAAGAGCTTTTATATGGGAGACAAGGTAGAGGGTGGCATCATAAAACTAGGGTGCGTGAATTATTGCTCAAAGGCTAGGAATAACAAGAGGTTTCTTAAAGATTCCTGACCAGCCAGGAATTATCCTGGAAGGGTTGAGTGTCTGGCAGGAGATGGACATGAAAATACAGACTAGCAAAACTCTAAAGCTGACCTTAGGTGAATTTTGACAAAATTTTTTTCTTTAATGTGGAGATTTATTCACCAGGCTTGATTGCATATATATATTTTTTCTCTTTGGCAGAGGATCCTTCCACTCAGTATCTCAAAGTGAGTTTCAAATAACCATTTCAGGAGATAGTCCAAGGTGGTGGAGGAATAAGAGACCTTAGTTTCTTTTAGTCCTAGAAATTCAGCTAGATAACTACCAAATCATGCTGAACACCTGTGAACTCAACTGGAGATCCAAGAAAAGAATAGCTGCAATTCTACAAATAGAAAAGCGACCACTTTCTGCAAGGTAGAAGGTGTGGAGAAGTGAATGTGAGGTGATATATGGGAAGATAAACCACTGGGGGAGGGAGCTTCCATCAGCGAGCACTGGAAAGTTATATATATAGCAATGGAGCACAAAATCAGAACTTTTAAAAATTCTGCTCCAGTGAGGGATGTCCCTGCCTGAAAGGCGCTCAGGTGGTGAAGTGGGGTGGAATCCTGGGTGGGACAATGTGGTCTCAGGATCCCCAGGATCATAGGAAGACCAGGAGTGCCTGAGTGTGGCAGAGCTCCCAGGCATTGGAGCAGGGAAGCTGGCTGCAATCAGCAAGCCCAGGAATGGGCTCTCAGCTGGGTGTTGCCATAAACCACAAACCATGGCACATTTGGATGACTGTTCTACAAGCAGGGACCCACCAAGCAGCAAAACCACAGTGAGACTCCTCCCCTTCCTCTCCCAGGAGAAGTAGTGTGGGTGTGAACCACAGGAGTCTGCAGGGTTTGGATACCTGAAATAGGGCTGCGTGCCTGAGATAGAAATGCTTGGTCACAGGCTGAGTGAGCATGGAGTGCAGATGGAGATCAGGAAAAGACAAGAGTGATTGACTGCTTTTCCTGAGGGTGAACTGAGGAGTGGGCCCCGAGCTCTTAGCTCTGGGCTGGACACTGGAGGCTACCATTTTCATTCTCATCCTCTAAAATGGCACAGAAAGCCTTCAGGGAACAAAAGCTACATAGAGCAATCTGGAGCAACTTACTTAGCCTGGCTCCCTGGCAAGGGTGGTGCAATTCTGCTTGGGGCAAAGATACCTGAGAATCAGTGCAACAGGCCCCTCCCCCAGAATGTCAGCAAGTACAGCTGGCTAAGACAAAGTTTACTAATCATAGAGAACTGCAAAATTCTAGTGCTAGGGAAAAACAGTATATAGAATTCATGTTTTTTTTTTCCCATAATTCCTTAGTCTTTCAATTTAATTTTTTTCTCTTTCCTTTATCAACCAATTTCTTATTTTATCATAGTTTTCTTAAAAATCTTTTTTAATTTTCATTTTTATAGTTACATTCTATCCTTTCATTGTATTTAATTTTATTTTTGTAAATATATAAGTTTTTCTTTCTTTACAATATTGGGATCTAGTTTTCTAACAAACAGACCAAAATACACACAAGATCCAGTATATTGTTTTGTTTTGTTCACCTGTCTGATTATATTCTTTTAAAAATTTTTAAATTTTATTTTCAGTATTGTGTATCTTCTGATTTGTTTAGTGTCTATTTCTCTGGGGTCATTTTTGCCAGGTTAGTATTTTTTTCTCTCATTCATCTGTTTATCTCTGAAGAGAATGACAAGACACAGAGAAACCCCCTCAAAATCAATAAAAATAGGCCAACACCCTGACATACAACAGTGAAACTTGCAAATCTCAGAGACAAAGAGAAAATCCTGAAAGCGCTTGGGGATAAGAGGTCCATAACCTACAAGGGTAGAAACATTAGACTGGCAGAAGACCTAGCTACAGAGACCTGACAGGCCAGAAAGGACTGGCTTGATATTTTCAGGGTGCTAAATGAGAAAAATACGCAGCCAAGAATACTTTATCCAGCTAGGATGTCATTCAAAATATAAGAGACCAAAAGCTTCCAGGACAAACAGAAACTAAAAGAATTTGTGATCAATAAAGCAGCCCTGCAAGAAATAAAAGGGATCCTTTAAGCAAAGAGAGAGCCCAAAAGTAACATAGACCAGAAAGGAAAAGAGACAAAACACAGAAACAGTGACTTTACAGGTAATACAATGACACGAAATTAATATTTTTCAATAGTTACTCTGAATGTAATTGGACTAAATGCCCCAATCAAAAGACACAGGGTATCTGATTAGATAAAAAAACAAGACGTATTGATATGCTGTCTGTGAGAGACTCATTTTAGACCCAAAGACACCTCCAGATTTAAAGTGAGGTAGTGGAAAGCCATTTATCATGCTAATGGACATCAAAAGAAAGCTGGGGTGGCAATCCTTATATCAGACAAACTAGAGTTTAAACCAAAGACTGTAATAAGAGATGAGGAAGGACACTATATCATAATTAAACGTTCTATCCAACAAGAAGTTCTAACAATTGTGAATATTTATGCCCCTAACATGGGAGCAGCCAATTACATAAACCAATTAATAACAAAATTAAAGAAATACATTGATAATAATACAATAATAGTAGGGGACTTTAATCTTCCCTCACTGGAATGGACAGATCATGGAAGCAGAAAATCAATAAGGAAACAAGAGCTTTGAATGGCACAGTGGACCAGATGGACTTCACACATATACACAGAGCATTCCATCCTAAAGCAACAGAATACACATTCTTCTCAAGTGCACATAGAACATTCTCCAGAATAGATCATATACTGGGTCAAAAATCAGGTCTCAATCTGTACCAAAAGACTGAGATTATTCCCTGCATATTTTCAGACTAGAATCCTCTGAAACTGGAACACAATCACAAGAGGAAAGTTGGAAAGATCTGAAGTACATGGAGGCTAATGAACATCCCATTAAAGAATGAAGGGGTCAACCAGGAAATTAAGGAAGTATTAAAAAACTCATGGAAACAAATAAAAATGAAAACACAGCTGTTCAAAATCCTTGGGATGCAGCAAAGGCAGTCCTAAGAGGAAAGTATATAGCAATACAAGCCTTTCTCAAGAAATAAGAAAGGTCTCAAAAACTCAACCTCACTCTACACCTAAAGAAGCTGGAGAAAGAACAGCAAATAAAGTCTAAACCCAGTATGAGAAGAGAATTAATAAAGAGTAGAGCAGAAATCAGTGAAATAGAAACCAAAAAGAACAGCAGAACAGATCAATAAAACCAGGAGCTGGTTCTTTGAAAGAATAAAGACTGATGAACTCCTGGCCTAACTTATCAAAAAGAAAAGAGTAAGGACCCAAATAAATAAAATCATGAATAAAGAGGAGAGATCATAACCAAAACTGAAGAAATACAAGCAATTATAAGAACATATTATGAGCAAGTATATGCCAACAAATTAGGCAATCTGGAAGAAATGGATGCATTCCTAGAGACATATAAACTACCAAAACTGAAACAAAAAGATAGAGAAAACCCAAAAAGACCCAAAAAATATCCTCGTACTCAAAGAAGAGTATGGGGCCAGGTGGTTTCCCAGAGGAATTCTACCAAACATGTAAAAAAGAGTTAATATGTATTCTTCTGAAGCTGTTTCAAAAAACAGACATGGAAGGAAAACTTCCAAACCCTATAAGACCAGAATTACCTTGATCCCAAAACCAAAGACCCCACCAAAAAGGAGAATTAAAGACCAATATCCCTGATGAACATGGATGCAAAAATTCTCACCAAAATAATAGCCAATAAGATCCAACAGCACATTAAAAAGATTACACACCATGACCAAGTGGGATTTATTCCTGGGGTCAAGATTGGTTTAATATCGGGGTGCCTGGGTGGCTCAGTGGGTTAAAGCCTCTGCCTTTGGCTCAGGTCATGATCTCAGGGCCCGGGGATCGAGCCCCACGTCAGGCTCCCTGCTCGGTGGGGAGCCTGCTTCTTCCTCTCTCTCTGCCTGCCTCTCTGCCTACTTGTGATCTCTCTCTCTGTGTCAAATAAATAAATAAAATCTTAAAAAAAAAAGATTGGTTTAACATCTGCAAATCAATCAATGTGATACACTATATAAATAAAAGAAAGGATGAGAACCATATGATCCTCTCAATAGATGCAGAAAAAGCATTTGACAAAGTACAGCATCCTTTCTTGATTAAAACTCTTCACATGTACCAAGAGAGGGAACATACCTCAATATCATAAAAGCCATACACAAAAAGCACTCAGCAAATATCATTCTCAATGGGGAAAAAATGAAAGCTTTTCCTCTAAGGTCAGGAACATGACAGGGATGTCCACTCTCAACCACTGTTGTTCAACATAGTACTAGAAGTCCTGGCCTCAGCAATCAGAAAAAAAAAAAGAAAGAAAGAAAAAGAAAGAAAGAAAAAATAAAGAAAGAAAAATCATCTGAATCGACAAAGAAGTCAAACTCCCATTCTTCCCAAATGACATGATACTGTATGTGAAAACCAAAAAGACTCCAGTCCAAAATTTCTAGAACTCATATAGGAATTCAGCAAAGTTGCAGGATATAAAATCAATTCACAGAAATTAGTTTCATTTAGGGTGGCTCAGTCAGTTAAGTCTGCCTTTGGCTCAGGTCATGATCTCAAGGTCCTAGGATCAAACCCTGTGTTGGGGGGGGGGTCCCTGCTCAGCAGGGAGTCTGCTTTTCCCTCTGCCCCTCCCCTTACTTGTGCACTCTCTCTGTGTCAAATAAATAATAAAATAAAATCTTAAAAAAGAAAGAAATCAGTTTCATTTCTATACACTAACAGTGAGACAGAAGAAAGAGAAATTAAGGTCAATTCCATTTACCACTGCACCCAAAACCAGAAGATACCTACGAATAAACCTAACTAAAGAAGCAAAGGATCTGTACTCAGAAAACTATAGAACACTCATGAAAGAAATTGAGCAAGACACAAAGAAATGGACAAACGTTCCCTGCTTGTGGATTTGGAAGAACAAGTATTGTTAAAATGTCTATGCTACCTAGAGCAATCTATATGTTCAATGCAATCTTTATCAAAATACCATCAACTTTTTTTCACAGAGCTGGAACAAATAAACCTAACATTTGTATGGAACCAGAAAAGACCCTAAATAGCTAAAGGAATGTTGAAAAGAAAACCAAAGCTGGTGGCATCATGATTCCTAACTTCAAGATCTATTACAAATCTCTAATCATCAAGACAGTATGGTACTGGCACAAAAATAGACATATAGATCAATGGAACAAAATAGAGAACCCAGAAATGTAATCTCAACTCTATGGTCAATTAATCTTTGTCAAAGCAGGAAAGAATACCCAATGGAAAAAAAGGCAGTCTCTTCAAGAAATGGTGTTGGGAAAATTGGACAACCACATGCAGAAGAATGAAACTGGACCATTTTCTTATACAATACACAAAAATAGATTCAAAATGGATGAAAGACCTTAATGTGATAGAGGAATCCGTCAAAATCCTAGAAGAGAACACATGCAGCAAATTCTGTGACCTTAGCCGCAGCAACATTTTGTTTCCCTTGGCAAGGGAAACAAAGCCAAAGATGAACTATTGGGACTTTATCAAGATAAAATCTTTTGTTCACCAAAGGAAATAGGCAACAAAACCAAAAGACAACCAAGAGAATGGGAGAAGATATTAGCAGATGTCTAAGCAGATAAAGGGTTAGTATCCAAAATCTATAATAAACTTATCAAACTCAACCCCCAAAGAACAAATAATCCAACCAAGAAATGGGTAGACAACACAAACAGGCATTTCCCAAAGAAGACATAAAAATGGCCCCCACACACATGAAAAAATGCTCAACATCACTCAGCATCAGGGAAATACAAATCAAAAGCACAATGAGATACCACCTCACACTGGTTAGAATGGCTAAAATTAACAAATCAGGAAATGACAGATGTTGGTGAGGATGCAGAGAAAGGGGAACCCCCTTACACTGTTGGTGGGAATGCAAGCTGGTGCAGCCTCTCTGGAAAACAGTATGGAGTTCCTCAAAAACTTGAAAATAGAGCTATCCTACAACCCAGCAATTGCACTACTAGGGATTTATACCAAAGATACAAATGTAGCGATTTGAAGAGGCACCTGCACCCCTATGTTTATAGCAGCAACAGCCACAATAGACAAACTATGGAAAGAGCCCAGATTTCCATTGACAGATGAATGGATAAAGATGTGTGTGTGTGTGTGTGTGTGTGTGTGTGTGTGTGTGTACACACACACACACACACACACACGAATACTACTCAGCCTTCAAAAAATGAAATCTTGCCATTTGCAACAATGTGGATGGAACTAGAGGTATTATGCTAAGTGAAATAAAGTAATCAGAGAAAGACAATTATGATATGATCTCACTCATATGTGGAATTAAAGAAACAAAACAGGACCATAGGGGAAGAGAGGAAAAAATAAAACAAGATGAAGTCAGAGAGGGAGATAAACCATAAGAGACTCTTAATCATAGGAAACAAACTGAGGGTTGCTGGAAGGAAGGGGATGCGGGGATGGTGTAACTGGGTGATGGACATTAAGGAGGGCACATGATGTAGTGAGCACTGGGTGTTATATGAGACTGATGAATCACTGACTTCTACCTCTGAAACTAATAATACATTATATTTTAATTAATTGAATTTAAATAAACATTAACTTTTTTTAAAAAAAGGGAAGGATATAGAATTGGGGAAGAGAAGTAAGGGAGCCTTCAAAACTTCTGGTAATTTTCTATTTGTCAATTTAGCTGTTAGAAATAGTTTTTTTTTTTTACCATATTTGCTATACTATACATATACTTTTAAATACTCTTCTATCTACCTAATTGATAATGAAAGAAAACGAGAAAGAAAAAAAAAACCAAAAAACAACAACAAAAAACACAAATGACCATTTCAAAATCTTAGTCTAGAATCTAGATGGGAAGCCTCCAAACCAGGAATTAAGAGTAATTGAATATACCAGTGGAGGGGTTGGCAACTGAATTTATAATTATCAGTGTACCTAAATACCTTTCTAAAACATAACAGCAAAAAATTCAAAGCATAAGAGTAATGACTGCCAGATCTCACTGTGAAAAACTTAACATATATATGCATATATAAATGCTATATATATATATATATACACACACACATATATGTATAAATATATATATATATATAGCATTTAAAATGCCATAAGAAATGCCAGGAAGACAATTGTAAAGTGCAAGCAAAAAGCTGGGAATTATTTTTTGCAAAATTTATGACATAATTGCATATTATACATTTAACAATAAATATAGAGCCCTTAAAAATCAATAAGAAAAATCCAATACCCTAAGCTAACAAAGGTATATTAGTAATGCTCATAGTTGGAACAGCAAAATCTCAGTGGCTTATTACAATAGAAATTCTTTCTTACTCACATAAAGTCTAACATATGTAAATGTTTCTCATTGGTAGAAGGCTTTTCTCCCTATAAAAATTAAGAGCCCACGTGTTTTGCACGTGTGGCTCCATCATTTTCAACATGTGACTTCCAAGATGGTTGCATTCCAGTGTACCAAACAATGAAAGAGGAAAAATCTAGAGGGTTCATGCATGGGATTTTTTACAGGCTTGGCTAAGAAGAGACATATGTCATGTTCACTTATATTCTGTTGGTTAAAACTAAGTCACACACATGTGGGAATACTTAAGTGCAAGGGAAGTAGAAAATATTGTATAGCTGTGTGTCTAGGAAGAAGAAGAAATGGTTGGTGAACATGTACCTAGTCTCTGTACAGTCAAATTACATGCCTTATAGGAGTCAAATGTCATCTGTATATACCCACACTTACACATAAACACATAAAACTAGATTAGTCTCAATTTAAGCCATGACCCTAAGATAATAGATGTGAAAGCACCATTTATATCTGCAAAGAAAGTGTTCACAAAGCAGTCTTGCAATGCAACCTCCCATCTGCCTCAAGAGCATAAAAAGAATTTTAAGTTACAGATGCAAAGAGTATTTATTTAGAGACAAAGAATTATTGGTGTTCTATGAGGCCCATACCTCTCCTCCCCCCTTTTAAGCCTAGGAAAGAGATTTCAATGAGACAACTTGGAGAACTTAATTTATGTCCTCTGGAATGTGTCTGACTCATGCCTGAGAATTCTAAAAAGAAAAACGCTGGAGTAAGTAGCTGGCAGAAGAGAACTAGAGGTTGCAGTTTAGGGAGTAACTTCATTCCTTCCACAAAAAGATTTGTTTCTGGTGGGTCAAATTTGAGGGCCACATGCCAGGGAGAGCTGAAGAGCAGTTGTCTCAGATCCTGTCTACACACGGGAACTTCAGCAAAGCAATTTGGATATGTCCTGTGAGATCTTAGAGGCTCAGAAAGGCATCTTAAGTGAATAGCCAGAAGAATGCATCCACTTGTATCAAGGGAATTATAAGTGAGATATTCCCAACAGAAGGGTGGGATGGGGATCTCCAAAGAACCCATAGAAATGCTCTATTAGTAAAAGAATGAGCTTAAACACTTGCCAGGACCAGACAGAGCTGAGGCCAACTCATCAGCATCAGTCAAGTAAGAATTCTCCTGTGTCCCTTTGTCCTTCTTGCTCCTCACACTTGAGTTTTGTAGGATCAAAAGCCAAGTGGTCAAGTCAGAGGAGAAGTAGAAGTGCTCAAAGGGGAAAAAAGAAAAGGCCCCCTAATGAGTACAGGCAGCAGACCCACATGAGGCAAACTGAAAGGTCAGGAATCTGGGGGAAGGACTTTGCCTTTAAGTGAAGATTGAAGTTCATATTATTACTCTGGGGTGGACATTAACTACTGACCCAAACTGCTTTGTGACCGAAAGTGACTTAAGGACTTCTCTTTATCTGAAGTGACCTGGTTTTTGTCTGAGAGGAGGATGAGTACACTTTAATGTGCACTGTGAGACTGCACACTGTGACTTCAATACAGTCATTTCAATCATACATGAAGATGTTTGTGAGAAGATAATGACAACATGCTAACAAGGAGATTCTTTGGAGGGTCAGATTGTGGCCAAATGAGTTTCCTTTGTATGTTTGTGTGTCTGTATGTGTCTATGTCTTTCAGTTTCCACAGTGCACACTGCATTTACCATACAATCAGGATATGCAATACAGTAAACTGGCCAAAACTGTGAAATGCAATAAATTGTATATAACTGTAAGATATTTTGCCACCTTCTCTTTTGCAAGCGAACTATTTCCTGGATACCTCACCTCAACACTGTTGAATGCAGGAGACATTGTCATTTGATTTATGAACATTAAACTAATTTTAATGGCCATATTCGGTATCTATGTCTTAAAGTGTCAGCTTACATGAATTGAGTGGTCATTTCACATTGTAACCATCTCATCTACCTTTTTGTTCTCCAACATGTTTCTGTAATTTCTTATTTCCTCCTTTTCTGAGTCCTTCTTAAAGTTCTGTAATTTAAAAGAGGAAATATTTGCATCCATCTCAAATCCTATATCCCTTGTAAATCTCTTCCCCTTCCTGACTTCCACAGTAAGTGAATCTGGACCACATAATTGAGCAACTAACTATACTTTTTGACTCCTTCCTGGATGTTGGTCTTATTCTTTTAACTAGATGGCAATTTTCTTGAAGCTAAAGAATGCTTGTAGTCTTCCAAATGCCATGAACCCCTAACAACCTATTCCTAGGCACACATTAGACAGAGTCAAATTTTTGCATTACACAGATTTAAGAAACAGTCTTCATTCCAGTTTCTCCTGTGTGATAACAAAAACCACCACTCAGAAAGTTTTTCCTAGACACAATTAGAAGACTACTGTTGTTTTTCTGGTTTGTACTTTCTTGCCTTCTGGTTTCTCTCCTGTCAACAATATTATCTGAGGGCCTGTATTTGGATGGGTTTAGTGATCCATATGCCAAATGAAGCTTAGAAAAAGAAGGAAGAATGAAAATAAATATCTGCAAATACTTCAAACCACACACACCTGTTGTTTGATCTGGTTGGGAGTTTGAGAGTGATCAGCAGACTATTTGTGCTTACACTATTCCCCCAATAACAAAGTACTTGAGACAGTATCTACCCTCCTCCTCCTCCTACTACTATTACTACTATCCTTAGCTACCTTTAATGGACAGACTTCCCTTTGTATTTTACTAGTCACTTTATAAACATTACCTCAACGAATTCTCACAACATTGATAAAATATACAATTACTCCCATTTGCAGATGAGGAAACAGAGGGATTAAATGAATTATCCATGGTCATCAGCTGCTAAATACCAAGGACAGGATGTCAGTTCAGGATTGCTGGCTGCTGCTGCTGCTGCTTCTTCTTCTTCTTCTTCTTCTTCTTCTTTTCTTCTTTTTAAAGATTTTATTTATTTACTTGACAGAGAGTACAAGCAGGGGGAGAGACAGGCAGAGGGAGAAGGAGAAGCAGACTTGCTGCTGAGTAGGAAGCCTGATCCAGGGCTTGATCATAGGACCCTGAGATCAGGACCTGAGCCAAAGGCAGACGCTTAACCAACTGAGCCACCCAGGCACCCCTGGATTACTGGCTTCTAATGACTACTTTTTCTACTATTCAACCATGTTTCTTAAAAAGCTGTTTCTTTTCTTTTTTTAAAAAAAGATCTTTCTTTCTTTCTTTCTTTCTTTCTTTCTTTCTTTCTTTCTTTCTTTCTTTCTTTATGAGAGAGAGAGAGAGAGAGCATGAGCAGGGTGGGACAGAGGGAGAGGGAGAAGCAGGATCCCCACTAAGCAGGGAGCCCAATGTGGGGCTCAATCCCAGGACCCAGGGATCACAACCCAAGCTGAAGGCAGACGCTCAACCAACTGAGACACCCAGGAACCCCAGAAAGCAGTTTCTTAAAACATCTCTTAAGAAATTTACAAACAGCAGTTAAATGTGCACTCATTCTATGACTCACCAATTCCACTCCTATCTACCCAAGAGAAAGCACAAGTCTACATAAAGACTTACATACAAATGTTAATAGCAGCTTATTAGATATAGCCAACGTGTGGAAAAATTTCAAATGTCAATCATTAGATGAAAAGATAAATAAAATGTAGTGTCATGTAATAGAACACTACTCAGCAGTAAAAAGGTAGGCACTACTAATACATACAAAAACATGGATGAACCTCATAAACATTATGCTGACTAAAAGAAGTCAGATTTAAAAGACTATGTATTTTATGATTTCATTGATAGGAAATTTTAAGAAAAGGCAAAACTGTAGAAATAAAAACCTGATCAGTAATTTATGAGGGCTAGGGATATAAATAGGGAAGAACTTCAAATAGGAAAGGGAATTCTTTTATGGCAATGGAATTATTCTAAAGCTGGATTGTGATGATGGTTGCACAGTTGTTCAATTTACTAAAAATTATCAAAGTGTAAATTTACAAAGGGAGAACTATATGATATTTCTACTTCAGTGAAGCAGTTGAAAATGAATATAACCACTTTAAGTGTACACATGAAAAATGCATCACTCTAATATTGATGTTGGCATTTTCCTCACTTCTGAAAGTTCTGTTGTATTCCTTCCTAGTCAATCCCTATTGCTCCCTGGGTTGAGGCAAACGCTGATTGATTAGTTTTGCCTATTCTAAAGTTCATATAAGTGAAATCATACAGTATTTTCTCTTTTGTTTTGAATTTACCACTTAGCATAATGTTTTTGGGATTTATCTATATTGTTGGATGTATCAGTAGTCCATTCCATATTTCATTGTATGAATATAACACAATTTATTTATGTTGGTGGAAATTGACATTATTTCCAATTTTTGGCTATTATGAATAAAAATACTATGAACACTCACAAGTCTAAAATTTTAACTTTGTTGATTTTCTCTATTACTTGTTTTATATGTCATTTATTACTTGGAATTTTTAGTTTCTCCTATTTACTTTGTTTTAATTTGCCTTTTCTTTTTTCACTTCCTAAGGAGGAAACTTAGATTGTTGATTTCAAACCTTTCTTTGGTTCTAATATATCCATTTAAATCCATAATGTTCCTCTGAGCACCACTTTAGAAGTATGCCATAAATTTTGATATATTTTCATTATATTTCATTTCACAATCCTAATTTCTTTTATGCTATTTTCTTTAACCCATAGGGCATTTAAAAGTGTTGCTCTATTTGTAAATATTCCAAATTTATATATCTTGTTATTGCTGACTTTTGATTTAATATTCCTATGGTTATTCTATAATTTCAACTAAGTCAATTGGATGATTAATATTGTCAAATCTTCTACAGACTTACTTATTTAACTACTTATTTATTTTATTAATTACTGAGTAAGTCATGTTAAAATTTCCAGCTGTAAAAGAGAATCTATTTCTCTGTTTAGTAGTAAAACTTTTGCCTTATGTATTTTGCAACATAATTATTAGGGACCAACACATGAAAGATTATTATGTCTGCTTGATGATTTTATTCTTTTATTATTATTTTATGTCTATCTTTAACTATAATAATACTTTTTATTTTATTTGGCCTATACTAATGTAACTGTTAAAGCTTTTTGATGCTTAGTACTTACCCAATTTACTTTGATAATTTTAATTCTCTTTTGATTTTAAGATGTGTTTCTTTCAAAGGACACATATTTTGCTCTTGTGTTTTAATTTAGTATGACAGTCTCTACCTTTTAACTGAAGTGTTTAGTATATTTACATTTAATGTAATTGCTGATAGGGTAAGTAAGCCTATCATTTTAGTATATGTTTGTTCTTCTGTTTGTCTCTTCTGTTCCTTTTTTATTCTGTTGTATCTTTCCTGCCTATTTTGGGTAAATTGAATAATTTTAAGTATTTCATTTTATCTACTTTATTCATTTTTTAGATATATCTCCTTGTGGTTTTTTTTAGTTGCTTCTCTAGAGATTCAATATGCACCTTTTTTTGCATCTTTAATTCATAAGTGTACCTTTAAATATTACACTTCTTTCCAAACAATTTAAGACTATTAATATACTTTAGTTTATGCTACTGTTTTACTATCCTTTATCTTCTCATCATATATTTTACTTTCTTCACATGCTATCGATGTCACAAAGCACTGCTGTCACTTTGCTTAAATGTCAATAGCCTTTTAAAGATATGAAAACACACATATAAATAAAAACAATATAAATAAAAATTTTATATTTACTCCCTATGATGTTTTTCATTCTTTCCTGTAGATCTGAGCTTCCATATGGCACAATTTCCCATTTAGCTTGATGAACTTATTTTAGTACTTCTTGTAATGTAGGTATGTGGTGTTAATTCTCTCATCTTTAGCATATTTAAAAATCCTTATTTTGTCTTCAGTTTTAAAGGATGTATTATTCACGGGATCGGAGATTCTAGTTTGACAGCTTTCCCCCCCTTTCAGCACTTTCAAAGATGTCTCGCCATTGTTTTCTGTCCTCCATTATTTCTGATGGGAAGTCAGTCATAATTGTTATCATTGTTCTTGGGATGTAATGTGTTGTGTGTGTCAATGTGTGTTTCCAATTAAAGATTTTCTTTTTAATGTTAGCACATATCAGTTTGAGTATGATATGCTTATGTTTGGTGTAATTGTCTTTCTCTCACTTGTGGTTTATGAAGCATTGGTATTTTCCATCAATTTGGGACAATTTAGCCCTTCAGCCATTGTCCCTTCAAATATTTTTCTGTCTTCTTCCTCTATCTCATTTGCTTCTAGAATCTCAAATACAAATGTATAGATCATTTGATATCGTTTCTTAGTTCTCATTTGCTTTGTTTCTTTTTCTTTCATTCTTTTTTTCTCTCTACATTTCAGTTTGGTTAATTTCTTCTGGCTCCTCTTCAAGTTTGCTGATTACTACCTCTGATTTTCCAGTGGTTATAAACACTTTTGAATAAATTCTTTTCTTGTATCATATTTTTTTATCTTTAGCATTTCCATTTATTTCTTTTTTTAGTTTTCATGTTTCAGAAAGACTTATCAACTGTTAATATACATTGTCCACCTTTTCCACTAGATCCTTTAACATATTTATTGTAGTTATTTTATTGCCCCTGCTGAGGATTCCAACATTTTGACCACCTCTGGCAATGCTCCTTTTGACTGTTTCCTCTTTTCACCCTAGCCTACACTTTGTTGCTTCTTTGCCAGCATCTTTATTATCATATGCCAGACACTGTATATAAAAAACCCAATAGAGACTTAATTAAACAATATTTACTCTCAGAAAAGAGCATGTCTCTCTTCCTGTAAGACCACTAGTTGAGGAAGTTTATTTAATTTCTTATGCAGTTTATATGGGTCTATAGTTTGATGCAGCATTAGTTAGATTCAGTTTACCACCAGCTTTAAATATTTTTAGAGGAAAACCAGGAATTTCCTTTCAGTAAGGCCTAGAATTTCTGGTGAGCTCTTTATGCTTTATATCCCAAGTTCCAGCTTCCCGGTGAATTCTTTATGCTTTACATCCAACATTCTACCTTTCTGAATACTTCCAAAGAACGTCTTAATTTCTTATTTATTTATTTATTTCTCTTTCTTTCTTTCTTTTTCTTACTTAGCAGCCCACATCTTTGTACACACCTTTTTAGGTTCCTGGAAAATTCTTTTTGTTCTTCAGTTCTACTGGGGCCAGGACTAGGCTGAGTTAAGCAAGGCACCCAGATGTAAAACCTCAGAGTTGTAAAGGTGCAGAGTTGGGGTGGTTGTGAATGGCTTGAACAATTTGGTTAAACGAAACCTGGATGTGAAGGTAGCCAATACTAAATGAAGCTGGAATGCCAGAACTGCCTTAGTATGTTGTAGAGGAAAGTATCTGAAGTCTTAGAGAGACTGGAATGCCAGAGTGGGTTTATCATGTAAGGTAAGACCTGTTTACCCACTCCCTCATCATGTCCTCTGCAAAGTTATAAATACACTCTATTTATTAAGGCTGTGAAAAATACATTTGCAAGGTTAGGTGGCTTCAGCCTCCTGTAAGAGATTTGTGGTAGCTGTTCCCTAAAGGCCATTAATGAGAGTGAGAACTGCTGTCACTAAGCTAGGTCTAGAATGCATAATTGGAATAGAAATGCTAAGAAACTGGGAGAAATTCCACGTTGGCTCATTGACCCATTAAGTGAGAGATATGGTAGTAATGGCCAAGTAGAAGCCACTGAAACTGCCTCTATCTACCAAAATAGTAAGTCAAGAAAAACCACATTAAATGGATTATGGAGACCAGTGACACCATCGAGGACTTGAAAGACAGAGGTATGGTGATTCCTACCACATTTCCATTCAACAGTGCAGAAGACACACACATCTTAAAATAACTGTGGATTATCATAAACTTAATCAGGTGGATAAAACGAAATGTTCTGTGGTCATCAGGGCATCTCTTTCCTCAGCTACCTCCATCCTCGCCCAATGGACTTACAAAGTAGCCATGGTGACATAGATAGAGGTTAAGCATGGGCTCAGTCACACAGACTTCTATTCAAGAAGTCCAAACTGGCCCCTACCCCTACAGAATGCCGAATCTGCCAACAACCTGCTGAGCCCCTGATATGGCATCATTCCCGAGGGTTATCATCCAGCTACCTGGTGGCAGGTTGTTTGCACTGGAACCCTTCCACCATGGAAGGAGCAGAGCTTTATTCTCACTGGAATAGACACTCTGAGTATAGATTTGCTTTCTATACCTGCAATATTTCTGGCAAACCCACCATCCATTGACTGGTGAATTCTGCACTCATTATCATAATAACTTACATAGCCTAGCTTCTGATCAAGGAGCACATTCTGTAGCAAATGCAGTATATCAGTGGGCCCATGTTTGTGGTATCACAATGTTCCCCAACTGCCCCTATAATGGCTGGCCTGATAGAATGCTGCCATGGCTTTTAAGGCTCAAACGCACTGACAGGTAGGTAACAAGACCTTGTCAGTTTGGGACACTGTCTTCCAGGAGGTAGTATGTGCTCNTGGCTGGCCTGATAGAATGCTGCCATGGCTTTTAAGGCTCAAACGCACTGACAGGTAGGTAACAAGACCTTGTCAGTTTGGGACACTGTCTTCCAGGAGGTAGTATGTGCTCTAAATCAGCAACTGATATGTGGTGCTGTTTTTCCCAGAGATAGGTTTCATGGCACTGTGATCAGGAATGAAAATGCAGAGACTCCTCTAACTAGTGATACGCTAGAAATTTTTTTTCATCAATCCCCACAACTGTGGGATATGCTCTGTTAGAGGTCATGCTTTCTAAAGGAGGAATGCTTCTACCATGGGACACACCAATAGGCCTCTGAAAGTGGAAGTTGAAACTGTTACCTAGCTCTTTGGGGATCTTCAAGCCACTGAATGAACAGGCAAAAAAGAGGGGTTTTTTTCCTATTAACCGGGGTGACTGATCCTAATTTCTGGGGAGGGGGAGGACTTGGTTTGCTACCGCCCGAGGTAAAGAAGGAATACGTGTGGAAGGTAAGAAATCCTCCAGAGCTTCTTAATACTTCCCAGTCCTATGATCAAACTACAACGACCCAATATAGACAGGATTTCTTATGGTCAACATCCCTTGGGAACAAAGGTTTGGGTCACTCCACCAGGCAAGGAACCATACCAGCCAACACACTTGCTGAATGCAATACAGAATGATTAGTGGAAGAAAATGACTATAAATAGCAGCCACAACCACCTGACTATGTGAAGATTATAGTAGATTTGAGTATTGCTTCCTTATTTTTAAATGAAACTATTTGTGTATATAAAAGCCTAAAAACAGAGGCTCTGGCTGTCTAGATTTTGAGTCCCATCTCTGCCACTTACTGGTTCTGTGAACTAAGTTTTCAAAAGAAAAAAAATTCTTGACATTTGTCTCTGTAAAATGAGAATAATTATGCTATATTCCTCAAAGGAGTTCTGCAGATTTAAATGGGTTAATGCCTTTCGAGCACTCAGAATAGTGCCTGGCCCGGAGGAAGCATTCAGTGATACCTGTCATTATCAGGAGAGGCTGTGGGCACCACAGACAGCAGACTCACAGATCTGGTTGATTCTCCTTCAGTGCAAACCTTCCCCAAGATTATCCCAACTCCAAAAGCCTGCATGGAAAGGGACAAACTTCCAAGCTTAAATTTCTTTCTGCTTCTCTCTCTCTCTCTCTTTCTCTTTTTTGGAAGGACCCTCCCCAGCAGATGCCAACAAGCCCTATCTTTCTACTCTAGTATCCTCTAGCATTTTCATGAGGTCACTGAGAATAGCTTATGCTTGAGAAAGGGACTTAGGGGAAGGATAAAAATACTAAAATTTGACCAAGTCTCCAAATGAAAAATACAGCTTTAGGGGAAACCAGAGACATATCCTTCTTTTGCTTTTACTCTCAAAATGCATTATGATGAATAATGCCCCAGGGCTGGTGTATGCAAACCTCTACTGTGCTTATGGAGAAAGATTATAATTGAATCCTCTATAATGATGAGCCAATAAAAAAAAAAAAAAGACCCAGACAGACAAAGCTCAGAGGCTGCAGATCAGCCCAGTTTGGCTTCTAGCCTACAGCACCTACAATTAATCTGCAGTGATTTTTATTTATCTATTTAGTGCTCCCACTAGGCAAGGAAAGAGAGAAAGAGAGAGTGAGCAAGAGAGAGAATCTAGTCATAATTCAGCCTTCATGGTTAGGCACCAAGCTCGAAATTGAAAAAGTTATTCAAATGGATAATGAAATGGGGCTGAGTTTCTAATGTCCTTCTCTATGGGAAAATGGCTTAAAATGTGGGACTTTGCAAATGGCTTACGTGTTGTTTGTGACGAGATTATTTAAGAATCATCTCAGTAATGCTATACAACAGCATTATTATAGGGTGAGTGGTAGACCTCTGCACTTGCATCAAAAAGCAGAATGGAATCTCTGCACTTGGTCTCAAAAAGGTCAATGACAGCCACCAAGTGGAACAAGGGCGCCCTTGTGTTACTCAGACTCACTGGTGAAACAGTGAGTAGGAATTGTCCCTAACGGCTGTGGCTCTGGACAAAATGTGTCAAAACACAGTCAAGCAATCAATGTATGTCCCTCGGTGCAGCTGGGCTGTGAGGAGAGTTTGATATACCTGTCAAAAAACAGCATCTGGCCAATCCCAGGGGCTGGTGGAACTGTGCCCACCACGTCTCTCTTCCTACCTATTGTGAAAGGTCAGCCCTGAAATACTTTCCTCCATTTTGACAATTGCCAATAGACACATAGTGATCACTAGAATGCCCAACATGCAATCCCCAACAAAACTCAATGTTACTTTTTTAGTTACAAAGCACTTTCACATACAATACCTCAGGGAAATAGGTGATATATTTTATTACCATTTTATAGATCTGAAATAACTGAATTTCAAGGAAGTAAAGTGATTTGCCCAGGGTCACATGGTTAATTCGGTGGTAGAGCAGAGGTATGATACTGAGGGTCAATAATCAATCATGATATTTAAGCTCATATCCATTCCATAATTGGAATATTGATACTCAGCTTTTAAAATATGACACTTTATAACCTAGAGCAGTACTGTATAACAGAACTCTCTGTAATGATGGTGATATTCTATAACCTATACTGTCTAATATGGTGGCCTCTAGCTACATGTGGTTACTGAGCATTTATAAAGTGGCTAGTGTGACTGAAGAACTGAATTTTATTTTTTTTTACTTTTTTAGAGAGAGTGGGAGAGGGGTAGAGGAGGAGAGCGGAGAGAGAATCTTAAGCAGGCTCTATGCCCAGGCAGAGCCAAACACAGGGCTCCATCTCACAATCCTGAGATCATGACCTGAGCTGAAATCAAGAGATAGACACTTAACTGACTGAGCCATCCAGGTGCCCCTGAAGAACTGAATTTTAAATTGCATTTAGTCATAGTGAATTTAAATTTAAAAATCACACATGGCTATTAGCTACCATATTAGACAAAAGAAACGTACTCATCTAGTCAATAGTCAGGAAACCCAGTCCTGCTCTAAGCAAATACAGTGCTTAGAAACTTAAGAAAATTAAAGTCTAGGTGTCTCACATGTATCGATGTTATTATATTAATATATAACTGGGAAAAGAAAAAGAAACCTAATAAAATAGGTTTAAAATAAAATAATCATTTGTTAAGTTCTTCCCTGGGAGTGTCCACCTCAGGTAGAATTCTGGAGAAATTATAAAACTTGGCATTTCAAGGCTTTGTCTTGCTTACTGAGAAACAAAGTGTGGCAGGCAGGGGATCCTCACCAGGGAAGTCACAGTAGCAGCTGTGAAAGAAACCATGGGACAGAAAGTTCATGCCAATGGCAGGTCTTGAGACAAACATAGGGTAGGCACTCAGCCCAAGGACTCAGATTCCAAGTGGAATACTTGAGAGAAAGCAGCCAAAGATTTACTTCTTTGAAGCAATTAAAAAGAATAAAGGGTAAGAATTCAGGAACTTAATATCTAAGAGTTAGAAAGAAAAGTTCCAGATCATATAAAGTACTTATAAAACCCAACACCCCAAAAAACAAATAATCCAATTTAAAAATGGGCATAAGACATGAACAGTCATTTCTCCAAAGAAGATATATAGATGGCCAACAGACATGTGAAAAAGTGTTCATCATCACACACCATCAGGAAAGGGCAAATCAAAACTACAATAAGATATCATCTCATACCTACATCATGGCTAAAATTAAAAAAACAAAAACAAAAACAAGAAACAACAGGTGTTGGTGAGGATATGCAAAAAAAGGAACCCTCATGCACTATTGGTGGGAATGTAGATTGGTGCAGCCACTGTGGAAAACAGTATGGAAGTTCCACAAAAAGTTAAAAATGGAACTATCCTACAGTCCAGCACTCACACTACTGGGTATTTACTCAAAGAATACAAAAGTACTAATTTAAAGGGGTACGTGCCCTCCCATGCTTATAGCCGTATTATTTACAACAGTCAAAATATGGAAGCAGCCCAAGTGTCCATCAGTTGACGAACAGATAAAGAAGTGATTATATATACAGACATAAAAAGAATGATATTAGCAATGATGTGAATGGTGCTAGAAAGTGTATTGCTAAATTATACAGCATTACTGACATAAATTATATGTCAGTCAGAGAAAGACAGTATCATATAATTTCACTTATATTTGGAACTTAAGAAACAAAACAAATGAGAAAAGGGAAAAAGTGGGAGAGAGAGAGAGAGAGAGAGATACCACAAAACAGACTCTTATCTCTTGAGAACAAACTGATGGTTAGCAGGGAAGGGGGGAGTGGAGAATGGGTAAAACAGCTGATAGTGATTAAGGAGTGCACTTCTCATTATGCGCACCAACTGAATAAAGTAAAATTTTAACAAAGAAAAGAAAGGGAAAAGGTCCCAGATTCTGCCAGATGTTTTACAGTCAGGATAGAGGGGAAGAATAACAGGGACTCATGGATGGCCACCATTGCAAAGGAGAATCCTGGGGACAAGGCAGCAGCTCTTCAAGTATAACTCTGGGGGCTGGAAGCAGTAAAATCAAGTGCGACACACTGATCAGGATGCTCTTGATTGTGAGCAGAAGAATCCCCAGGTAATGTGTTTTCAAGAGTAATGACATAATTATTTCACATGATGAGAAATCCAGAGGTAGGGTTGTTTCATGGTTGATTACTTTTACTTCATTTAATTCTCATGACAATTTCATGAGGGAAATCCAGTGCATATCCATGAAAAAGGTGAGGCTTTTCGGGGGTTAAATTATTTGTCACACAAGATGGTTAAGTAGAAGAGTCAGGGTCAAACCCATAAAGCCTTGGGTACAGAAAGTAACTAAATACTACAATCTTGTGAGATTTATGTAAAGGATTTTAGTGCTTTATGACAGCCTTAGAACAATGTTATTTGATATAATTTCCATTCTATGAAGGTCCAAATATTGGAAATGAACCCTATACCACCTCAAAACACAGACCTTCCTATCAGAGCTACCAGGTATCGTTTCATGGGTTTCTGCTCCTGACAAAAGAACAATAAACAAACAAACAAAATCAAACAATGCATCCCATGGTGCCTGCCTTGTCTCCCGGGAACTCTGGGCCCGCCGGGTTCCCAGTGGCTGTGTTCTCTGATGCCAGTCTCATTGCTTTGCCCATACATTCCCAAAGGCTGCTGGCTCTATGAAAATGAAAAGATAGGGAGGGGCATTCCACCAATAGAAGGCAAAGTTGGGAGGAAGACCCAGCATCTGCAGCTAATGGGGTGACCACCACAGGAGAAACTGACTCTCAGTTCCTTCAAGGACAAGAGAGAATCCTGGCCAAATCTAAGGAGGTGGTGTCTCAAATGTTGAGCCACCTGACCTTCCCATTCTATTTAAAGTCTCAAACTGGATTTTGCATCAAAAAGTAGCTCATAAACCAGCAAAAAATGAACCTCTAAGCCTGCACGAAAAAGACTTCAAAACATATGCAGCTTGTATATATCCTGGTGAAAAGATATTATTTTTGATTGTAGAGAATCTCCACAACTAGAAGGTCGAAAACATATTCGGTGGATAGATCTAAGCTTAGCTTAGCCTATGTGAAGAGCTAACATATTTTTCAGAAGATAATTATCCCTTTATTATCTTATCTGTCGCCAATGTCACGTAACACTGAGAAATTGATCAGCATACAGACTAAAATGTCTAAGACTTTGGAATGAAAATAGCTGCCAAATATGGATTAAATTGATAAAAATAATTCCAAACATGATTAGAGTCACTCTGTTGTATATCCTGCACAGCAGGTGGGAAATCCTTGAGAAGAATTAGGGAAAGGTTTAGGGAAAGCAGATTAATGGAGAAAAGATTAAATGTGTTTCAAAAGCAATACAAAACATATTTTAAATGACAAGCCTTCCATGGGCAATGTTAAAAGGTACTTGGGCCCATGCGGAATTCAAGCACTTGGTTTAAATGTAGATCATCTGGTAATAAATGGAAATGTGTCCTTGTGACACACATTGTGCACATTGAAGACACTTGGAAGTGACAAATATTAAGTGATGTTATGATTTTTTTGTCTTTACATTTAATTGTGTAAGTGACATAGAAAAGCATTCTTCTTGTAGAAGATTCAAACAGTACCGAAGTATAAAAAATGCAATGTAAAGATCCCTCTGGATGCCATAACATGCACACATACATTACATACATGGCTAACATAGTGTCTCATATGTTAACATATGGTTAACATAGCATCTCATAGCATGGATATTCCATAACTTGTTTAGTTAGTATCTTCTTGATATGTGATGCATTTCCAATGCTTTATCATAGCAAAAATTCTAAAGAAGGTTTTTCTGACGATTTTCTAAGAAATATCAGTGAAGGCATCATTCCTATAGACTCACTTAAAACTTACACAGGACAATTATAGATTAAAAAGTAGTCTATAATGAACCAATATAGATGCCAATTCTGCCTTTATTGACTAAGGCCAGGCAGTCCCTGCCTTGACTGCCCTTCTTTGCTTACTGGCATTTTTATTGGTGGGACCCAGGAAGTGGGCCCATCAGATCTCTGCATCTCACCAAATGTAAAGTCAAGCTTACTCAATATCTCAAGTTCTCAGTTTCCTTTTGTGAAGATGAAGATGATAATCCAACCCTATAAAGTTTGTGTGAAGATCAACTATAACGTGACAGAGTAGCCAAGACCTGAGATTGAATGGCTGTTGTGCACCGCTTACCATCTGAATGGCCCTGAAAAAGTTTTTTAACCTCTCCAAAGCTCAATTCCTTATACATATAATAAAGATAAAACTTTATAATGTTGTTATTGTGAATACTAAATAAGATACTCTGTGTTAGCATTCAACCTGGCATGTGGGAAATACCTCCTAATTCTCTTACTCCCAAATGTCAGTTTCCTTCTTGTTTTCCTTTCCTCTTTGTTGATTGCAAAGCTTCAAGTGAAGCACATAGGGCCACTTCACTAAGGAAAGGGGGTGGCATGGTTACTAATGCTTCTTTCTTTGTAGTTCTGCAGTCAGTTTAGCTTAGATTGTGTTGTTTGATCCTCATAGAAAACCTCGGGATAGCCATAAAATCTCAAGGTTCTCTTCCAGGGTTTCCCTTTGGGTCTCTCGTGTTTTTGCACATCTTGAGAGCAGGGGCACTCACAGTCTTTTTTGTGGACTGTCTTATTAAAAATGTTTCTTTAGTGTCAACCTCTGGAACAAAGAGCAGTTTTGCTTGTTGTCTAGTAAAATAAAGATAATGTCTCTTCCCAGAGCAAAGGGTAGATTTGTGTCAGCCTATTAAAAAGGATTTGCATTTCCTAAGCTTGGAGGTCCTCAGCTGTGACATGAACCAATGTGTGTTTAGCACCCACCTGGGCCACTCCATGTACCCCCATGGGACTTGGAGGCAAGGGAAACTGATGCAAACATGAAATTGTGTATGCCATGAGAAAAGTCTTTTGTCTCTGACTCAGGAGTCTCATGTCTTCTGCCAGCATCCATAAAATTGTAGTAGATTAACTTGTTAGCTTCCAGTAGGGTAAAATCTTAGACACTTAAGAGGGGTTTAAGTTTTTGACAGCCACATAATACATGGCTACCATTCATCCTCTAGAAAAGGAGGCCATTATCAAACTTTCATTTCCCCCAACATTCTATATAACCCATTACCAAGTTTTATCAGTTTGCCACATAAATAACCTTTCAAAATGCTGTTACATTTTTCCAGAACAATTTTCTCTTCTTTTTGTCTAGTTTATTCACACTAGTTCTTCAAACCCTAGCTCAAGTTTCACGTCTTCAGGGAGACAATCTTCCCTGATCTCATAACTATGTAAAATCCTTCTCTTATATCCCCAACATCTTTTCTTCATAGCACCTGCCACAGTTAATATTTTACTTTTATTTAAATCTCATTTAGTATTTTATATTTATTTACATTATTTGACTGTCTGAAATTATTTCCTCCTACCTCAGACTATAAGTGGAGAGAAAGACCATGCCTCTTTTTCATTCACTACAGTGTACTTATTACCTAGCATATTGTTCAATATATGTGGGTCAAATACGAAATAAATAGAAAGGGTAAGAAATGTTTTAGAGATACTAAAATTGAGGATCAGAGGTGATAAATAAGTTTTTCAAAGTCATACAGTGACCAAGGGCAGTGTCTTGTCTGACATTCAGGTTTACTAAAAGTACAAATTTCTTTCTATAAGGCTGTGCCTATGAATCCAGGACAGACAAGGAAGTGCTACATAAGGGGAACAGTATATAGAAGGAGAGTCTGGAGGGTGGTTATTCTAGAAGGAAGTTAGGTTCATGTGAACACCGAACAAGAAAGTAAAAGGAGTATGGGTAAGAAGAAAGGACCATGGAACTAGATGGTACATCCAAATGGAAGGGAATGTAAGCACATGGGAGATGGGCAGCAGACATGGTAGAGGAGGATTGGGTAGAATTAGGACTGAAGAGTGGGTGTGGATGTGGTTAAGAGATCCAGGCTTGGTATCCTGGCACCTGTTTTAAGAACAAAGGCATATCCTTAGGGAAATGAAACTTATACTAACAATAATGATAGTTGTCACTTATTGGGGGCATGGTGAGTGTCAAGCATTATGCTAGATGTTTTACATGCATTATTTTGGCTAGTCCTCCACACAGTCCTCTGAGGAAGATGTTAACATTAGAACCCTGGCTTGTCCTTTCTCCTATTTGTTTCCAACATTCTAATTATGAAGTTTTTCTCACTTCTTGTGTTTCTTTTCACACTTCCATTCTTTTTTGTCTCCTATCCCTACCCTACCATCGCTTCCACAGCCAGGTGCTCAGGGCCTTACAATATCCACTGTGGAATTCCAACAGGTCTGCCTGCCTATCCCCAACTTCCTTTTATTAAGCTAATTGCCACTAGGGTTCTAATGACTAGTGGATTCTTACTTTTCCCAAGGACCACTACATTTTAATAGAGTACTCTGGGAGAAATATTTAAGGTATTCTTTTAACCCAGAAAATGAATCTCTAATGACACAGTTTCAGGCAGAGGTATTTTTGAAGGGCAGCAGGATTTACAAGACATTTGAAGTTACATTCATACCTAGGTCTCCACTAATTCAAGCTATTGAAAGATTGATCCCTTCTTGTTCATACAGCTTCCTTTTATTCCCCTCCCTGCTTTTTTTGTTAAAATTCGATGACAACACATGGCCTGTGGGCATATATGAACAATTTCCTTCATATACAGACATCAGTTCTCCCCTCTGTCAATTACACCTCCCTGCACCCATGGGATCCCTGGGAAATAAGAAACTTGAGCTGTCCCCAGGGTGTGGTGAGTGTGGGCAGTTGTTTTGTTCCCTTTCCTATTGTGGAACTGAGAGCAACTGGGAGAAAGATGGTTGGATGAGACTCACTTTTTGATTGTGTTTTGTACACACAGTCCATTCTGACAGTAATGATTAGTTGATTCAGAGTTCATTGAGGGTGCCGTTGGAGTTGGTAGGTGACATAGGGAGCTTTATCCCCTGCCATATCTGACCTCCCAGGAACTCTTCTGAACGATTTGGGAATGTTCTCCAGGACCCTTTTCTCTCTGCAGTGGAAATCACTTCACTTGCACAGGGACAAGCTTTCCTGGTTTCTGACCTGTTTCCTCACTCCTGGATTGTGCCTCTTTGCATAAGTCCTTTGTACTGGCACTTCAGTTGAACTGTCTACTTGGCTTTGATGTGGGTTTCATTTGTGGATGTTGTCTCTTGGACTTCCTTTATTTCTATTCTCTCGTGACCCAAAGATTGGTCCCACAATACCCTCTGCCCAGAGCAGGCTTCTGGGATTCCAGGGTTCTGGACTCTCACTTGTCTGAGAGGAGCATTTTGACAAAACTCAGCTAAATGCCTTGCTTTGCTCTCACACTACAATTAGAATTATTTAGCCAAGTGAATCCAGAAAAAGTTATGAGAGTGCTGCTTAAGCCATATTGGGTAATTCTTGCTTAGTCTTTTTTCCTAGAATAAAGGAAAGTCAGAACTCACAGAGTTTGGCCCAAGTATGGAGATGTGGCGGGACAGGTGCTTTGACCTGCTGTCATAAAACTGAATATCATATGACAGAGTGTCCAGCTGCAATAAAAATAAAAAGTCAAGTTGTTGGGATGACCACAATGAGCACGCTGCGCCAAGAGCAAGAATCTAGGTACTAAATAATGGAATCTGAAGATACCTTATCAGAGCAAGAGAGGGCTGGAGATCAACTCCGAGCTGCTAGAGGGAATCTCCAAGCACTTTTTTGAGGGTGGCTATATCCTCAGTCATGGATGTACAAAGAGCTGTGTTAAGAAACCAAACTGGTACCAATAGGTATGTGGTTGATTGACATGTTGTGGTTTTTCAATTCTGGATCTTATTAGAAAAGATCTTATTAGGTACCTATTTTGAATGTCTCAGTTAGTAACTGCCATGTAACAAACCACCTTGATAGTCAGTACTTTAAATCAATTTATTCTACATATTTATAAATAATACATTATGATAGCTAATATTTCTTGGAATTGGATAATGTAGGCTGGTTTGTTTGAGTGTCTCTGTTTATCCTGGGTGAACTTACTCATGTGTCTAGGGGCTCGCTGTGGCAGGGGAGTGGTGAGGGCTCTGTATAGGCTGGGGCAGCTTAATTAGGGCATTTTCACCCTACATGTCTCTTATTTTCCTCCTGAGAATAGCAACCTAACCCCAGCATGTCTTCACGGTGATGGTAGAGAAGCAAGAGAAGAGAAGAAACACATTAAGGCCTCTAGAAGTCTCGACTAGGAATTGGCACACCTGCCTCATTTTATTGCCAAAGTATGCTGCATATCCAAACCCAAGTGAAGAGGCAAGGGAGTACAGCCTGCTCACAGTAGGAGAGCATTATAAAGACATATAGGAAAGAGTATGGACATGGGAAAGGTTGAAGAATTGGAGGCAATAATGCAATCTATAAAATGTGCTAAGCATTCAGCTAAAAGCTTTATGCTTAATGGGTAGGCATTATTATCCTCATTCTATAAACAGCTCAAAATGTTTACATCTCTCACTAAGGGCTATGTGCTTTCCAAATCTGATAGCATTCCTTCATGAGATCAGAATTCTCCAAACCATCCTCCTGCATTTTTGTTAATCTTTATACAGAGCATACATGCAAATATATATTTGACAAGCACTTTAACAATTGAATAAATAAAGTTAAAATTGAAAATTAAAAACAATCCTAATTTCATTGCATGATCATTGCATGTTACTATTTGCTAATAATCTCCACAGATCTCTTCAATACTTTATTTATTCTTTGCCCTTATAATATTCTAGAAGGTTACTAATAACTTTTACAATGATAATTTTTCTTGTCATTTATATATATATATATATATATATATATATATATATATATATATATACATCTAGAGTTGGTATTCAATATGTTTTAACATGGAGCTCATTAGTAAGGCAATTCTTTCACTGCACAGAAAACATTCCATTAGTTAAAACAAAATTTACCAACACCTTAGCATTAAGTACAGCAATTAGCTATCAAGATGTCCCTTTAAAACATTTTCAGAAGGTTCACTTAAAGTCCTCCTGCCACACCAGACCTGTGGAATCTGTAACGACTAGAGTGAATTTAGAGAAACGATGGCCTGAATCATCATGCTGAAAGGGATTATTCCTGTAGACAAATGAGTTTTCTCTCATGCAAAATCAAACAAAGTAGGTTCTCATAATTTTGCCCCACTCTTGTAAAGAGGTTTTACTAGTTCTCAATTACTTGGACATCTTCTGAGAAGTAAGGAGATGATAAATCTCAACAGCCACTATCCGATCAAGTCAAGAAACCACAAAGAGTCTCTGCTGAACAGGCCCTCCCTGGCCATCTGTGAATTCTTCCCAAGATGGGTCTCAGTACCATCATCAGGTGCAGCAAGTTCCACCTCTATTCTCTCTACTAATCTTGTTAAAGTCTGAGAGCCTGACAAACCCATTCCTACTTCTAAACATGGGAGAATTATTTATCCAAAGATAAATCCAAGTCTATGGGTGAATTCTGAAATACATGGTAGGGGTTGGTGAACTGAACTAAGAAACCTGTGTTTTGCTTACCATTTTACGATAGCAGTGAAACCTTGACCTTATTACTTCCCCTTTCTGAACCTTAGTTTATTATCTATTGAGTAGAGAATAAAAAGCTAATAATTTAGAACAAGACAGTCCTGCGTTCTAGTTCTGTATCAACATAAAGAGCTGGGAGTTCTTAGTCATATTACTTAATCTTCCTGAGCTTGTGTTTACTCATATTTTTATTTATTTATTTATTTTTCTTTTTTCTTTTTTTTTTTTTAAGATTTTATTTATTCATTTGACACAGAGAGAGAGATTACAAGTAGGCAGAAAGGCAGGAGAGAGAGAGGAGAGAGGAGGAAGCAGGCTCCCTGCTGAGCAGAGAGCCCGATGCGGGCCTCGATCCCAGGACCCTGGGATCATGACCTGAGCCGAAGGCAGTGGCTTTAACCCACTGAGCCACCCAGGCGCCCTACTCATATNTGGGATCATGACCTGAGCCGAAGGCAGCGGCTTTAACCCACTGAGCCACCCAGGGGCCCTACTCATAGNGCGCCCTACTCATATTTTTAATAGAGAACTAATAATCCCCACCTTTCCTTCTCCAGAGGGCCAAGTGGGTACTCAATAACTGTTAATTTGCAACTCCATTTTGACTATTTTGTAGCCAGACTATCCTGTAATTTCAAAAACTAGACTATTGGATGGTTTGAATAATCCTTTAATTCTATAAGACATTTGCTCCTAACAAATCACTAGCAATAATATACACCTGTACAACTTGTTTTGAGACTTTGCCCCTCCTGCTCTAGTTTTTCAAACTGACCAAACACTTACATGCTTTCTGAAGACATTTCCAGAGAAATAGTCTCAAAGGAATGGGAATATAACCTTGGAAACTTTTTTAGTCCTTTGATCCCTCTACAGGTTCTTCATATGCTTACATCTCATAAAACTGTACAAGATCACAGTAGGTTTCACAGAGTGATATTAAAAGCCACACTGAGCAGCCATGCTTTGTTCAGTTGTATCTACTAAAGTCTCATTTCAAAAACAAACAGGAAAGATCACATTTGGAAAAGAAAGCCTAATCTTTATTTTTCCCTTAATTATTACTTTTCTTGAAAGTTTTGGGGAAAGGATTATTCTTTGAGACCAGTTTTAATTTTGGAAAACTAAAATATATTTGGATGTAGAAAGGATTTGGTTTGCCTGACTTTTGTCACTTCTGCCATTTGAATCCCAGTGGTTTGGGGAGCTACTGCAGAAAGGCACAAAAGCAACAGAGAATACACCTGTCTGACTGGCAGGTGCACTAAGCAGTCACCTTTCACATTGTGCAGCTTCCTTTGTATTAACCAGTTCAAAGGAAGGTATTGATCAGTGGTCTGCAAGACATAGTACACTACAGAGAGCATTTATTTGGAGATTTTACATAAGTTGTTTCACTTGATTCTTACATTTTATAAAACAGTGATATGTGAGAGAGGAAATGAACACATATTTGATTTTTATAACTTAATAGTTATCATATATGTAATATTGTTGTTAATGCCACTAACAATAACGACAATACTAACATTTATCGAGACCTTTATTGCATGCTAGGTACCATGCTAAGACCTTTACTTTCATTAGTCCTCCTAAGATGTATATAATCATTCCCATTTAGAGATGAGGGCCACCTAGCCAACAAATTTTTAAAATCAGTGCTAATACCAAAGATAGAGGATTTTTATTAAAGAAAACACTGAGATTCAGGGAATCCCAATATTACACAGAAAATAAATACTGGAGGTAAGAATTGGGCCTTTCAGTGTTAACACCATTGCTCATTTCAGTACATCAAAGCCTGGCTTATTTTGCCCTGGCAAGGCTGGGAAATTACCTAGCTGGGAAAAGGAGCAATTACTCCTTGCTTGGGTAGGGATGTGGGCAGGTCTTATTCAGTCAGAAATACTCAGGTCAATTTCTCAGGGTGATCTTACGCTTTCATGTGGAGCATCACTTAAAAATAAATATACCATGATTTCTCTCATCCCACGAAAAGAGTTCTTGAAAGTGATATGGAAAAAGAAGCTTATATAACATTGAATGATATGAAATTGTCAATTTCCAATCAATTTTTAGCCTATAAAAATGTCAACTTTATGTAGTTCAAATCTAAAAAACCCAAATACTATAGTATTGTAGTATTGTACTACAATACCTACAGTAACCCTACTCACTCCTAAAATCCTACTGAAATAAGGCAAATAGATTGTTATAAAAGATATAAACCTACAAGGAAAGACAAACAGAAGAGACAACAATAATTACAAAACATTGGAAGCTGAAAAGCAGGCAGATGAGTGATAACGAATTTAGCAGGTGGGATAAAACCATAAGATAAAGGGAAGAAATCTGAGGACCAACCAAAGTTGTACTGTGCAATCTTTAAAAGGCTCAGGAACTGTCAGCAAAAGGAACTGGGTGTGAACAGGTAGAAAAGTAAAAATTAAAAGGATTGGAAAACAGCGCTTCTTTGAAGGAGTTCCCTTTCCCCATTCTTCATCTCTGGGTGGCTTTCCCTTCCCCATCTCATGAAAAGTTCGGAGATTTATACTTTGGCAAAGATAAAGAAGGGTTTTTCAACAGGAGTAGATGGGTATGACTGATGGCACTGAATGGCTAATCACATGCCCAATGCTGAGAACTTCCAACCCACTTTTGCGGTTCAGCTTCCAGAATGCTGGCACCAGAAATCCAACTAGATTTCTGCCCTCCAGGTTGGGTATTAGAAGAGTACTTCCTGGGATACATGACAAGCTCATGGAAAGAGGCATAAAAATAATCACATAAGAGGTCAAACAGCTCAACCAGAAAATACTATCATGGGTCTCAAATTCAATCAACTATCCCATGCTCTCTAATCATGAAGAAATAAGGATTGCCTGACATCTGAGGACAGCCTCTACCATGGAAGATAGAGGCCAAACCAAAGATACAGAACATGCAAATAAGAGGAGACAGAGACTCTAAGGGAAAATGGAACAACAAACATATAATCAGCTATCCTCATGCTCAGAAATAAGAGACAATTCTATATCCATGAAACTGGAGCAGAATGCAGTGAAAAAGGAATAGTTAAAACACACACACACACACACACACACACATCGTACTTAAAGAAATTAAGAACATGATAGCAGAAATAAAAAATCTCAATAAAAGTATCTTGAAAAAGATTTCAGATCAGAGAATAAAATAACTTGCTTCAACATTCAAAAAAGAGTAGTTCTAGAGAGAACAGAAAAAATGTAGGAGAGGAAGTAATCAATAAAATGATTCAATCATCTTTCCTACAATTGAAGGACTTGAGTTCCCAGATTGAAAGGACCCACTGAGGGTGCAGTGTGAGAAAATAGGCTAGCATCAATATTATGAAATTTCAGAGTACTTGGCTGAGAGAAAAAATCCTACTAGCTGACAATAAGAATGAACAGGTGCACAAAAAGAAGCATAATAAGTTCAGATTTCTAAATAGCATCACAAAAAACCAGAGGGCAGGGAATCCAACCTCGGAGAAAATCAGTGGAAATTTCCAGCATGGCACTGTTCCACTGGTTTAGACAGCACTCAGCTGAGACAGAAGAAGAATGGAGGTATTCCATATGGATATACCATAGCAAAAGAAATGAAAAAGATAAACTTCTTGATGTGGTTCACTTGTAGAGAATTACACTGAAAAGCTTTTGAAAATTGTGGGGGTAAAGAAAGAAAATTGTGGGGTAAATTAGCAATATATAGAAAGACAACTAATAATATGAACACACACACACACACAAACACACAGAGACAGAGAGACAGACCGACAGACAGACAGACACACACACCCAATCCATTTCAGAAAAAACAAAAGTCAAGGAAGAAAGCAAACAGTACTCCACAGTGCAAAGCTGGAAATATTTGTATAGGAATACTGTAGTAATGACTGAGTATTGATTTAAACAAATATGATGGGGAAGGAAGGCAGAGATGAAGGAGCTAAGACCTCATCTATGATAATAAAAAATCAGAATATAATGCTTAAGACGAGGGAGCTAAGACCTCACCTATGATAATAAAAAATCAGAAGATAATGCTTAAAATTCAAAGAGAGCAAAATATGCATATTATTTAGAAATGCTTAATGCTTATGCTTAAATGCCAGAAATAAAACTAAAAGAAACAAAATAGTTGCCTCTGAAGAGGCACACCAGAATGACTGTGGAGTAATGGGACTCAGAATTATTTAGAAATTGTTTAAGACTTTTAGAACTATTTGACTTTTGAACTAAGTGCATGCACTATTTTGATAAAATAAATATTAATTTAAAAATCCAAGTTCAGTGAGCAAGATAATACAACCCCTTTGAAAACAATTTTTCCCAGCTTTGACACAGGACATTTTATTATGACATACACTTATAAAATGTACAAAATTTGGAGAGCAATGTGTTAAGTACTGTTTGTATAGTCAGAAGCATGCAACATTTTAAATAAATTCATCTTATGAAGTTCAAAGCTTTGACCTTACAAGATTAGTTGAAAAAGAAGGGTCAACACTTCATTGTGTTAACCAGAGCTGTAAACTCAAGAAGGACTTAGGCTAGAGAACATCACTCATGAGACAGCAAATTTTGGTAAAATGAATATTAATTGCTAGTAGATAAATTTAAGGAAAAAAAAATTATACTCTGCTGAGCTTTAAATCTTCATTACCCCCTGAAGTGATCTTTGTGTCTATGGGACTTTGTTAACAAATCATTTCACGTCCTGTGGGTGGGTCTTGGAACATTCTCTTTGTGCTTACAAGGAGAACAATAATCTTGGCAAGAAGCTGTGTGTGTACTAGCGTGATTTCTCTCAGCTCTGGGTGGATGTCCCTCCAAAGGCCCTCGCTCTGGGCCAAATGTGGATGGGTGAAGTGTGACGTAATTCTTATTTCTGCATCTGATTACTTAATAGAGCTTGTCTTTGTCCTTCAGTTTCAATTCCGACAGGTCACTTTCTGCGGATCTATCTTTAAGGATCGCCGCTGAGAGACACTCTCTTAGCATTAACACAAGACATTTTGCTTGATTCACCCACAACCCCCTGCTTTGACATTCTTTATCATGGGCCCTTTTCATCTTGGGTGTTTTGTTTTGTTTTGTTTTTTAATCCATTTGCTGTAACTCTCCTCATTCTTTTGCCCAGGTCCCTTGTTGGCCTGCATTGTATCAATGGCTGTACATTGTGTAGGATTTCGGTTGGGTATGCATAGGGTTCTATAGCCAATACTTCACCCTGATGAAAAGGTCTCCATAGATGTCTTTGGTTCTGTTATCACGTTTACAAGTTCAGTGCTGTCTTTGGCTATTCCTGCAAGCTTCCATTTGTGGTTATTCTTTTTCCTCGTCTCTATCAAAGGGGCTGTCATCAGATGTTTGTTGCTGCCTTTAGGGATAATCAGCCACCCCTGGTGTCTTCTCTGTGTTCCTGTTGGCTTTCTATTCCTCTCTGTAGTTGTAATATGAGTTTGTTTCATCAAAGACTGCCTTCTACTTTCCTCAAATTAACACACTGGTTTCAGGGCTTAGATTCTGCATTCTGTTTGGTGTATTTTTTCATCTTATCTGTCTTCTCTTGAGTTGTTTGTGGTGTATTTATTCTCTAAGACTCTGCTCAAGTCAGGAATCAGGAAAGGAGAACTAAAAACATTGGAGTTTTAGACTCAAGAGATGTTACGAAGGAGAAGAAATACACAAAGACCTGGGGAACACGGGGATGTGGAAAAGCTTGGAGAATGGAAGGGCCATGGAAACCAACATGCTTCCCACCCAGATCCAGACTCCCAGGGGTCACAGCGATGGGGCTCATCTCCACCCTTTCCCTTGCAAAGGTCTCCAAGTTAGTGTCCTGAAGAACCTTCATTTCTTGAAAATTTGCAGTTAGAAAAACTAAAATAAATGAGAAAAGCATATTTGATTCTCAGAAATTCTGCTTCCAGTCATTGTGACTAGAATACATGCATTTAATAAAGTAAGGCCAAGTGTTTTTTTTCTCAGTTTATATATTCAAAAGAAGATTTACATATGTTGCTGATGGCATTTGTTCATGTATTCATTAAACATTTATTAAGCACCTACTGAGATCTGGGTACTATATATTGGCCTATCCTTTTGGATTATAATTCACCAGTACATATTTAGAGTCATTACTATTTTTATATATTTTGTACCAGTAATCTGACTCTTGGGAATCTGTCCTAATGTAATAGCTCAGATGAAAAAAAAGTGGTATGTAAAACATATTTATAGCAGCATTATTGGTAATGATTAAAAAACCCTAAATGCCCAATGATAGGGGAATTAAGATAACTGTGGCATATTCATTCCAAGAACACTATATACATACTGGAAATGATAAAGATTAAGTACATTATGGATGTTACTTAACTGGACACAGTGTGGGAAACATACACTTTGCAATATGTACAAACATTGAATCATCACCTTGCACACCTGAAACTAATATAATGGCAATTATACCTCAATAAAGAAAAGACTAAGTATAGGAAATGGAAAAGGACATATCAAATGTTAGGGACAAAACTGAGACAAAAACTGTATAAAAATATAACTGCCACTACGTAAACACACACAATGTATGAAAAGCTATAGAGAGCAATGAAAAATGTGAATAGTTAGCGTGACGGGTGGTCAGATTATACCCTTATTTTCCTTCTTGAAATATTGTAAAGTTGTCTTCATAGTAACTAAAAATAACTAATAACACAGGCTAAAAATATTTTAAAAATCTACCTTTTGTAGCGCATGGTAATGTGCACTGAATGTGGAACTCTTGGGGTCCTTAATATTAATAGTTTGGTCACATATGAGAACATTTTGAGCTAAGACGTCAAGAGAAAAGGTATTTTCTTTCTTTTTTTTTTTTAAAGATTTTATTTATTTATTTGAGAGAGAGAGAGAGTGAGAAAGAGCATGAGAGAGGAGAAGGTCAGAGGGAGAAGCAGGCTCCCCATGGAGGTGGGAGCCCGATGCGGGACTCGATCCCAGGACTCCAGGATCATGACCTGAGCCGAAGGAAGTCGATTAACCAACTGAGCCACCCAGGCACCCGAGAAAAGGTATTTTCAAAAGCTGGTAGTGATAACCAATATCATTCAATACTCGGGGCCATGGAGTTCTGGAGTCTGAGCTAGTTCTTTTCCCAACCCCAACTTCACTGATTTCTATAATTTTTCACTCCCTAGAGGCTTTTCTCCTCTGGTTCTTTCAGAACCCTGAACTCCTTGGGGAGTAACCATTTTGGGTAATGGAGAATTCAGGCCAAACTGAGTTAAAACTTATTTTATGACTGAATTTCTGCACGATACTGAATGAATCACTTAACCATTTCTAAGTTTCGGGGTCCTCGTCTGTAGAATGGGAATGATGATAGCTCTTCTCCCTTACAGCTATAATGAGCTGTAATGACACAGTATGTGAAACTTCCAATACAGTGCCTGCTCCGTAGTAGGGGGACCCAATGCCTTTGAGCTTCCTGTCTCAAGGCTGAAAGCCAAGTAGGGTTCTATGAATTTTCAGCATGAGGGGGTTGGTATGAAGTTTTGTTAATAGCTGCCTCTCACTCAGCTGGCGCCAAGCACTGCCCATTATAGAGTGTGACTTCAAGAAGCAGAATGGCTGTGCCTTGACAGCAAGTGTCTGGCAAGACCATTTTACTGCTTATTTTATCATTATAAAGGCAATATGTGCTTACTAAATAAAACCTGGAAAGGAGTAAAAAATGGAAAACAATCCTCCAGTCTCCCTACTACAAGAAAATGGCTGTTAACATTTTGGCATATTTCCTTCTAGGCTTTCCCTATGCATAAATTTTGGCTCGTTTTTTAACAAAATTGTAATTATGCTGCACATACAATTTTGCATCCTGAATTTTTCATTTAAATATAATGGATAAGCTGTTTTCATGCCATTTCATAGTTTCCAGGGCCATCATTTTTAATGGCTATATAACAGTCCAGTTTGGAAAACTTAAGAGTAACATACATGCTCTCCATTCTTGTGCCAAGAAGCCTTTTGTACAGCCTTTTTGTTTCCAGGAAGACTTCTGAATTTTCCAGGTGTCCCCAGGTCACATAGCCAAAGGCATCTGGGAGCAGAATAATCTTCTTAGAAAGGGTGGAGAAAGTAGAAGTAGAAAAAGGAATAAATAATGAAAGAGAAAGATTAAAAGAAGAGGGAAGGAGAGATAAAGGGAAAGAGGAAGGAAAAAGAGGAAGAAGAGAGAAAAGATGAGAAAGGGAAAAGAGAAAGTGAAGGAAAAGTAAAGAGAAAGTAGAACAGAAAAAGGAGGAGGGGAGGAAGAAAGGCAGTTGAAAGGAGGAGGAAGAGGCAAACATCTGGTGTTTTCAGATCAAGCACGTGTACTCTAGATTTTTACAAGATAACATGCTTTCTAAGGAAGATACAAATTTCCCTGGGTTCTGGTCCCATTGGCGGCTCCCAACACATCACCAGTCTCTGACATTTTTGTTCTCAATAATTCATATTTAATGTTATGGCTACTGGACCTTTTGGCACTTATTAATTCTTAAATCTGAGTCAGAAACACATTAATCTGGCATCCTTCTTTCTAAAGACTCATCATTACTCCACTAAGCTCATGACGATCTTTGGTGATTGATTTCCTGGGTTTCAAAGGGCTGGGTCCTGTATGAGATACCCTTGAGTTCTTCCTAAGGGGATTTCATTTTGTGCCTCTTTGATTCAGTGTCTTTGGCTGGAATCAAATTTCTCCTCCCAGTATTTTTCTCCTGTCACCATAATTGAATTTTAAGATTTGTAGTCCATTTGCCATGTGCTGGTACTTTTACAGTCCTTGATGGGGCTCTGGGTCTTTGTGCTGCCTCCTGCTTGGGGGAAACTGTGTTTTCTGGAAGAACTCAAAAGCCCCTATCCTATCTGCTGACCAGTGCTACTGGGATGAGGGACCCAAGCCTGGCTCCCACCCCACCCTACCCCCGCCCAATTCCCCAATAGCCTTCTCTGGGGAATTTTTGCATATTGTGAATCTGGGACCTGCCATCATCCACAGGATGGTTGTGAAGGTCAGAGGCAAGGTCAGAACTCCAGTAAATGCTGGAGCTGTATGTGAACAGCTTGCCTATGAACCCACACACTCCATCATCCTAGGAAGCCAAGTGCTATTACATGAGTCCTTAGCAGGAAGACCCTCTCACTTTGGTGGGTTTGCAAGGCCCTTTGTTAATACAGTAGTTCAGGCTCAGCAAGCAGGCAGGACCCCATCACAGCTTGTAACAGGAAAGAGTGGGGACATTGAGTGCTTCTCTGCCAGGGAGGAAGCATGGTCAGAGAACCTGAGGTTGAAAACTGACTCTCCCACTTAGGTGCTCTATGGTTTAAGCCATCACAGTGCTTTCTTGACTCACTGTACCCATCTGTAAAATGGGGATAAGAATCCCTATCTTGCCTACTTCACAGAGTTGTTCTTAGAATCATAAAGGAGATAATAGAGGTTAAAGTACATGACAAATAAAACATCCTTCACAGGCCACAGAAGAGGGAGAGAATGCTGTAGTGCTAGGAAGAATATTCCTTTGGAACTAGCACTCCTGGTTCTAATAACACCTCTGCTATTGATGCATAACTTGCCTTTTCTCAGTTCCCTCATTCCATAAGTATGTTAACAATAGCTCACCCTTCCTCACAAACTGATTATGAAGATCAGTGGAGACAATGGAAGTAAAAGTGGGACATGCTTGAAGTTAGACATTATTAATATTCTTAATTGCCCTATGGCTGTTATGGGGACTATTATCAGAAGCAATGTTAATCCTTGGTGTCATGGACTGAATGGGACCCCCAAATTTGATGTTGAACCCTAACACCCAATGGGATGGTATTTGGAGAAGGGGCTTTTGGGAGATTATGACGGTTAGATAAGGTCAAGAGGCTGGCCCCCTGGTGTGATTAGTGGCCTTACAAGAAGAGACAACAGAGAGTTTGTTCTTTCTCTGTGTGAGGACACAGGGAAAGGCAGCTGTCTGCAAGCCAGGAAAACAGTCCTCACCTATAACCTGACCGTGTCAGTACCCTATTTTCAGACTTCTAGCCTCCAAAACTGTGAGGTTTTGTTGTTGAAGACTTTCAGTCTGTGATATTTCGTTAAGGCAGTCCCAGCAGACTCAGACACTTACTGTGGAGCAGGCAAGATCCCTTCTCCTGCCCTAGAGTGTGGACTTGCTCATATATTCCCCACATCTGGCAGTCACTTAGAGCTGGGACAAGGGAGGACTGTGAGAAATTTAAGGTGGTAACAAAAACTTGGTCATCAAGATAAATATTCCCATGCAATACTAAAAATAATATTAAACTTCATGCAAAAAAAATCCAGGATGAACAAAATACCAAACTTTTTAGCATAGACAAGATCAGTAACAATGCTGTACTGAGCCACACTGGAGCCAGAGGCAAAGGGAAAAATTAATATACTGATCCTATTTTCATTGAACAATTTTGATGTTTTGTTCATCATGGCTTTTTTGCATTAATTTCAATTTTTAAAATTTTTGCACTAAAATGTGATTTAACTTGATCACTGAGCTTTCTGAGCCCTTTGAAATTGTGTACCCAAGGCCGGTGCCTCACCCCATCCCTGCCTTTGCCATCACCTGGCCTTGTATCATTTCATAAGGCATTTCACTGGCCCATGACCCGGTCTCTGTTTCCTCCTTGACCATTCCAATTTACTGTCTCCTGCCTTGTTTCTCTAGGCCCTATTCAGTTAATCCATACTGAATGTTAAGTGCCAACAAAAGATTTATTCTCCTCTTAGAATTTAGCAATTGAGCAAAAGTGTCCTTAAAATACAATATCTGAAGCCGAAAGGATGACTCCCTCATTGTGGATTCTTAATCTTTTATTCAACAAATACTTATTAAATGTCCAGTGGCTATATGTCTTGAGTCGGCACTGAGAATACATAGATGAAAAGACACTGCCCCTGTTTTGAAGAGCTCCTGGCCTCATGAGGAAGCCAGATAATTACGATACAGCAAGAACAGTGCTCTAAGGGGGCCACGGGTAATGGGAGGACAGAAGAGGAATTCTTAGGGCTTGCCTTTAGAATCAGATGAAGAGATTCCTTTTCTCAAAAAATGTTAACTCTGTCATTCTGATTCTAAGTCATATATGCTCATTGTAGGAAAATTGGAAGAGAGAAAAATACAAAAAATAAAGTTAAAATATTTACTCTCACAAAACAGGGATATCTAATGTTAATATTTAGGTTAATTTATTTCCTTTATCACCTGTATCTATAGTTATATCTGTAATGGGTATAAAATCTATGCTCACAAATAAGATGTGCTCCTAATATAGAACTTTCAAAACCTATAATAATTGTCTTTACCTTGCTCTGGAGCCTTGATTCCAAGTGATGGCATTTTAAAAAAAAAGAGAGAGAGAGAGAGAAAAGAAAAGAAAGACAGCATTCTCACTTAAGTGAGTCTCTGACTTAAAATAGTTTCTCTTTTGAGAAGTGTTCAATCAATTTAAAGTTCAAACTCCCTATTTGTATTCGTCTCCCCTTTCAAACAGGCCATCCCACCCCTCCTTCGATGGCACCAGAGTGCGGGCGGTAATGCACCTGTCTTCTGGGTTCATACTGGCCCCCAGGACAGGGCATGTGACCTCACATGCTGAGCCTCGGGATCCTGCTTTGGTGTCCACTGAGTTGCACCTGAATCTCTCTGGTCTAGGTGCACTGATGGCACCACTGCTGGGGCTCAGGAACCTTGCCATGGCTCAGACGGTCCTGTCCCCACCCCTCATCCTGACCTCAAGCCTCGTCTGGCTCCCTGGTCCAATCAGCATGGCTGTGCCCCCCATACCTGGCATGAAGCAATTTCTCTGACACCACTGAGTTTTATGGTACAAGGTGGACTAGTCAGATCCTACAGGGCCTTGCCTGGATGGGAAGGAATTTGGATTTTACCCTAAATGCAATGGGAAACCATGACAAGGTTTGTCCATCCACAAGCAGATGACTGATGTGATGCAGTTCCCATTTTTTTTTTAATTCAGTTCTCATAATTAACAGGTCATGTTTATTGGCTTTGTGAGACTGGACTGGGACGGAAGTGGAGGTGGGGTTACTGTAGGAAGCTAGACCACAGTCAAGGCCAGAGATGACAGTGAGCCCGAACTCAGGTGGTGGTCGTTGAGAGGAGGCATAAATGTTGGAGTGTGAATGTCGGTGAGCTGATGGGCTAGATGTGGAGGGCATGAAAGGTGATGTTTAGGACAAACAGCAGGTGATGGCTCTGTACTACTGGAGAAGTGCATGAAGGTGGGGACAGGCTGGGATCAGGAGTTCTGTTTCAGACATATTAAGTTCCAGGTGTTGTTGAGATCTCCAAGGAGAGACGCTAAGTGGGTGGTTGGATATGCAAGTTCACAAAAGAGGCGTGGGCATCATCGGCACAAGTGGGCATCTATTACTGCAGGAATGAAGGCAATCATTGGATGACAAACCCGGCAGAAAGAGGGAAGGGGATCCAGCAGAGGGCCCTGAGGAACCTCACCAACTAGAGCTTGAGTAGAGTAGGAAGAGCCTTCAAAGGAGACTGGTGAGGAAGGGCTGTGAGGGAGGGGAGGGAGGGTTCAAGGAGGAGACAGGCTGTGGGTGCTGCTGAGAGGCTGAGCTAGGTGAGGGAGGCCCGAGGATGCACTCTGCCTCGTTGGCTGGCAGGCTCTGTCCTCTGCCCCGCCCCCAAGATTGAGCCTCTCTCTACACGGATGGTACTGAACGACAGTTTTTGTTAACTTACCTGCCTCCCTCTCTAGTCCAACAGTGACCCAGAACACCCCTACATGTTTCCAGAGGTAACTCAATGTCCAGCTGAGTGTAAGTCTCCAGAAAATGTTAAGAAAGTTAAGAACATCAATCACAGCATGAGTGAGGAGACTGTATGTAGTGTTTGAACAAATATTTAGATTGCGATGGGGCTATGGCTTGTTTTGGCAAGAAACAAACAGGTGGCCACCACTGTAATAGAGACATGAACACTACTGGTGAGCACAGCTGCTGGCTGGCCCCTCCATATCCTTTGTAGGGTGCTTTAGAAAAAAAAGATTTATTTATTTGAGAAGAGGGAGAGCAGGAGGGAGAGGAAGAGAGAATCTGAAGCAAACTCCATGCTCTTTCTTCTCTTTCCTCCCTCCCTCCCTCCCTCCTTTCTTCCTTTCCTCTCCTCTCCTTTCTTCTCCTCTCTTCTCTTCTCTTCCTTTCCTTCCCTTCTCCCCCTTACTTCCCTTTTCTTCCTTCCTTCTTTCCTTCCTTCCTTCCTTTCTTCCTTCCTTCCTCTTTCTTTCTGATAACCATCAGTATATTCTCTATAGTTGAGTGCTCTTTGGTTTCATGCTTCTCTTTTTTCTTTCCTTCTTCTTCTTCTTCTTCTTTTTTTTTGGTTTTATCTTTTTTCCTTTGTTTTGCTTCTTAAATTCCATATATGAGTGAAATCATATGGTATTTGTCTTTTTCTGACTGACTTATTTCACTTTGCACTATACTCTCTAGATCTATCCATGCTGTTGCAAATGGCAAGATTCATTCTTTTTTAGGGCTAAGTCATATTCTATTATATATATATGCCTCTTCTTTATCTATTCATCTATTGATGGACACTTGAGCTGCTTCCATAATTTGGCTATTGTAAATAATGCTGCAATAAACACAGAGGTGCATATATCTTATTGAATTAGTGTTTTTATATTCTTTGGGTAAATACCTAGTAGTGGAATTATGAGATCATATGGTAATTCTTTTTATTTTCTTCCTGAAAAATATCTATTTTGCAAAATGTTTGATATAGAAATCCTGAGGAATATTAAGATGCACACACATATTTTATACCAAAAGACAATGCTGCTTTTATTTTTGGATGTATTCTTTTTTTAAATTTTTTAAAATTATTTTTATTATGTTATGTTAGTCACCATACATGGTCACATACCATGTATGGTGACTAACATATAGTAATTCCATTTTAATTTTTTTGAGAAATATCCACACTGTTTTCCACAGTGGCTGCACCAATTTGCATTCTCACCAATAGTGCATAACAGTTCCTTTTTCTCCATATCCTTACCAACCCCGCTGTTTCTTGTGTTTTAGATTTTAGCCATTCTGACAGGTGTGAGGTGATAGCTCACTGTAGTTTTGATTTGCATTTCCCCGATGAGTGATGATGAGCATATTTTCATGTGTCTGTTGGACATCTGTATGTCTTCTTTGGTGAAATGTCTGTTCATGTTTTCTGCCCATTTTTAATTGGATTGTTTTTTTGTGTGCGTGTTGAGTTGTATAAGTTCTTTATATATTTTGTATACCAGCCCTTTTTCAGATATGTTATTAGCAAATATCTTGTCCCATTCAGTAGAGTTTCTTTTAGTTTTGATCATTTCCTTCACTGTGAAGAAGCTTTTTATTTTGATACAGTCCCCAGAGTTTATTTTTGGTTTTGTTTCCCTTGCCTCAGGGAGACATATCTAGAAAAGTGTTGTTATGGCCAATGTCAAAGAAATTATTGCCTATGCTCTCTTCTAGGTTTTTTATCATTTCAAGTCTCATATTTAGGTCCTTAATCTATCTTGAGTTTATTTTTGTGTATGCTGTAAGAAAGTGGTCCAGTTTCATTCCTCTGCATTGTAGCTGGCTAGTTTTCCCAACACTACCCTAGTTGGATTTTTATATCCATCTTTCAGAGGAGGAAATGGAGGCTCAGAGAACTAATTACATTGCCTGGCATCACACCCTGGCTAGGAGTAGAGCTGGGATTTAGTTACAGAATTAGACATCCAGACCTCTTAACCTTTGCCTGTTTGGTCAGCTCCACTGAAGCATATCTCTGACCCTACTCATATCGTATAAGTTGAATGGCCCATAGTACCCATTCCCACTTTCTTCTAATATGCCTTTCTGCACTGCAGAGGCTGGAAATTGTAATTACAATTTTCAGATCCTTTGCAGCTAGGGTTTTGCCTGGGACTTAGTTCTATCAATTGTTCAATACTTGTAAAAGATTTGGAAGGAAGAAGTGAGGCAGTTTGGCTGCTTTCTACTGATAAACAAAGGTAGAAGATATGTAGTCCATCCTAGAGTGTCGGGGGGCTTCAAATGGCAGGAGCGGTGGCAGTGGCTTTCTACTGCTGGATCTCAGTGACCCTGGAGTGGTCCAAGCTTCCTGCTTGGAGCAGAGAAGGTGGCACCTCTGGTGGGTCAGTTATGCCATGCTCTGGGAGTCATTGGCAAGGAGAAGTCAGCCTAGAGTTTACTCCTCCCACCCTCTCAAAGACCTGATAAGTTAATTCCCTCTACTAAATGTTGTTCTGTTTGACACAGACAGGCAATTTCTTTTTTAAGATTTTATTTATTTACTTGGGAAAGAGAGAGACAGAGCATGATCAGGGGGAAGGAGGCAGAGGGAGAGGGAGAAGCAGGCTCACCTCTAAGCAGGGAGCCTGATGTGGGACTCGATCCCAGGACCCTGGGATCATGATCTGAGCTGAAGGCAGACGTTAAACCAACTGAGACCCAGGCACCCTGCATAGGGAATTTCTGCTTGCCGTTCTCATCCCTAATTAATAGCACTACTCCCTATGTAACCTCCTAACTCACAGCCAGCAAGGGGAAAGGAAATAAGCATTTACTATTGAGGCAATCCCCCCTTCCTATGTCTGCCCACCCAACTCCTTTCGGGCACATGACCCAGGAAGGGCTTTACTCAGAGTCAGCCCCTCAAATGGAAAACCATGAAGGGTATGGAACTGGGTAATATATGCTAATGTAAGGGTCAAACAGGAACTCAGAGATGAAGGTGAAAATGACAGCAAGCAATTCTGTGTGAGACATTCTGTTCAGGCCTTCAAATTAAATGAAACAGTAAGGATTAATGAAAGGTTCAGAGAAGAAATTGTGAAATGGCTCCTGGCAGCAGCTTCAAGATACTCTGCTCTCTGTCATGATGCCATTGTCTGGGATTTATGAATTTTCCTTGTACTAGGTTTATTTATTTCTTTTTTAAGCTACAGAACTCCAAAAGACAAGATGAACCAGGGTTCAAGGTTCTTTGTACAAGCAGCAGCAGCCAGAAAGGAAAAGATTTGTAATGGCACACTGTAGGTGCTACAACTTATGTAATGAACAAGGAATGGTTAATAAAGAACTTCATATGACCTGGCTGTGAGCTTCCATCCTCATCTTCTCTTTTGCTCTTGCTCTTTGGAAACCTTCCTTGCTACTGAGACCATCTTCTTGCTGTTTGACTGCTAACATGGGTCTACCCTCCCTTCCCTGTCCTTTCCCATCTGGAATATCTTCCTCGATGCTTTCTCCCAACCCACATAGTTCATGCCTGGCAAAGCTTGGCTCAAAGCCAACTGTCCCCTTTAAGCTGCTGGCTTTCTCAGGCTCTACCTGACAGCAACCCCACCCTCCCTGAACTGGTAACCTCTCGGCTTCATACATCCTTTAAATAGTGTCATCCTGCTGAGTCATGAATCTAGGCTGAGAAAGGTTTATCTTGCCGATAAAACACCTGGAAGGGAAACCAGCTCACCTGGGACACATTTCACCTGCCCACAGCTTTACAGGGCTTCACACTTCTATACATCCTATCAACCCTATGAAGGACCCAACAACTCCTGGGAGTTCCTGGCTTATAGTTGGTCAAGCTTAGAAGATGACTTGGCTTGGACCCAGGTCTATTTGATTCTCACAGCCTGGTGTTCCTTCTATTTATATCACCTTCGCTGACATCGGGATGCTTTTCACAACTAAATGATAAGCCTCCTGTGGTCAGGAATCAGGTTCTTTCACACTGGTATGCCACCTCTGCTCAGAAGTGTCCTGCACATCATAGTTGCTCAATAAACATTATTTGGCTAATTGGGATTATAAACTAATTACCTTAGAGTTGCATAATATGTTAACCTCTTTAAAGTATGTTTACACTTGCTAATTCATTCCCTGTGGTAGGGATGATGATTAAAAACTCCCATTACACAATTAAAAAAAAAACCCACACACCCCAGAAACAGCATTGAGGATAATCAAATTGTCCAAAATCAAATAATAAGAAATTTTAGCCTCGGATACCTAATTTAGTTCTATTGTTGAAGTAGTAGGTACAAGCACTGTAAAGATATACTTCTGAAACTACTGGGGAAATTAAAGTATTCATTATATATCAGAATTAGTTTCTTACTTCCGCTCTAACAAATTACCACAAATTTAGTGGCTTAAAACAACACAAATTTATTATCTTACATTTCTAGAACTCAGAAATCTGGAAATGGATTGCACTTGGCTAAAATCAAGACGTCAATAGGACTCTGTTCTGTCTCCTTGATTATTCCAGGTCTAGAGGCCACCTGGATTCCCTGGTTCATGGTTCCCTCCTTGGAATTCAAAACTCACTTGGCTCTCCTCATCACACCTCCTACTTTGACCCCCCACATATCTCTTTCAAGTACTCCTGTACTGGATCACGCAGGAAAATGTCCCCATCTCAGGATCCTTAGCTTAATTACACCTGCAAAGTTCCCTTTACCATGTAAGGTAACAGATTCACAGGCTCAGGATTTGGACATGGACATCTTTGGGGGCTGTTATTGAGCTCACCACACAAGTTACTGATAATTTTTATAAATATGATGATAGCACATTGATTGTTTTTTAAATGTCTTCATTTGTTACAGATGTTTGCTAAAATATTTATGGGTGAAATAGTATGATATCTGCTTTTGCTTTAAAAATTCCAGAAAAATGAGTGGATGTGTGTGGAAGGAAAATTGGATGAAATATGATTGGCAAAGTTTTTGTTAATTATTTGCAAATTACAAAGCTGGGTATTAGGTATGTGGGGATACATTTTACAGGGTCTTTTTCCTACTCTTGTATATATTTGAAATTTTCTAAAATATCTTTTTAAACTGTATTTATCATTGAAGTTTCCAACGTAACTTTCTCTAATCCCATCTTCCTCTCTTTCTCCCCAGAATGGTAGCTGCCATTCTGAATTTGGTGTTCTTCACTCTCTTCCAAAATTTTATAGTTTTAGTACACATACATGTCCAAAACAATATATAGAATTGGTTTCCACATTTTTTCCAAATTTATATAAATAGTATCATAATGTATATTTCAACAGAATTTTTGAGATTTATTCATATTGACACACGGGTACGCTAGTTCATTCTTTTTTAGGTAATATAAAGTATTCGACAGTATAGCTCTATCTAAATTTATCTCTTATGTTGATGTATATTAAAGTTGTTTTCAATTTTTAGTTACCATGAACAGTGCTGCAACAGACCTTACAAATATCTCCTTACAAATATGCTCATGTGTGAAATTCCCTCTAGGATACTAATGAGTGGAATTGCTAGTTTGTTGGGTATATGCATCTTTATCATTACTAGATCTTGCTAAATATTTAATAACACGGTGGTGCCAATCTACAGTCTTCAGCAATATATGAGATTTCCTGTTTATATTCATATCTTCATCATCCACATTCAGCATTTTAAAACTTTAAAATTTCTGTCAACCAAATGAATGTGAAATAGTATCCCATTGTTTTAATTTGTGAATCCCTGATAACTATAGAAGTTGAGCATCTTTTATCTTAGTGCCCTTTTGTTATTCTCTTTTGTTAATTGTTCCTTAAACCGTTCAATCTAAAATTTATCCCACCTACTGAGTTTTTAATTTTTATGCTATTTTTATTTCCAAGGTTATATCTTCGTTCGTAATTTCTGCTTTGTCTTTGGGCATTCTAAACATTCTTTTTTAAAAGTCTTGGCAGATTATATGATTAAATTCACCCAGAGTGAAGTCATATTTTGATGACTACTGATCTTGTTGACTCTTAAGATTTCTTTGTTGGTTTTTGAACTTAAGTGGGTAGGCTCCAGTTTGAATGGGGGATTCCTGGTTCATATATTTTTTTCTTCCTCTTTCTCCCTCTGTGCACATCTCTTTCTATCCAATCGCTCCCTTCTTAGAACCCTGGGTCCTCAATTTAGACCCAGGTCTTTCGACACTTTTAGGGCTCCTTTCCCAAGGTACTGTTTGGGTCACTGCAGATCCAGTGATGGAGAGACAGAGGTGCTTGGGTCAGATCCTGTTTGTGAACAATCTCCATGCCCTCCCACCTTCAGAAATTTGTAGCTTGTTCCCTCTCCCTCTGCCTGCTACTCCACTTGCTTGTGCACGCACTCTCTCTCTCTCTCTGTCAAATAAATAAATAAAAATTCTTAAAAAACAAAAACAAAAACTTATAGCTTGTTAAAGGCAAAAAACCAAAACCAAAACAAACAAACAAACAAAAAAAACAAACCCAGCTGGTGGTCAATAGCATTTTTTCAGGCTTCTCATGAGTCAAGCAGCCCTACACCTGCTCCAGGCTTCAAGAAGGGAGCTTGACTTTGGTCCCCTTCTTGACATAGAGCAATTTAGTCTCAGCCTCGCTCTCTGATCATCACTTTGAATTTCCCTTCTGTTTCTAGTTCACAGAAATGCTTAACTAATTCTCTAATCCAGCTCTGGCTTTTTAATTTCTTGATTTTCAACTGTATCTGTTATAGATGTGTATCTGGAGCGGAAAGTATATCTCAGGTGTGATTTTCCCTTGTCACTGTGATTAGAGACACAGATTACCTTGATTAGGGAGTTACCTTTTTATATTCAGTTTTAACTCAGGGTTGTTATGAGGGTCAGATGAGACTAAATGTTGCTGATAAGTCTGATGCTAATCTGATGTCGCTTGTTTGCGTGTGTGACCAACAAAAATACACAGTCATATGCCTAGTTATATTTATATTTCCATTTGAAAGTACTTAGGATCTTATATCTAGATTCCTATCTATCTATTCATCCATCCATCCACCTACCTACCTACCTATCACTGGCCTGTGTGTATTATACATTTATATTTTTACTCGAAAGTCTTTACCTTTTTTTTAATCTCCTTTTTATTCTTAATATTCTGAAATTGTATAAGGATGAATCTAGGTGGGGGTCTTTTTTATTCTTTTGGATACCCAGTGAAGCCTTTCATTCATAAAACTTGAATTGTTCTAGTACTGGGAAGATTTTCCTATTATTCTTTTATTATTCCTCTTCCATTTCTCTGTTCTTTGATGGATGTTGGCCCTTCTTGATTGACTTTCTGTGCCCCATCTCTTCTCCCCTTCTCTTTTTCTACCTTTGTGCTTTTTGTTCCATGTTTAGGGAAACTCCTTAATGTTTTCTAGTAGCTCTTTAAATGAATTTGTTGGCAAGCTATGTGTTTTTTCTTTCCATGAATTATTTCTTGTTTTTTGACTGCATCTTCTTCATACTGGCCTATTCTTGCTTTATAAGTGAAATATATTCTTAAGCCTCTTTGAGGATTCAGATAAGAATTTTTAAAAACCTCCATTCTCTTCCTTGGATTCTCTCTCTGTACCTCCTGCGTAATTTGCTATGAATGTTCACCTTCTTGCTGTTGGACTGCCTCAGCTATCTGGTGGTCCTTGGTCATCCTCCCATATTTACAAATGAAGGATCACATTGAGCATCTGACCTGCGAGAGCACTAAACACAGACTTGTTAGGACCAGCGTCCTCTCTGAGAATTCTGGCCTGCTGCCTCCTATCCCAGAGACACTGTGGGGAACTCCACACAAAGATCATCCCTGCCTTCCCTGCAGCCTTTCTGACTTGGGTCACCCTTCTCTCTGGTTTATCAGTTAACACAATTCCAACCCCCTTACAGTCCTCCAGAAGTTCATAAAAATCTCTGCTTTGGATATACCTCCCCCAGTTCCCATTCTCAACACTTGGAAAAATGTGCTTCATTCAATGTTTCCTAAGCCCAGCGGATTTAGAAACTGGGGTGGGTGACAGGTAGTTTAAGAGATATACTCAATCTAGCATCTTGAAGCAAAACATCAGTTGAACATCAATTGATATTTTTAGGCAAATCACTGGCTACTGTGGGGAGAGGGGTTTGAATGGGGCAGAAGTCAGAGCTAAGAGTCCATTTAGGTCTACCTGTTTCAAATGCAAGATGATGGAGCGAGGGACGCCTGGGTGGCTCAGTGGGTTCAAGCCTCTGCCTTCGGCTCAGGTCATGATCTCAGGGTCCTGGGATTGAGCCCTGCATCAGGCTCCCTGCTCAGCAGGGAGCCTGCTTCCTCCTTTCTCTGCCTGCCTCTCTGCCTACTTGTAATCTCTCTCTGTGTGTCAAATAAAAAAATAAAATCTTAAAAAAAAAAAAAGATGATGGAGCGAGGTCCTAACTGAGGGAGTAAAAAGAAGAGGGCAAAATAGAAGAATGGGAGATGTATTTTAGAGGTGTGTCTAGCAGAGGACTCCTTTCATTTCTACTGAATGTTTCTGGACTTGTGTGAGATCCTAGGATATAAGAGGATCTTTGACGATGAATCTAGGGGAAGTGGTATGGCATGGTAAATTGTCTTGGGGCAAAGGCAAGCCTGAATTTGAATTATATGAATTTTCATAGACTACCTCACAGTCTCAGCATCCTCATCTATCAAATGGGTCAACTAATACCTACTTCTGCTAGTGAGGCAACAGAATTCTCTTGGACCACCTTAGGAAAAAAAGAAATTATTGCAAAAATACAAGCAGATTAGCTTGAAAGTAGGAAGCTGTTCAGAATGAAGGCTACAGATCTCTGCATTCCGCTCTATGGCCCAAATGATTTCTCTTGCATAATATTTTCACTGCTGTGTGTCCACTGCAGTTCTATTTTATCAATGCCAATTTGAGGAAGGAGATAGTCTGGTTGGATTAGCTCATTATTATCAGCCCATTCGGAGAAAGCCTTTCCCACCAGGTCGCTGGTTGCTGACCACTAACGGAGGCCTTTCTCTAGTCAGGTGATTACCTTGCCTCGGACAGGGGCCACTTCTGTGCAAAGAGTAGCACAATCCTGCTTTCCTGGCCAGAGGGAGTTTCACGTGTTAAGATAAAAAGGGATCCAGGGAGGAAAAGACCAACACTCCAATACTTTATCTGTCAGGGTTGATCTTATGATGTTATGATGGCACCAAATAAAACAAGACACGTAAAATATGGAGGGGTAATATATTTAGATGAACCCCACCTCACTACAAAAAAATGCCCCCTTATGCACTACACAAAAATATGTTCAGGAATTGTTAGATTCCCCAGTATCCCATATTATGGGGGCACTCTAAGAGGCCAAAAATAGCCTAACTAAAAGTGAAAGTAGGCTCTGAAATGCATCTAGGAATAAAGACTGGAGAAATAAAAGAGCCCAGGAATTTGTGATAATTACTTCATTTCTTTGGTTTTGTTTCTTTGTAAGAACCTCTATGGCAGATTAATTATGCCCAATACATGCCTTCCTCTCTTTATATGTCTTGAAATTCCAAGTCAAAACATGATTTGTATTTTCAGGATCATGACTGTTCAATATCATTTCTAAATCTGTCTGGTTAAAAGTGTATATGAAAACAGAACCTGTAACACTGTCATTTAATTAATAAAGGCAAGAGTTTCAGTTTTCCACCATATGCATTCTTTTGTTCAGCTGCAACATAGGTGCTATTTTCTGTGCTCCTTTTTAACTTTTAATAAGCTTCCTTTCTGTAGAGTGTGGGTAATGCTGTGAAAGAGCAGCTAAAACATATTTTCAAAAGAAAAACAATCCTTAACTGAAAAATGATCCAAAGGAAGGGGGGAGGGAACAAAGAGAGCTTCCATGACATATTCACGTAAATGGAACAATCCTTATTTGACAGAAAGAGGGAGAAGAGAAAAAGGCCTCACTTCTTCTGATTTCTCATTTTGTCACTCAGTTCTTTCCACACTACCTTACTAACATTTGTACTTTCATAGGAAATTAGAGGTATTCAGGAAAGAGAATACAGACTGAATCCTTGGACCTGAGTCCCAGCACTGCTGTCACCTAGCTGGGGACACTGTGAGCGGCACTTCCGCCTCATCTTTCAACTTATCATCTGAGGAATAAAGAGAAGGTTTAGACAAGGCCAGGGGTTTCCAATGAAGCAGAGGCCTGACACTGCCGATCTGGGATTCAGGGGACATTTGATAAAGCTGAATCACATCATAAAAATGTTAATCCCTTTTGCAACTTTTTTTTCAGTATTTTTTTTTCTTTGCAGTGTATCATGGAAAAGACCTCAGTTTGGTGCTGATATGTCTTTAACATCTGTCTGATTTTTACCAATTTTCCTTTTTTTAACAGAATAAACCTCTCGCTCAGAGCCTTTGGCAGGAAGTAATATCTAGCTAGAATTTAAATATCATACCCCCTTCAGTCTGCCAACCGTATTTGAATTTGAGGTCACTTTCTAATGATGGCAGGTTTTCCTGGTATTTCGGTGATATTAGTAATACAATGCTTTTTTTTGAAAATAAATGGAATTTTAAGTTTTAGAAGCTTGTCTAATGGATTACGATTATTTGTACCATAGCCAGAATGGTTAAGTGATAAGACTGGAGGCAGGGGACACTGGTCTGGATGCCACCAAGAGCTTCTGCTGCACTTGAGCCTGGGCATTCTCACCCAGCCCACTGAAGGCTGTTTCCACTGATAATGCAAACACATTTACAGAGAAGAACGAGACACCCCTCATCCATCCTCCTTATATGACAATTCACCTGGCTCTACAGCTCCCAGAATCTTTATTTAATAAACACAGGAACAATTCTTAGTTCATGACACTGGATTGTAAAGAGAAAGCGAGAAAATAGTTCTTGGAGTTTTAGGAAGGTTGTAGACTGCTGGTCAAACCTGACAGGTTGAACAAATTTATTTTGGCCCTCTCTCAGAACTCAGTTAAAAAGACAGTAAAGGAATAAACCCATCTTAAGCCTACAAGGACAAGGAGAACAATGGGCCAGAGATGCTAAAAAAAGTATTTTGGAAGGTGGAAAAGTTGTGGATGAGGGATAACTGGGACATGAGTGCCTGCCTATAGAGGTACTCGTGAAAAGCCAGCTGATTCACGCTTTAGTGAATCTGGAAAAGCTCAGGGATCAGAGATGCCAGGTTCCTCTGGAGACAGCAGAGGGACTGCAAACAGGATGACTGCTGGAAATTCTGTCCAAAGCAGAGTTTCTCAACCTTGTCCCTACTGACATTTTGGGTGGGAGATATTCTATGTTGGGGGGGGAGGGGACCATCTGGCATTGTAGACTTAGCAGCATCCCTGGCCTCTATGCACCAGTTGTTAATAGTCCTCCCCTTTCCAGCTGTGACAACTAAAAATGTCTCCAGATACTGCCAAACATCCCTTCAGGGGCAGTCTATTGTTCTCTACCCAAAAAGGAACTAGAGGTTTATACTATGAATATGGTGGAACAGAAAAGCCCCAGACCTGGGAACAGGAGGTGCAGAGAAGGGAGGGGTGAGGCACTGTACTGAAAGCCAGGGGGTAGAGGAAGTCTACATACAGAATCCCAGCTCTGTTTGTCTGCTCAGGATGGTGAAAGTGCCCAAGGGGAGATGGGTGGGCAAGCCACTGGGCCTCCAACAGGAGAAAAAGAAAAAGAAAAAGGGGGTATCGACCCTGTAGATTTCTCAAAGGTTGGAAGAGGATGTGTGGGATGCCAACTCAAGCAAAGCAGCAAGTGAGAATTCTTTCTTTTCCCTCCTTTAACCCTGGGAAAGGCCACCTCTGCAGCTCTTGGACAGAGAATTAAACTAATTTGTTATTATTGTTCAAGTATTTGAAACGAACTGGTTGTGTTACACATATTTTGCTTTATTTTGGTTGTTTTTCAATGCAGGGGTTCATAGGAAATTATATCACTGTTTCCTAGCTTTATTGATAACTCTTAACCCTATAAACATATGGTAATGTGGGCTTCTATTTGTACTCTTGACCTGGGTCTGCTAAGAGTAAACAGGCCCTTCTGTCACAAGTTTGGTATCTCCCTGATGTCAGAGTATTTAGTGATAGGATTCAGAAAACTAAAGGTAGTTATTAACTCTAAGAAAAACAAAAATAGGAATGAGAAATGAAATGTAATCCTACTAACCTACTAGATTAAGCTACAAACAATATATATGTATAAACATACACATATTTTCTACCTAGCTATCTATCTATATACATACATACATATATTTAACTGTGTTTGCAATGACACAGAGATCAAATATTAGTTTTTTCAAAACTGGAATAAAATTTAAAGACAAGGATGCTGTGGGACAGTCGTGTATATGGCCAGAGTTGGTGGCTATTTAACCCCCATGGTAAGATGTCAATAGAAAAGTTATTTTTCAGAAAACTGAAGAAACAAGATATAAAGCACATGTGTATTATTTAAAAACATAGAACTAAACTCTAGTAAAAGATTAAAAGAGGTGAAAGTAACTGCCTTTTAAGAAAAGAACTTGAACGTGGGGCAGAGTGGTTAGGGCACTGATATCTTTCAGGATATACCTTCTATTACGGTTTGCCTTCTTGAACTACATATATGTTTCACACGGATATAGATATTTTTTTTGTTAAATAAAGGCTATGGAATGTCAGGAGATTTAATGATGGGTGAATATATAGAAGAGAGAATATTTGTAAAAGAAAAGTCATGATACATTTCTATGTGAAATGAAGAATAGGCAGAACACAGTGAGCACATGTTAACAAAATGAAGATGGATGGAAAAATCATAGACTATATTTGTTTTTAATAAAGGAGGGAGGCAGAATGGACATTTGTCTACTATCTACTAAATGGCAAGCAGAGCATTAGGGGTTTTATATACACTGTCTTACTTAATTCTCATGACAATTCCAGGAGGTGGGTGTTATTAGTCTCACTTTACAGATGAGAGAACTGAGAGGTGTAACGGGTCAGGGAGGCACCACAGTGCATGGGTGTGGACTGAGATGTCCGTGTTTAGATGAGGCTTCTGACATTCATGAGCTGTCACAGCCTTGGGCACACGCCTCATCTTCCTGTGTTTCTGTGTTCTCCAGTGTAACGTGTGACTAAAGATGAGGTGGAAGGTTATTATTGGTTTATTATTTCATCTCATAGGAGCATTAGGGGGATTTATGAATGAATATGTATAAGGGATTTATAAAAAGTGCCTAACACACCGTAAGAGCTATTATTATAAAAGACATTCAGCCAATCAAGATAGAATGAAATTGCCAGGGAGATATTTTCCTGAAACTCCGTTTCCTCATCTTATTTGACGTCTATGGTCATTTGAAACTACTGACTACTTGCCCAAGGTTACAAAACTGCTAATTAGTGAAGCTGCACTTTGAACTCAAGTCTGCCTGCCTTCAAAGTCCAGGCTCTTTTCTTCATAATCCGTTGCCTCCCATTTAGCTCATAGGGCAAATGGTAGAAAGACTAGCCACACAAGCAGAAAATATCAACACTAGAAAAGAGAAAGAGGGAAATGAGAGTGCTGACCAGTGAAGGAGTTAAACAATATGATGTTGAGTCACATGGAGAAAGAAGTGTGATCCATTAAGATAAAAATAAGATGGCAACACAGGTAGGAAAGGGTAGAAGATTACATTACTGAGACAGAGATAATACCCGAGCAAGCTCATGTAAGTAGGACATTATGAGTGGCAAAGATGAGTTTAAGTAGGGATGGTCTCAGGAGAAACACTTTAGTCAATCTATGACATAGCTTACTTTAACTCTTGGAATGCCAACAGAAAGATCCCAGCTGGATTTCCAGAGTTTTCCACTTTAGGAAGCATGCACTTTCCCTCTGCCTCACGCATTTTACCCTGCTTTCCGACCATCCACAACTGTAGCTGATTTTCTATTTGGGGATTATCTGTTTAACAATCATCTCCTTAACTGTAAGACTGTAAGGTCTGTGAAGGCAGGGATTATATCTGTTTTATTCAATTGTACTTAACACAGTGTCTGTTACAGACTGAAGGAAGGTAAGGAGAAAGGACATGTTTCCATATGTAATAAATTATACTTTAATGCTGTCCTCATAGATCAAGAGGCTATGCTAGAAGCAATGGGAAAAAAACTATTTGAAATAAATTTGCCAATATATTTGTATAGGTGTCAGAATGTACAAGCTGGGAGGACCTTAGAGATCACACAGAGAGGAGTAAGATACAACCCCTGCCCCGAAGGAATGTGCTTCTGTTCTAAAGGAGAGAAAAAGGAGACAGATCAGTGCACAGAAGATGATGAGGGATATGGTGCCAGGAGAAAAGAGAAAGAAAAATGGAAAGCAACAGTCCATTCTTGTGACTGTTTGTTAAACATTTTCTATTTGTTCACTTTTCTCCCAGGGAATAATAACACTGCAATGCACTCAGGAGTCTAGCCCATTATTCCTAATGAATGATGGCAAGGTGGAATCCCCGAAATCCTTCCTTCCAGTGGGCTTGGTGAGGGAGCAGGGGCTCAGTTATCAGGCAGCCATCACTGAGGGATTCATGTAGGCCCCCAAATCTTATCTAGTGCAATTGTTTTCAAGTTGGGATTCAAGAAGTACATGTGTGTAGCAACAGAGAATTATCAGCTTTACTTCTGTCTCAAAATGGGCATAAAAACAATCCCTTCAAAGGGATACGTGTACCCTGATATTTATAGCAGCATTATGTACAACAGCCAAATTATGGATAGGGCCCAAATGTCCAATGACTGATGAAGGGATGAAGAAGATGTGGTATAGACACATAATGGAATATTACTCAGCCATGGAAAAGGATGAAATTCTGCCATTTCCACTGATGTGGCTGGAGCTAGAGAGTATTATGCTAAGCAACATAATCTAGTCAGAGAAAGACAAATGCCATGATTTCACTCATATGTGGGATTTAAGAAACAAAACAAATGAACACAGGAGAAAAATAGAGGAAAAGTAAGAAACCATATTCTTACGTCTTCTAAGCAAGAATTCTTAACCATAGAGAATACACTGATGGTTACTGGAGGGGAGGAGGGTGGGGGGATGGGTGAAATGCATGATGGGTATTAAGGAGAGCACTTGTGATGAGCACCGGGTGTTGTATGTAAGTGATGATTCACTAAATTCTAAACCTGACTAATATTACACTGCATATTAACTAATTGGAATCTAAATAAAAACTTGGAAGAAAAAATAAATAATCTCCAAATAACCTAGATACCCACCATCTTTTTGTGTGTGTGTTGTTTGGAAAGTAAGAAAAATAATAACACTTTTAACATAAATGCAGAAAGAAAGTATTTTGGTAACTAAGCATTCTTTTAAATGGACTACCTCTTCTTTAGTGCACACAGGAGGACACAGGGAGTTACAGAGCTGAAACAACTAGCTCAAGGCCACAGCGAGTTGATGGCAGAGCTGGGGGTCAGAACATGGCAACTCCCTGACCAGTGTCCCATCTCCTACATAACAGCATCTAAACCATGATAAGCAAAACTCAAACAAGCCTTTTGAGTTGAGGATGCATCACGTGACAGCCAGTTTCCAAGAAAACGCCAATCTTGCTTTTAGATGTTGCAGTCAGTTAGGGCACAGGGAGAGAGATGAGGAAAAGCAAGTCTTCTCAAATGGAAACCTTGCATAAATAAACTAGCTGATGGAAAAAATGACTTCTGAGATAGGAGAGCTGCTGCCCACTGACAGTATTTAAGTGTTCCCTTTGGCTTGTCTTTTCTCTGAACGTGAAAGAAGAGGCTCTTTGAGATACCAGACAGATAAAAAAACGTAGTCATAAAACAAATTAACCATTACACGTCAAGCCCTTCGTTCATTATCTTGCTCATTTTCTCTGCATAACACTCCTAGGAAGCTGAAGCAGCTGTCACTTCCATTTTAGAAAAGAGAAACTGTGGCACAGAGTGGTTAAAGAACTTTCCCTAAGTCACCGAGCTGGTCAGAGTAGAGCCAGACAGGATTTGAACTCAAGAAGTGTGACTGCTGTTCACCATCTTCTCCGCTATGTTCTAATGCATTTTTATGTGGAGGATGGTTCCATATGCATCACTGCCCAGAAACATGACTGATTTGTGTCAGTCTAGAGAAGAATACAAGATCTCTCATCTAATGACAAGAACTACAATTTCTCTGAAGCACTGAACGGTTTACAAAGAATCTTCCACATGTGTTCTCTTATTTATTCTAACCTATCAAGGAAATGTAATTATTTGTGTGAGGAGCTGAAGCTCAGAGAAGTCAAGCAAGGTGCCCAGGTCACCCAGCTGTGCCCCAGCTGAGCCAGGATCCAAATTTCACGTGTCTGGTCACCCCCAGCCTGAGCTCTTACAACTGGCTACACTTTCTCAGCCTTTTTCTCCCTCTGACCTCATAGGCATACTCTGGTGGGAGGGATATCGTCCAAATGCATCAGCTTGCACTAAAATTTTGCAGTTTGGTGAGAGCTTCGAAGTATATAACAAACATATATACTATGTTTCACATACATAGTAAAAAGTGGTTTATCTAGGGCGCCTGGGTGGCTCAGTGGGTTAAAGCCTCTGCCTTCGGCTCAGGTCATGATCTCAGGGTCCTGGGATCGAGGCCCATATTGGGCTCCCTGCTCGGCAAGGAACCTGCTTCCCTCTCTCTCTGCCTGCCTCTGCCTACTTGTGATCTCTCTCTCTGTCAAATAAATAAATAAAATCTTAAAAAAAAAGTGGTTTATCTAGAAAAGCTCAGATAAATGACAATTTATTTCTTCTAAGAATGTATGATAATCGTAATAATCTGTCTTAGAAAAACGGTGCTGATTAATTTTAAAATCCGAAAATGTCGACAGAGAATAATTCCATTATATTCAGGATTATTTAAGGTTATCATTGAAATTAATAACACCTTGCTCAAATTTGTACAGTTCTTTGTAGTTTATGGAGCACTTCTATGTTCATTATCTCATATGTCTTTCACAAGAAGATGGACATGTTCAATTATTATTCTCCCCATTTAACAGAAAAGGACATTAAAATTCAGAGAGGTTAAAGCTTACTCACAGTGGCTCACAAGAGATACAAGTGGAGCTGAATCCAAATCACCCGACTCCTAGGTTAAAGCTCTTTCTACAACCCCAGCAGTAGCATTCGCATTGCATGCTCTTAAAATAAAAGTAGACTCTGAAGAAGGTGCCAGGTGCAGTATATGTGTGCCCATTCTGGGCACATCTCATTGCCTGACTCTTCTGGGAAACCAAGTTTATGGAACCTCTGGCAAGCGTCCCTGGGGGCTAGATGGTACCCTCCAGGACAGGAATTTCTACCTTCACCAGGGATAGACTGCTGATATATTTGGTGACAGACATGGGAGCCTGGGGGAGGATCTGCTTGCTGCAAAAACACCCACAGTGGAGAAGCATTTGAGAGGTAGGGAGGGGTTTGAAGATGACAGCAAAAGGCACGACGAATATGAAAGATACAGCTTAGGGAGTGACTCATATGCAGATATTAATCAAAAGAAACTTAACACTTGAACAAAGAATAAAATCACCCAGAACTGCTGCCAACTCAGTGAACATAACCAAACCTAGCCCATATTTGACACTCAGGACATCAAGTGTATTCCTTCTCAGAGCCCTAACTGGTCCTTGCTTCGTAGCCTACAAAATCCAGTGGGGCACAAGTAAAATGACTACTTATTGGTCTGGGAACATACTACTACCTAGTCAATAAATTCTTTTATTCTGTGATCTCTTCTTTGCTCTTCTGCATAAGGATATCCTGGTCCTTTTCACAAAAAGTAGTCTTGTTTTCCTTTAGCTCCAGATGAATATCACTGCCTTGGTCAGGCTTTCACTGACCTCTCCCCCAAGGCAGATTTTAATGCTCCCTCCTTTGGGTTTTAACTCATCACACTGCATTCTAATATTTAGGTACCCCGATGTCACCATTGAAGCCAAAGTCCAACAAAGCACTTGGCCAAAACTAAGCCCCTGAGAGATTTCACCTGAATGCACAGATGAAGTGAGTAGCACTGATAAAGAATCAGAGTTAAGGGGTGCCTGGGTGGCTCAGTTGGTTAAGCGACTGCCTTTGGCTCAGGTCATGATCCTGGGGTCCTGGGATCTAGTCCCACATCAGGCTCCCAGCTCCATGGGGTGTCTGTTCTCCCTCTGACCTTCTCCCTTCTCATGCTTTCTCTCTCTCTCTCTCTCTCTCTCTCTCTCTCTCTAATAAATAAATAAAATCTTTAAAAGAAAAAAAAAGAATCAGAGTTATTTGTAGGTAACTAGGACACTCAGTGAATGGAAAGTGGCACTTTCTATTTAAATGAAGTTTTCCAAAAAACTCAATATATTCTTATCTGGTTGTAAATAATTTTAATTTTACCTGCCCTTGCTCCTGCCTAACCAGAGGAAATCAGTGAATATCAGGAATTTGTCCTTGCTGTCTGAAAGCAGAGGGAGGAGTAATTGATTCTAATCAATTACATTACACCAGGTTCAAAACCAAAATTTCCCCTCTTGCAATACTGCTCTCACTGGGAATGACTTGTTCAATACCTGTCTCCTGCATTAGCTGTTGTAAGCTATGCCCGGGGAAGGGGCAAGTCTGCATTGCTGACTACCATATTTCTTAGGTCTAGCATAGAGCCTGGCACAGGGCAGATTTCAGTAGACTTTTGCTGAATGAAGACATAAATGAATTAATCAATTAAAGACTTGTCAGAAAAGGTGGCACAGCTGAGTTTTCCATCATTAATGAATACCAACTACAGAGCTACCATTTAAAGAGTGTCTGTGTAGATCAGCCACTGTGCTAAACACCTTAAAATTTGTGTAGTGTAAAGATTAGTGCCTATGTTTTACAGACAAGGAAATAGATTCAGAGAATGAAGTAACTCACTTACACTCATAATACAAATAACTGGCAGGATAGCGCATCATTAAAATCAAGCTTTGGCTGATTCCAAAGGCAGTTCATAGATGAAGGGAAAAATCACTTTCTGGCTGAGGAAACAGCATGGACAACATAAGGATGTGGACATGCCCGAGGGCATGGGGGTGGAGTGGGTGTTCAGAAAGTGGTTAGAGCATAGGTTGCCCAGGGATGAAGAAACAGGGAGGTTGGGTGGGGCTCCCCTCAGAATCTGGGACTGTAGACTATACTGGAGCTACACAAACAGCAGACTTTCCCTTGGAAATGGACTTTCTGAATAGATCCCATGTAACAGCTTATTTGCAAGGTTTTCTGCTAAATGCAGATGTATAGAGAAAAAATTTTCAACGCTTTAAGGTTCCAGTTAGTTGAGTTGCAATTAATCAAATTCCACCATGAAAGAAAATGTCCTAGCTGGATGCTTACTTACAATTAATTTTTTTTATTTTGAAATAATTATATATTTTCAGAGCATTTGCAAAAATAGTACAGGGAGCTCCCATATACACTTCACCCAGTTTCATAAAGTTAACATCTTAAATAATTACTGTACAATGATTGAAACTAGGAAATTAACATTGGCACAGTACTTTTAACTAACTCCAGACTTCATTCAAATTTCACCACTATTTCCTCTAATAACCCTTTTCTGTTTCAGAATCCAACCAAGAATCCCACACTGCATTTAGTTGTCATGCCTTCTTAGCCTCCCTCAATCTTATGATAGTTCCTCTGACTTTCCTTGTCTTTCACAACCTTGACACTTTTAAAGGGTAGTGGTCAGTTAGTTTATAGACTGTCTCTCAATTTGGGTTTGTTTGATGTTCTATAATGAAGAGATTGAGGTCATATGTTTTTGGCAAATATGCTAAAACTTGCCATCTTGACAAATGCATCACAGTGCATCATACCAGGGATACATGATGTCAAAGCTGACCTTGATCACTTGGGTGAAGACGGTGCCCTGCAGGATTTCACCTCTGTCAAATTATTATCTTTATTCCTTCTATCGTAAATAAAAGTCCTGGGAGAGATGCTTCTAGACTATGCAAATATCCTATTCCTTCTCAAACTTCTGCCCACTAATTTTAGCATCCAGTGGTATATCTTGTCTGAAACAATTATTACTATGGTGTTCTAATGTTGGTTTTATATTTTGCATGTTCCATTTACAATGATTACTTGGAATGCCTTTGTAAGGAGAAATCATCCCTTCTTTCCATATATTTATTTATTCAATTATTCATTTATATTAGCATAGGCTCATGAATATTTATTTTACTTTATGGGCTATCATCCAATACTATCATTATTTTTTATTGTTGTTCAAATTGTTCTGACTTTGGCCACCGAGAGCTCCTTGACCTTTCAGCATGGTCCCATCCTGTTTTTAAGTACTTCCTACCTTGTGGCACCACAGATACTCCAGGCTCATCTTGTGTTTTCTCTGCCCCAGTCTTATAATCAACCACTTTTCCAAGGAGTCCAGGTTCTTCCTTTCATTGGGGAATGGTATTTAGAAACCAAGATCTGGGCACCAGGTGTGCTCATTACTGCTTGAGTGCCATTTCTTCTAGGTCTTCTCATTGGACACAGCCAAGAAATACATATATGTATTTTAACTCACACACATCTATAATTATTTCCATATCTATCATTTTGTGTGTGTAAGTGTGTGTGTGTGTGTGTGTGTGTGTGCGTATAAAAACCATGAGTTCATATTGATACCTCGGGTTACAATCCAACACTACAGGGCTCATGCTACCCTTTCCCCTTTTCTAAATTGATGCTTACTTTGGGGACAATCTTTTCACACTCCCTGTATCTAAACACCACAGAACATGGTCAGAATTCAGAAATTACACCATGCTTACTGAGCTAAGCAGAAATATCTAGAGCAGACAAGAGTGAAGGTATCCTTTTAAATTTTCATTGGCAAGTCTTATGTCACCCATAACTAATACAGAGAGACATTAGCCTCACCTGTGGCGACTTTAAAGGCATGCACAAATAAAATATTTAACAACCACTTGAAACTTGAAAGATCCCTTCCTCAGCTTTCTTATATACCAACTTCCTACAGCACCTCAGATTTGGGGTCATGCTGTTCAGGGGAAGAGACTAGGAATCTCTATTTGTTTTCAGAGAAGGCCTCTTGCCTGAGGCCAGAAAAACACACACACACACACACACACAAAACAGGACCTTTACAGACTCTCAGTTTAATGAGCCCTAACTTACCCTCTCTGGATTGTAAATGGACTTCCACAGAACTGAAGCACTTTTCCAAAGCAGTTATGGCTGTGCTTCTTGAAGAAGCCAGTCTGTTTGGAAATCAGAAGAGACACAAAAGAGAGGGAATATGAAGGGAAACTAAAGTCTTTCAGTATAATGCATTAAAGAAGATACCAACAGAGTAAATGCCTCACTATGATGCAATTTCAGGAGGACCATGTATTAAATAAGAACCATTATATCCCAACCTTACTGGGGATATAGAGAAACAGAATACTACTTTTACTACAAAGTTGAATACATGAACTTCAGGAGGAGTTGCTTCTATATTTAAAATATGACCAAATGACAGACTTAGTGAAATCAATTTTCGCTGAATCCCTAATATGTATTACCCATCATGATGAAGACCAGCATGGAATGAGTTTATGATTAGAGGTCTGAGTTCTTTTCCTACTACAAACATCATGAAAGTAGTTCAACTAAATTATCATGATTCATGATTTAGCTCCAGGAATTCCTGATTCTTATGACTCAGTGTGGTCCAGTGGAATAAGCAGTCACGTTATGATATAATCTTAAGCCTGTTAATTGGCATAGCTCAAGCAAACTGTGGGAATTTCATTCTGTATTAAACTTTGATGATTTTAAAAGAGAAACAAGAATGCCTGTTCTAAAAATTTATTAAGAGAATTATATGAAATGAAGTAGATATACTCCTAGAAGAAAGTAGAAAGCAGAAATATGTGGAAAACATAGTCCTGGTTCTCAAACTAGCTCTGTCATGGCAGAGGAGACACCCAGCCTGCCTGCATCACAGTTTAGCTATCTGTAAAATGAGGAGACTCAATTAAATTAGTGTTTTCAAGCTTTTCTTTAGCTGAAGAACTCTTTAAAACCCAAAATTATGATTTTATACAACTATCTCTAAGACAAAATGTATCAAAGATGGGTGACTCTGCTTGCAGAGGGGTGGCTGGCTTTAAAGTCCTTCTGGGCTGACATCCCCTCTCATTGTGCTCATCTACATGGCACCTCTGAGCATAATTTAAGAAATCATGGAATAGATGGTGTCTAAGCTCCAACGAATTCCAGCATCCCTCATCTCTGCCCTTTGGGGGACAGAGAATGAATGGTCACACCTGGTGCAGAGTGGTGGGTAGTACACAACTAAGTGCAAAGCTGCAGGTACCATTAGGGTTGGAGAAGGAAAAAAATAAAAGTTGGATAGTTGTCCAATGAAAACAATGAAAGTTTGATAGTTGTCTAGAAGAGTCCAAGAAAATGTGGACTATGCAAATTATTTCTTGGAATGGCAGGACTTCTAAGAGTAAACAGAGTGAATGCTTTCTGGGGGTGGGAAGAAACAAAATAAGTCAAGCCCTAGGAATGGGAATGAACATGGAGGGTCTTGGACAGGCAGAGTATGTAGTCCTACCCAGCAACTTTATGCTCACCTTGACCATGATTCCCTCCAGCTGTTATGCCTTAGGAGTCTTGTAAAACTCCTCCAGGTAGACCTGCTCCTCAGGACTCAGTCATTTCTCCATTGTGATGCTATCTCTTGGCCTGTATGTACTGCACAGGTGGAACTAGACTAAGGCTATATACTGGAGACTTGGGATTTAAAATTACCTAGGTCATGTGTGGCCACTTTAGGAAATCTTAGAGGTTGAAAAGTACATCCCTGCAAAAAAAGATATGTTGAAGTTCTAACTCCTGGTACCTAAGAATATGACCTTATTTGGATACAGGGTCATTGCAGATGTCATTAGCTAAGATGAGGTCCTGCAGGAGTAGGGAAAGCTCCTAATCCAACATAACTGGTGTCCTTATCAGAAGATGGTCATGTGAAGACAGATATACAGGGAGAGTACCATGTGACGAAGAAGGCAGAGAGTAGCTGCAAGCCAAGGGATGTCGAAGATTGAGGGCAAATCACCAAAGCCAAGAAGAGTCAAGGAAAGAAAGGAAATACGGCCCTACTGGCATCTTGAGTTTTGGACATGCAGCCATGAGGACTGTGAGCCAATACATTTCTGTTGTTTGCAACCACCCAGTTTGTGGTACTTTTATGATGGCAGGTGTAGGAAATGAATACAGAAGGGCCTGGGTTATAGGGACTCTGGCACTGAGAAAGCAGAGGAAGAGCAGACATGCCTGGGAATGACACGGAGACAGCCATGTTTCTGAAGGTCAGAGTTGAGAACATGTAAGACAGGAGGAGGCTGGAGGGAAGGACCTGGGACAAAGTGCTGAGAGACTTGGTGACCATGGAGGCAGCAGGAACGACAGGAAAGTAGAAAAGCAGAAAAAGAGTCGGCATTGCAATAGACTGGGGAAGAATGGGGAAGAGGAGAACTAACTCAAAAAGACACAGTTTCTTTCTTGAACAGTCTCTTAGCTGTATGACCTTAGGTAAACCATTTAGTCTCTGTTTCTCTGGACTTCGTCCATCAGCGGGGCCCAAGATGATGAGTTGGGGTGACTAAGAAACTGAGAGTCCTGTCGATGTATGCTTGATCAAACATTCTGATCCGATTTTGACTTTATTCTCTTTCCCCTGAAGCTTGGTTGGGTAGTATATGATTTAATAATAATACTAATAAAAGTTGAAGACCTAGAAGCTAAACAGGTAATTTCAGGTTCTGTTTTTGCTAGGTTTTTTTGTTTTCCAATTTGGTAGGATAATGCTTCCCTTTCATCTTCTGTTGAAAAATGGGCACATGCTGTAACCTGTATTCTGCCCAAAGAGATATTCTTCCTTTATCCCCACAGTACCCTCTTGATAGTCTAATTTTGCGAAACTTTCTCTCAGTCCCTAGCACACTTCCTGCCGTGATCCCAATTACACACTCGTCACTCTGTCTACATTGCCGATGGGAATGCAAAATGGGGCCCTTCCTGCATTAAACACTGAAAAAAACTGACCTAAAAATCCTTTCTTTAAAAAAATATGCATTCAATATTTCCATGTCTTTAGAGCCTTGATAAGGTGGGATTTTGGTTTTTTTTTTTTTTTTGGTNAAAGAGAGGGGCTGGAAGAAGAGAATGAGCTCATGAAAATTCAGAATGCTGGTGTAAATTTCCTCATGTAAAAGTACCAACCTTGACACCCTGGTCAGCCTGCTGTCAAACAAGACCCAAGATATCCAGCCATTTAGACATCTTTATATTTTTTAAACAAGCCCATATCCTTAAAAGTCCAACAACAAGGGAGACATTTATCAGTGACAGTGCTCTTTTTCAAGCACTTTTACGGAGGCTTAAAAAAAAGAAAGCAAACTTTAATGTATGTATCAATGAAAACTGTTTACAAGGCAGAAGATTGCACCCGGCATGAGCTTTCTGACACATTTATCACTTCATTCCAAAGCTGGGTGGGAAGGGGCGACCTTCCCCTGACAGCTGATGCCTGGAAAAAAGGATGAAGAAAGTGTCAGAAATTTTATGAATCTTCTGCAGGCAGTTGTAATGGTGAAAATGATCATGATTCTTTTCTCCATCCCCATTCATAAATCTCCGTCAGCACTTGAAGATAACGCTGACAACCTATTGTAGTCTTTCAACATAAGGTACCATTGTGGCAGCTTAACTCGGAGCCCAGGAGTGGTACCTGAAATTGGAAGCCTTCCAGGTACAGTGTGTACTGATAAGATGCTGAAGAGAGAGAATAACGGGAAAAGAAGCAGGAAGGGAGTTGGGGTGGGGGCAGGAAAGGGGAAAGCTGCAGCCTTCGCTGTGTGACAGGGAGCAAATCACTTACTGCTTCTGTGATCTACTTGTCTCTGTCAAATAAAAATAATAACGTTTGCTTTGCCTAATGCACAGGAGAAATGTGAAGAGAAACACAAGATAATGGATGTAAAACCACTTTGAAAAGTTGAAAGCAGTATGCTAATACAAGGTATAACTATTCATATTATTGTGCTTTAGTGGTGGGAAAATGTTCAAAAGAGAAGGATCCAACTAATTAGCAGGGAAGGGTAGCTTAGAAAACATATTATGTGGGCGACATGAGGTTAAGAAGAGAAGCTCACACTTGCGTTAGCAAAGTTGAAATTGGACATGAGCTCAGGAGTCCACATTGCCAAGCTGATAGTATATGCTCAATAAATATTTATCAACTGAGTGATTACTTCTAGCACACTGTATAATTACTTGTTTGTGTAAGTGTGTCCCTCACTATGGTAGCTCCTTAAGACGGGAATTACATTTACTTAATCTATTGTTGTTTCCCAGGACCAACCACAGTGTATGTCACAAGGGTGGCATTCAAAAAACATGCGTTGAATAAACAAAAAAATGAATGAATGATGCAATGGCGAATGTCTCTATAATTATGGTGAGTCAACTGGACTCCCAGTTACTTAAAAACTGAATTAATTAGAACTATGTCAGAATGCTGCTGTAATCAAAATAATAGTGTACTGACAAATGGATAAGCAAATAGAATAATGGAACAGAATATAGAGGACAGAAAAAAAACCACCCACGCTTAGGCAGTCAAATAATTTTTGATACATTTTGCTTTGGTCAAAGCAACTCAAGGGGGAAAGAAAGTATTTTCAGAAATGGTGCTAGAACCACTGGGTATCCATCCATATGAAAAATGAACCTCAACTCCTCACTCACACCATATACAAAAATTACTTTATGATGGATGGTAGATTTAAACATGGGGCTAAAACTATAAAGCCTGAAGTAAACATAGGAGACTATCTTCATGACCTAGGGGGTAGGCAGAGATTTCAGTGAGCAGCCACAGAAAACACTGACCATAAATGATAAAGAAAAGAGGAATCGAAATCCATCAAAATTAAAAACTGCTTGGGGTGCCTGGGTAGCTCACTCGGTTAAGTGTCTGCCTTTGGCTCAGGTCACGATCTCGACGTCCTGGGATCAAGCCCCATGTCTCTGGCTCCCTGCTTAGCAGGGAATCTGCTTGTCCCTCTCCCTCTGCCCTTTGTGATCACTCTTTTTGTCTCTCAAATAAATAAATAAAATCTGTAAAAAAAATTTAAAAACTGCTGGTTTGGTAGGAAGAACACAGGAACATTGGTGAAGAACTTTGTCCAACTCCTGGCTTTATCATTTACTAGCTATGTGATCCTCAGGAAATTTGTTAACCTTTTTAAAACTCCATTTTCTTCGTTGTAGGATGGAGATAATCTTAATATATACCCTCCTAGTTTGAATAATAAGTGAGATAATGTAAGAGGAAATCTCATTATAAACCTTGAAGTATTACAGAAATACAATAATTATTATTTATTCCCTTCTCTGGAGAAATTTAAAGTCAGGAAGACAGGACATACCACAAAATGTAGAGAATACTGGCCACTGGGTGAGGAATTTTGGAGGAGCTGAAGCGTGCAAATGTCCTTTCTGAAATCAGACTCTGCTCATCTGAGTAAAGGCACTCGGTTTTTTGTTTCTTGCTTTGTGTTTTTGTTTGATCTGTCTACCTTCCCTCTTTCTGGCCTCACTTTTACGTTTTTGCCTTTGCTCTTGCTGTCCTGCTGAGGAAACAAACAAATCTCCAAGCCATGTGGCCATTCCGCCCCATCCCGCTTTTCCAACCTTTCCAATCACAAATCTTTCTGGCTCTGACTTCTGAAATCAGCCACTACAAGGTTCTGGCTTGCCATTGTGGCCAGAAGAGAAAGAGTAGAGGCTTCACAGTGATAAAGGTTCTTGTTATAGAAATCCAAGATTAAGTGTCTGTGACCAGCATTTTACTCAACTACATTTTCATCTGTCTAAACACACTTGAGAAAAGTGTGAGCCAGAAACTCTCAGAGAATGAACAATCAGACAAGACATGCTCAATTCAGCTGTCCTTGAATGTGATGGGGTTTGTGGATATAATAAATATAATTTTATAAAGACTAGAGTGCTTGATTAATGGAACAAGGCTTCTTTCTTCTATATCCCATTTATAATCTAATTTACAATGTTCAATTTTTTTGCTTAATATTTTATTAAGAGATAATTTATTATAAGGGATTTACAAAAATTAACATGCACTTGTATTCGATTTTCTGCACTCTTTAAGGCAATTTTGCATCCTAGGGCCATAGTGCTTTTCTCATAGGAACATAGCTCTGATATTCCAATGAAAGTAAGTATAGGATTTGGTTTATATCGAATGCTGCATGGGTGTTGCTGTTCTATTTTTTATTTATTTTATTTAGGTTTTTTTGGTTTTTTGTTTGTTTGTTTGTTTGTTTGTTTAGAGAGGGAAAGGGCGGGAAAGGACAGAGGTAGAGGGAGAGAAAGAATCTTAAGCAGGCTCCATGCTAAGCACAGAGCCCAGCGTGGGGCTCAATCTCACAACCCTGAGATCATGACCTGAGCCAAAGTCAAGAGTTGGAAGCTTAACCAACTGAGCCATCCAGGTGCCCCAAGGGTGTAGCTATTTCAGAAATCAAGGTTACCATGCATTTAAAGTTAAGAGAACTATATAAATACATTAGCCTTAAGGTTATGTTTAAGTCTTATTTGTATTTATAGATAGGAAACCAATGGCCTCAATAGCAGAGATGCTATCCTGAATTCATCATTTTTCCTCATTTTCATCTGTGGCCTGCACCCAGTCTATGGCAGAAGTCTGACCATGGCAAGCTATATGAAAATGGGATTTTTTTTCTTTTGAAAATCAGGGGTTTGGTCAAGATTAGACTTTTCCTCATAGTGTGACCTGTGTAGTCTTACAGGTCCCAGCAGGTATCTTGTGTGCTGTCCTGAAGAATAAGAAAAACACCAAACCAGCAGAGTTCTGGGCTTGCTCAGCTATAGCTAGAGAAATTCTGATTCTATTCTACAGTATTATATTCTATTCTACTCTAGTCTATTCTTTCTTTTAACATATTGCGGTTCTGCAAATCATTTGAAATAAGAGTTGTAGTTTTGTTAAAAAAAAAAACAGACATAGGTTAATTAAACTTATGATCCATATCAGGGAATTTTTAGTTAATTATCTTGAAAAACCCTACTTGCTTCATAATACCTGGAAAAATAGGATAAAATATAAGTTTTCTAAAGACTTTTATAGGTTTGGCTAAGTTTACAACAAAGTTAGGGAAACCCTTAGGAGCCAAACACTCAAACGGAACAGGAATCAAGAATGACTGAAGCTTAGGCTGCTGTCAGCACCTTTGCTGGTCCTTATGACACAGTGGGGTTTAATGGCTACATATGAGGACATGAGCTAAGTCTTGGGACTGTGCAAGGTATAGAATTGAATTTAAGACTCCCATGCATAATCAAGAGCTTTAAAAGGAGTCTAATTTCAGTGAAAGGTAGTAAACATTAGCCTACTGGCAAGAGGGGAAACTTGTTCATCCGGGTGTAAGTTCTTGTGAGGAAAAAATGTCTCTCTTGAGAATTTGTGAACACAGGTCTGTGCTCACATGGGTTTCAGGTTTATTTCTATACCACTTAGGTGATCTAGGAAGCCTCAAGACAAAAATATTAATTTACAATGATCACGTAACAAGTTCTGGGCAGAAACCAAAGCAAATTCTTCCTGCAAATCATCACTCTCAAAGTGGACTTTGCAGAATTCACACAGCTATAAGTGAAATGGACAAGAGTTAGAAAACCAAAAGTACAAAATTTTGAGAATCAAACCATAATGAACAGGAACAACAAACAAAATCATAAACAAAACCAAACTATTAACAAAAGATTTATGCTCTTATGGATTTAGGGAGCAATTGTCAGAAAAAAAATAATAAACAATTGGTATGTTTAATTGTGTAAAGAAATAAAAGAAGGGATTAAAAATATGATCAAGGAATAATGTATTTGAAAAAAGTACCAGGAAATCTTGAAAAAAAAAACCCAAATAGACATCTAGGAATAAAAAAGTTACATAACTCTTAAAATTAAAAACTCGATGGACCAAAGAGCAGAATAGACAGAGTTAAAGGAAGAACTAGTAAACTCGAAATTAGCACTAAAGAAATTGCTTACTATATATTGCTGCATGCTGAAGCAATTACTGTTTACAGAAAAAAATGAAAATGAGATAAGGATAATTTAAAGAAACATGGAAGATTAAAAGAGAAAATCTAGGAGATATTTTTCTTTTAAAGTTCCAGAAGAAAAGACTAGAAAAAATGGAAAAGGTAACATTTGAAAGAGAACGCAAATCTTCCAGAATTAATGAAAGTCACATAGTCTCAGATTCAGGAACCATCACAAATGTGAAACAAAAAAAAAAATCCATATCTCTAAATAAAATCATAGGATAAGGAAGATAAATAAGAACATCCGAAGTAGGGTTAAAAATAAAAGATTACCTTCAAAGAAGTAACAATTGGACTTACATCAGGTTCCTTATAGCAACATGTAAATCAAAATATAGTAAAATAATATTTTCAAAATTCTGAGGAAAAATAACTGTCTACATTCATACACTGAGGAGAAATATCTTTTCAAAATGAAGAGGAAACAAAAACATTTTCAGACAAACAAACTTGGAGTTTCCATCCTCAAGGAATATCTAAAGTAAAAGAAACATGATTCTAGAAAGGATATATGTATCCAAAAGGAAATAATGAGCAAAGAAATTGTTTCCAGACCTGAAATGCTATGATTCTGTGAAATTTGTCTGTACTGAATCAAGAGAGACTATTTTGGAGTGAGACAGAAGAAATGAAAAATAAAATTTCTGCTCTTCTGGATTTAACAGCAATATTTCTCCGTCGAGTTTTGCCATAAATCTTCTCTACAGAATCCAATTTACCAAAAATTAAGAGAAACGTGGATTCCCAGGTAAACACCCTGCTCAGATGCAATCATTACATTCCCGTAGATGCCCCATCTCACAATGCTCATAAATATTAATTGTATACATTTCTTAATATTCCCTCATACATTTCCCACTGTGTGTTCTCATCCTTTCAAATTAGGGTACACACCAAGGAGATGTCCTATCTCTGTATAGATTTTGCTTAGGGGGCTGCCCTCAGTATCATCAGGAACCATAAATTTGAAAGCAACCTGCAGTAGTGCTCAAGGCTGTGAAGGAGTTGGAGAACATTGAAAGAGCCCACTGTTTACACTTCAATTGCTTTAACTGAACCAATAGTAAAAAAAAAAAAAAAAAAAAAAAAAAAAAAAAACTTCTTTAAAAGATGGGAGGGGGGAAATGTTGTAAATATAAACTCATCATTACGGAAAGTATCAATCCCAGTTTTCACACTCTTCATTAGAAATTAGACATGTATGGTCAAGGGTAAAGTTTCTGTCAATTGCCAGATTGCCCACTTGGCTCTGCCTATGGTAAGTTGCTTCTTATCTGAGCCAGTTCCTGAGCAAATCCTAAAGATGAAAGACAGGATTTTTTTGAAATAAGCTCAGACCCACCAGCTTGTGGATTCTGAAAGTAGCTTTATTATAGTTCGCTGATATCCATCTATGAAAGTGGATGTACCTACTTCTATTTTCTTGCCAGAGACCTGCTTCTACTGACTGCATGCACCCCACTCCCACTTCCTACTACCCCTGCCTGAGTAGGGAAATGTGCTCCTAATATGATTGTGTAGCAGCCTGGGACATTTTCTGGATTGCATTCTCTAGGGCCCTTGTCACTCAGTGTTATGGCTCCAGGCTCACACCCCATTTTGCTATCTTCTCTTTATTGCAGCTAGTGAATAAGTAGACCAGGTTTTGCTCTTCTGTTCTCACACATTCCCAAATGTGATGGTCATTACTTTAGTTTTTATTTTTATTTACTTATTTTTAAAGATTTTATTTATTTATTTGACGCACACAGAGGGAGATAGAGAGATCACAAGTAGGCAGAGAGGCAGGCAGAGAGAGAGGAGGAAGCAGGCTCCCAGGACCCTGAGATCATCACCTGAGGCAAAGGCAGAGGCTTTAACCCACTGAGCCATCCAGGCGCCCCTCCTTTAGTTTTTAATAATGAGCCAGGCCGGACACTGTCAAGACCCAAGATCTGGATTTAAGCTTTAGAGAATAGTGAAAACCCCTTGACTTCAAACCCAAGCCATTTGTTCTTAAGAGCTCTGCATTGGGCTTCTTAGGCACTCTTGAAAGCTAAAAGCAAAGTAGTCCTTTGCTTCCCATTTGCTTACTGTTCCCCTGTATTTCTCTCTTGAGAGATAGTATTAATTGCTAACATTAAGTGAGTGCTTAATACTTGCCAGGAACAGTTCTGAGTGCTTAATGTGTATTACTGTTATTATAATAATCTTATGCAGTAGTACCAAAACATTCTCCTTTGTACAGATGAGGAAAATGAGGAATAGGTTATTATATAACCCATTCAAGGTCACGGAGGTATTTAATAATAAAACGTGCATTTGAACTCAAGCAGTCTGTTCGTACAGATTATACTATATTCTTTTCTTGGAGTGAATGGGGTAGATGCCAGAGCAGGATTCTGCCATTGTTGGGACCCTGACTGCAAGTCCAGTAAATAGTGTCACTATTCCATCCCAATACTCTAGAGAGGAAACCAGGCAGCCTGCATACCTACTGATACGCTGCCTTTCCCAGATCCTCACTCTTTGCTCATTCTGCACCACTGGCATCTGCCTTTGATCCTCTTATCCCTTGATGTCCACCATCTCCTACATCTTTAAAACAGGTGGACCTACCCACATCTCACCTAGCAGTCCATTAATAAAATCATGCTGGGTGAACTGCAACCTCTTTTGGGAAAAAAATTTTAGAAACATTCACTTTGTTCTCATCCCTTCTCTTGCTTCATCCTGCTCCTTTGGTTCTTCAGCCTTGGACCACTTTGCCTGGTCTTTCATTTCCAGTTCTAGATTCTTCACAAGCCATTGGATATGAATGCCAAACTTCAATTCCTGGCTTGTGCTTTGACCCTTCCTATGATTGTACCTAACACTCATCATCTGGTTTACCCTCTTCAGGCTGTTCTGGGTGAAGACTCGGAGCCCACTGTAAATTCTAAGCTCTGGGTTCTCCCAATGACAACGACTAGTTGGCTGGTTTCTTGTCTACAAAAAGGCAAACCAGATCTCCAAAGAACTATAGCTTATTAGGCTGGAACTCTGCTGAATTCTGGCCAATTGAACTTGGCCCCACTTCTCACACTTCCAGCCACTAGCAGACACTATCCCTCTCTCCCATGGGTTAATTGTCTGGAACCACAATTCTCCTATCTCTTCTGACTCACATATTCATCCACTATTTATGCTTCTGTCCCTTTGCCTCACTCCTATATTGGATCTCCTTTGATTTTGAAACTAGCTCAAATCTAGCTCTTACATGGTCTCCTGAGTGCTCTCCTCACAGTCTGTCCTATTGTTACATAAGTTCCCCTGAACTTGGTCTCATTAATATATCCTCCCTTGTACCACTCATCTATGCTGCTAAGATCCCCATGAGCCCATCTGACTTTTATTAAAGCACAGTGATGGGACTGTTAGGATCCCAACAGCTATTACTGCATGTTTTATATTTTCAACTCTCTGAGGACTAGGTTCATGGCAGTTTTCCCCTCTTTACAGTGCTTAGCATGGTGTCAAGAAACATTTGACAAAACACACAAAAAATTATATTTTTGAAGGGTGTGTTTGTTGGTCAGGACTCTCTTTGCTGCAGGTAGCTCAAAACAGCTCAAACAACTGTGAAGTCCAGGAATAGGATTAGTTATGAAGGCTACCAGGAACTGAGACAGTGCCACCATCTCTTACCACCACTTCTCTTACTCTCTCTGTCTTGTTATTAATGGGTTTTGGTTTCCTTCTTTTTTCTTTCTTTCTCTCTCTCTCTCTCTCTCTCTCTCTCTTTCTTTCTTTCTTTCTTTTTTTTGTCCACAGGCTTTCTCCATTGGCAAGAGGAGGGATGCATGGACTCTAACAAGGTCAAGTTTCTACCATTCCAGCTTAGGGAGCTCAGGAGAAAGCGAGGGATTATCTCACTTAGTCTCTACATGAAATCTGGAGAAAAATCCTGTGTATCTGGACATGAGATCATTCCTTAGCCAATCACCATGGTCAAGGGTTCTGGGAATTGAGATCAGCCAGGCAAGCATAATATGTCTTTTCCCATGACCAAAGAGGTAAATCATGTAATTAGCAGCCCTTTCAGAATCCTGTGGACTTGGAAACCTAAGGTAACTGGACTTTTAGATCTGTATCCACACTTTGACAGATATGAGTGATGCTTAAATTGTCATATTTTCTTTTTCTCGTCCAACCTCCAATTGCTTTAAATCAAAATTTCCAGACATACCTTTCCCTCTTTTGTTGGTTTAGCTGCTTATTGTTGACTTTAGCTTTGTGGTTCTACTACTAAGGAGGAACCTAGCCTCTTCTTCCTCTTGCACAATTACCCTTTTATCCTCGAATGTTAAATAAATGATTTTTTTTCTTAAAAAAATGTCATCAGTTGCCAAACATGTAGCGGCTTCTTCTGATGTTAATTTTTGTTTCTTCTTGACAGATACCTCTCTAAATGTGACATCTTTTTTCTTTCACTTCCTTTACTCCCCCACATAGACAAATTTCTTAGGAGTTCATGTGCACACTCTTACAAGGCTGTTGGTGAGATTGACGATAAAGAGAGAGGGTATGTGTGACCTGAAGCCCTAGTAAATTCTGGGCTGAGAAAGTTCCCAGGGTGGGTTCATCCAGCAGGTGCCACCCTATCTACTTCAAAGACCTGATCCGTCTTCATTGATGCAAATGGACATTCCGGGCAAACGGACTTTAAGTATAGTCACTGCACGGGCCTAGACTTGGCCTTGGCCCAACTAGGAAGCAAGCAAAATTTATCTTCAGAGGCAAAGAGGGCGTAGTGCTTAGGTTGTGGAGTCAGATTTGGTTTCACATCACTATCTTTCACACTATACAGGCATTTTGTGAAATGAATTCTGCAGTTAATGAGATGGGTAGACATCCCACCTGTGTTACTTACTTGCCAAGAGTTCAAACCTCAGTTTCCTTATCTGTAACAATGTCAGTCATTCATTTATTCAACAAACTCTTACTGAGTACCCATTACATGCCAGACCTTATTCTAAGTGCTGAATGAACCAAATGAACCAAAAATATTTGCCCTCCAGAAGTTCACTCTCTAGCAGGGAGAGAGAAAATACATAAAATAATTCATTATATAGCATGATAGAAAGTGATAAGCACTGAGGCCAAAAAGCAAAGATGGCTGATGAGCACAGATTGGGTGAAAGGTTACAATTTTAAATTGTGTAGATCAGTCTAGGAATCACTGAGAAGACATTTAAGAAAATACTTGAAAGATCGAAGGGATAAGCCATTTGGGCATAGTCCAGGCATAAACCAAGATCTGGGCACTAGGTATTTTTATTCCTATGGGCACGTCATTGCTTCTGATCCCTCTCAGCAAACAAAGCTAGATGATATGACTCACATATCTATGACATAAATATACATAATGCCACTGTGTATATATACTATATGTTATATATGTCATATATAAAATCTTTCTCTTTCTCTCTTATTTTCATCTACCCATTTATTTATCTACTTACCTTAGTATCCATGAGTTCATACTGATATCTCCAATTCCAATCCAGAAGCACTGGGTACATTCTTGTCTTTCCTTCCCTCGATTTAACTCTGTTCCCCAACAGTGAGACACCCCTGACTTTCTTTATCCTTTACATATTTGCTCATTTATGGACACCTGCAATACACAAAAGGTAGTGAAAAGGAAACCTACTAATTTGAGTTCGATTATTAGTTTATAGTTTTTTCTTAATCTGCAATTGACATACATTCAAATGCATAAATATAAACTCTATGATTTGATGATATGTGACAAAAGAATACACCTGTTAAACCACATTCCCATCAAGACATGAAACATTTCCATCACCCCAGAAAGTTCCCCTTGTCCCTTCTCAGTTACCAGAGGCAACCATTTCTCTGAATTTTTTTTTTTCCAGAATAGATTTATTTTGCCTGCATGAATGGAATCATTTGTGTCTCTCTTTTTTTGTCTGGCTTCATTTGCTCAGCATGGTATCTGAGATTCATAGAGTATGTACTCTTTTGTGCAAGGCTTCTTTCATTCAGCATAATGCTTTTGAGAATCATCCATGCTGTTACATCAATCATTAATTTGTTCCATTTTATTGCTAAATAGTATTCCATGGTATGAATATACCATATTTTATTGCTCTGTAGTGCTCCACTGTATAAATATATCACACTTTGTATATCATTATTCTGTCTACGAAAAATGGGTTGTTTCTATTTTGGAGCTATTATAAATGAAGATGCTGTAAACATTCTTCTACAAGTCTCTGTGAATTTATGCTTTTAGTTCTTAGGTAAGTATTAGGAATGGAATTGCCGGATCAAGGTCACATATGTTTACTTTTATAAGAAATTATCAGACTGTTTTAAAAATGTGGTTTTACAAGATGGGATGGGGAAGGAGACAAACCATAAGAGACTCCTAATCTCACAAAACAAACTGAGGGTTACTGGGGGGTGGGAGGGTAGGGATAGGGTGGATGGGTTATGGACATTGGGGAGGGTTTGTGCTTTGGTGAATGCTGTGAAAGATGTAAGCCTGATGATTCACAGACCTGTACCCCTGGGGCAAAGAATAAAAATAAAATAAATAAAATAAATAAAAAAAAATTTAAAATGTGGTTATATCATTTTGTACTCCCATCAAAAAGAGTGACAGTCTTTTTAACCTTTACCATGTTAGTGGTCTACAATGCACAGATCATGTGGATTTGGGTTTTCTTAATGACAAATGATGTTAATCACTTTTTTGTATGCTTGACCATTACTATGTTTTCTTTAGTGTATTGTCTAATCAAGTCATTTGCATATTTGAATTAGTTTATTTGCCTTTATAGAGTTCTTTTGTCAGATATATTTTTACAAGTATTTTCTCAATCTCTTGCTTATTTACTAATTTCCTTAATATCACTTTATGATTACCAAATGTTTTAATTCTGATGAGGTCTAATTTATATTTGTTTGTCTGTTTTATGGCAACTTCCTTCCTTACCTTTTCTAAGAAATCTTTGACTAATCCTAAATAACAAACATATTCTTCAATAATTTCTTCTAAGGCTTCTTAGTTTTTTTTTGTTGTTATTGTTGTTTTTTAAAGATTTTATTTATCTGACAGAGAGAGAGAGAGAGATCACAAGCAGGCAGAGAGGCAGGCAGAGAGAGAGGAGGAAGCAGGCTCCCTGCTGAGCGGAGAGCCCGATGCGGGGCTCCATCCCAGGATGCTGAGATCATCACCTGAGCTGAAGGCAGAGGCTCAACCCACTGAGCCACCCAGGAACCCCATATTTTAATTTATTTTTTTAAAAAGATTTTATTTATTTATTTGACAGACACAGCAAGAGAGGGAACACAAGCAGGGGGAGTGGGAGAGGGAGAAGCAGGCTTCTTAGTTTTTAGCTTTTCTATTTTGGTCAATAATCTTTCTCAAATGGGTCTTTGTGCTTGATATGAAGTAATGTTTAAGGTCCTCTTTTTTTCATATAGACCTATTTCCTATCTACACCTAACATCACACTGTCTTGACTATTGGAGCTTAATAAAATGTCTTGAGGTCAGGTTTTCCTTTACTTCAGCTAATCTAGGTTCTTTGCACTGTCATATAAATTTTAAGGTTAGTTTCCTAATTCCTATAAGAAAGCAGGTGGGATTATGACTGGGATTCTTATGTCTGTGTAGATCAATTTGGAGAGGGGACAATGGGCATTTTTACACTACTGCATCTTCTGATCCATAAACCTGGTATATCTATCTCTCTACTAATTTTGGTCTTCAATAATTTCTTTCTGCCGTGTTCTTCATGGATATCAATCTTCAGGATATCAGTCTTGCATAAACAAAATTATTCCTAAGTATGTTATTTTTTGAAGATATTCTAAATGCATAATACTAATTTCTTGCTAGTATGTAGAAATACAACTGACTTTAAATTTTTTCTCTGTTTACCAATTCATTAATCTCTGCTCTTCATCATTTCCTTCATTCTACTATACTGGGTTTAATTTGCTTTTATTTTTCTAGCTTATTAAAGTATAAACTCAGATCACTGATTTTAAACACTTTAAAAATATATAAGCATTTAAAGCTACAGATGGCCCTCTAATCATTGTTCTAACTGCATCTGACAAATTTTGCATATTATAGTTTTATGATTATTTACTTCAAAATATTTTCTAGTTTTCATTTTTATTTTCTTCTTTGATTCATTCAGTATTTAAAACTACATCATTNAAAAAAACTACATCATTTAATTTGCAAATATTTGGGGGCTTTTCTCAATATCTTGCTATTGATTTNCCATTCATCTGTTGATGGACATCTAGGTTCTTTCCATAGTTTGGCTATTGTGGACAATGGATAAAGAAGATGTGGTATATATATACAATGGAATATTATGCAGCTATCAAAAGAAANTCTAATTTAATTCCTCTCTAATCACATGACATGCTTTGTAAATCTTTTGAAATATTATTTATGTCTTAGCATATTGTCTATTTTGATGAATATTGAGTGTACATTTGAAAAAATAATGTATTCTATAGTTGTTGAATATAGTACTGCATAAATATCAGTGATGTCAAGGTGGTTAGTATTGTTGTAAAGATATTTCATATGCTAATGTCAGGGTTTTTTCCCTTGTTCTCTCAATTACTGAGAGAGATTTATTCAATTATGATTATGATTGTGCATTAATCTATTTATCCCTTTACTTTTGTTACTTTTTGCTTCACGTGATTTGAAGCCCTGTCACTACAGTATGTATTCATAATTGCTATGTCCTGTTAAGAAGTTAATTTCATTTTATTATTGCAAAATGTTCCTTTTTATCAGTGATAATGCCTCTTACCTTGAGGTCTATTTTGCTGCATGTTATGTCTTTTTCCTTCTTTTCACTCTCAAATTATATATGTCTCTGTACTTAAAATATATCATTTCAGACAGCATACAACTAGATCCTGCTTTTTAAAAAAACAATGTAACCAATCTGTTTCTTAATTGTAGTGTTTTATCAATTTACATGTAATATAATTATCAATATGGTTAGATTAGGTCTACCATTTTGTCATGTATTTTCCATTTGTTCTATCTAATTTTGTTTTTTTGTTCTCCTTTCCTATCATTTTTAGATTAATAGAATTGTATTAATACTCCATTTTAATTCCTCTATTAAAATTTCAACTATGCCTTATTGCTTTATTTTTAGTGGTTCCTTTGGGAAGCACAATATGTATCTTTAATTTAGCAAAGTCTTCATGTTTATAATGTACTACCTCTCATGAAATATAGAAATCTTGTAAAAATGTAGTTTCATTTATCCCCCATCCATTGTGCTATTGCTATAATATATAAAACATCTATATTCATTGTAGACTCCATAATATAATGTCATAATTTTATATTTAAATAGCTGCCTCTTTTAAGTGGTCATATATCTCTTAAAAATAAAAAAATATATACATATATGAATAAATTACTCCATATTTACATTTATATATTTACTGCCATATTTACCATTTGTGAAGTTCTTCTTTCCTTTCTGTATACTCAAGTTTCCTTCTGGTGTCAATTCTCTCCATTTAGAAGAATTTCCATTAGCATTTCCTTTTTTTTTTTTAGATTTTATTTATTTATTTATTTGACAGAGAGAGAGATAGAGAGATTATAAGTAGGCAGAGAGGCAGGCAGACACAGAGGAGGAAGCAGGCTCCCCACTGAGCAGGGAGCCCGATTCAGGCCTCGATCCCAGGACCCTGAGATCATGACCCGTGTCGAAGGCAGAGAGGCTTTAACTCACTGAGCCACCCAGGCGCCCTCCATTAGCATTTCTTATAGTGCAAATCTTCTGGCAACAAATTCTCTCAGTTTTCATTTCTCTAAAAATGTGTTTATGTCATGTTCATTGCAAAGAATAGTTTTGCTGAATATAAAAATTTGAGTTGATTGCCTTTTTCTTGAAGATATTATCCCATTGTCAACAGCTTTGTCTTATTTTTTTTATTAAAATTCAGTTGTCATTTGTAATGCATTGTTTTATTATTCCTGCTTTCAAGATTTTTTTTGGCTTTCAGCAGTTTTACTATAATGTGTTTGGGTGTAGTGTTTATCCTGAGGTTTACTAAGCTTACTGGATCTGAAAATTCAGTATTTTTCACCAAATTTTGGAAATTTTCTGCCATTATTTCTTCAAAAAAATTTTTTTCTGTACCACTTTCTATTTCCTTTTGGGAACTCAGTTGTACGTGTTTTGAACTGCTTAATATATTCTCATAGGGTATTGAACATAATGCTTAAGAAATTTTTCTCTGTTTTGGTTAATTGCTATTCGTCCATCATCAAGTTCACTGGCTCTTTTTCTGCCATCAGCAATATGCTTCTAAACCCATCTTAAAAAAATTTTATTTCAATTATTATATTCTTTTTCATACTTTTCATTATTCTGCCAGGTTTCTCAAGTTTTATTCATTACAGATATAGTTTCCCTTAATTCCCTAGAATCTACATGAAGCACCTTTAAAGTTATTATCTGATCATTTCAACATCAGAAAAATCTTTGGGTCATTTCTATTGATTGTTTTTTTCCTTGAGTTAGATCTCATTTCCGTTTCTTCATATGTTTAGTAATTGTTTATTAAATGCTAGACATCAGGTGCCTGGGTGGCTCAGTGAGTTAAAGCCTCTGCTTTCAGCTCAGGTCATGATCTCAGGGTCCTGGGATCAAGGCCCGCATCAGGCTCTCTGCTCGGCAGGGAGCCTGCTTCTTCCCCCCTCTGCCTGCCTCTCTGCCTACTTGTGATTTCTCTCTCTGTGTGTCAAATAAATAAATAAAATCTTTAAAAAAATTAAAATAAAAATAAAAAATAAATGCTAGACATCATATAATATGTTGTAGAGACTCTGGATTCTATTATCTAACTATGAAGAGTATTGACTAAACACAAAACTCTGTCTTTTTTGCAGTGGGAAGAAGCTGAGATTCCTTCTCAGTTCTTTGACTTTCTATATGCCATTTCTGTATGAATAGCTCTAGAACATGCACAATTCAATGATTACTCAATAGTTTGAAGAGTTACATTTATAATTTTGGGGTCCGACCCTTCTGTAGCTCCCTCATCTCTGATATTTCTCTCCCTCTTTAATTTTCAAGTAACTCTGTCTGCCCAAGACTCTGCTCTCTGACACCTCAATTCAGTAAGTCTATGACTTTCTCTAGCTCTGCCTCATGTTGTTCAGTGAGTGCCTTCAGGCAAATGGTCACAAGAATGCACATATTACCATGTATAATTCCTATCTTTAAGGGCCAGCCTCTCTACAGTTTCTATGTTTGTTTTCAAATGTGTTTTAAAATATTTTTCTAGATTTTTTAAATTGCCATTCATAGGAGAGACAGTACAACTAAGTTGCTTTATTATTATTAGAAGTTGTAATCTAGGAAATCAATTTTGAAATTTTTAGGCTTGATATTTTTATTACATATTTATGTGAAAACATTGAGGAGGCAGTTAAATATAAAAGTGTGGAGTTCAGGGGGAGATCTGGGCTAGAGTTATGAATTTGGTAGTCATTAGCGTATAGATGCTATTTAAAGCCATTACACTGGAAGAGATCACAAAAGAAGTGAGTATAGACAAAGAAGGGAAGTAATACAGGTACTGAGACTTGGAGCTCTCCAAAGTTTAGAAAACTTGAAGAGATGACAAAGGAGACTGAGATGGAGTAGACTGTGAGACTGAGGCATCTGGGAACTCAACTGGAGAAAGTTGTACTAGAAGAAATGATCAATTTCATCAAATTCTGCTGATATGGGAAGTAAGTTGAAAACTGCAATAGATGACTGGATTTAGCAATATGTAGGTCATTGATAACCGTGGCAATAGTCTTACTTGAGTGCTGAGGGTAAAGTCCAACTAGAGTGAATCATAAAAGGAATTGCCTACTTCACAAGATTACTGTCAGGATTTAAATGACAAATTATGAATTACATTAAAACGTAAAGAGCTCATAAAATTAACAAGGAAATGGGGAGTTATTGTTTAGTGGGTACAGAGTTTTAGTTTAAGATGAGGACAGAGTTCTGGAGCTGGGTAGTGGTATTGGTTCCATAACAACATGAAACTACAATGCCACTGAATTGTACACTTAAAAATAGTTAAAATGGTACATGTTATGTATATTTTCCAAAATAGAAATAATAAAGAAATGTCAACTCACTATAAAAATGAGCAAAATAAGAACATGCAGAAAAATGGACACAAATAGCTATTAAACATATGAAAGGAGTTATTTTATCTGACTAGAGGAATGCAAATTAAAACGAACAAGGAAATTTTTCACCTATCAGACTAGCCATATTGAAAAGTTTGATAATATATTATGATGGTAAAGACATGGAGGAATAGTACTTTCATTCATTATTGGTAGAACATAAGGAGTACAATGTTTTCAGAGAGCAACTGAGTGATATCTATCAAAATTAGGAAGGCATATGCCATTTGATCTAGCAATTCCATATGTTTATGTACATATATCGATATCTCCATGTATAATTTATGTAAGATGATTCATATGTGTATTATGCAATAAAATACTTACACAGATATTTTTTGTTGCATTCCTTTGAGTAGCCATAGACTGGCTAAATAAACTGTGGTATAATCCATACAATAGAATCCATGATTTCTGTGTAGCCCTTAAAGAAAAAGAAAAATCAACTTAATCAGCAAGATGCAGAACAGTATGCATAGTATACTGGTATGGTGATTATCTAATAAAGGGGGAAATATACATAAATATATGTGTGTATATGTATATATATGAATATATATGTATATGTATTTTCTATAAATATAAACACACACATAAACATGAGTATACAATCCCAAAATATCTCTGGAAGAATTTAGAAGAAATTATTACAGCATTGCCTCTAGGTCAGAATCAGGAGATTGTGGGTGTGAGGTATGAAGGAAACCTACTATTTACTCTATGACTTTCTATATTTTCCAAAAAAGTTTTTTTAGCATGAACTCATAAAATTTGAAAAAGTTTTTATTGAAGTATAATATAGACAAGAAGAGCGTATATGTCACAAGTGCACAGCTTGCTATTATTTTCACACACTGATGTAATCAGCATAAATAACATTATAGTACCTCTGAAACAGTACCTCTGAATAACATTACAGTACCTTCTTGTGGCTCTTCCAATTATTGCTGCCCAAGAGTTTATCCTTACAGTTTTGCTTTTTTTTTTTTTTAAGATTTATTTGACAGAGAGATAAGCAAGAGAGGGAGTACAAGCAGGGAGAGTGGGAGAGGGACAAGCAGGCTTCCTGCTGAGCAGGGAGCCCAATGTGGGGCTCGATCCCAGGCCAGGGATCATGACCTGAGCCAAAAGCAGACACTTAACAACTGAGCCACCCAGATGCCCCTATTCTTACAATTTTTTAAAGGCTTTTTATTTTAGAACAGTTGGAAGTTCACAGAAAACTTGAGGGGAAGATACAGAGTTTTTCCATTTGCCCCCTGACCCCCCCCCAACATGCATAGCCTCCCCCACTATCAAAATCCCCCACTAGAGTGGTACATTTGTTATCATTGATGAACCTACATTAACACATCCTTACCACTCAAAGTCCATAGTTCACATGACAGTTTACACTTGGTGCTGTACATTCTATGGGTTTGGACACACATATAATGACATGTATCCATCATTTTGATATTATACAGAGTATATTCACTGCACTAAAAATCCTCTGTGCTTCACCTATTCATCCCTCTCCCCTGTCCTTATATATATATTTTAAAGATTTTATTTATTTGTCAGAGAGAGAGAGAGAGAGAGAGAGCATAAGCAGGGGAGCAGCAGGTATAAGGAGAAGCAAGCTCCCCGCTGAGCAAGGAGCCTGTTGTGGGACTTGATTACAGGACCTTGGGATCATGATCTGAGCCGAAGGCAGACACTTAACCAACTGAGCCAGCCAGGCATCCCTGTCCTTATATTTTTAATGTGATTATTTAGACATATTTTCTTGTGAATGCCTAGAGTTAATCATTATCTACATTATTCTCTAAAACAGTGAACAAAAAGCTTAGGATGTATTTAATTCCCTATCTCTTCATCTCCCATAAGATACTATCCTGGAGTTAAATTCCAGATTGTTGTTAGCATTTTTAAATTTTACCAAATACAGTTTATTTAGACTTAACAAACAGTTATGAATTTGGTTTCCTGACTCCCTCCTGTTTCTTGTATCTCATTTTTCTTTCTTGAAGCTATAGCAGTTTGCTATTCTTTTCAGCTGCCCAGCAGCCAATCTCTCTTCTTCTATTTTAGAAATTTCCTACCTCATAATTTAGACCTTAATCTACCTACAACTAATGAATTCAAAAGTAACAGATATTTGCTATACCAGGCTGCCTTGGAAGTAGTGGCCAGGTGTATCAGTCAGACACCCTCACCCCAGGGATGGCAAACATCTGGGCTGACAATGGGAGGTGGCAGCAATGGCAGCCACATCTGGTCTTCAGAGTCAAGAGGAGTGGCTGTTCCAGTGGGAGTGTCCCCTCCATGTGTTTCTAAGACGTTGCCATGTTTATGTGTTCATAACTTGTGTCCGGAGTCCAATGTACTGCTGTAGATAATTTCCACTGTATGACGATGGTAGTTTATTTTTCCATTTTGCTGCTTAAGGAACATCTGGGCTGTTTTCAGGTTTTTGGGTTTTTTTAATTACAAAAAGAATGCCACTCCCATGGTCTTTTTCCTTTTTTTAAGATTTTATCTATTTGTTTGAAAGAAAGAGAGAGTGAGAGAGAGATCATGAGCAGTGGGGAGGGGTAGAGGGAGAAGACTGCCGGCTGAGCAGGGAGCCAGACTCAGGGCTCAATCCCAGGACCCTGGGATCATGACCTGAGCCTAAGGCAGACACTTAACTGACTGAGCCACCTAGATGCCCCCAATAGTCCTGAAACACATTTCCCAGTTCACATGTTTTGTTGGATGCTAAATATCCATACTCTAACCCAGAAAATTAAACCAGAATATTTAGAGATGGGGTCATGAAATTTATGGAAATGAGATTATCCATATAAAATAAATATCTGGCATTAGTATAATCTTTATTATTTGAATCCTAGGGTTAATCAACTGAAATCTACACCAAAACCACTACTACCTTTGCAGTAGGGAGGAAACATGTATCTTTATATCCATTTTAGCAAAAGTACTATTCACTCTTCTTTGGGAAGATCTGAGTTCTTTTTTTTCCTTTTCCCATTTCTTTTCCTCTTCCTTCGCCTTCTCCTCCCCTCCCCCCCCCGTTTTTTCCTCATAAATTATGCCATCTATGCAGATGCCTCCTCCAGATCAGGCATGCTTTCCCTGAGAGCATTCTGAAAAAACTGATGCTTTGGGCTCATTTGCATTTCTAATGGAGAGGGGCAAGACGTTTCTTCAGCTGAATCCTGGTACAAGTTGGGCTTGGGAAAATGCTTCAGGCAATAGTATTTTTTTCAATTCTGTAATGGGAAAAACCTAAAATGTACTTAGCCAAACACTCTGAGCCCTGAGGCACTTGAAGCAAAATGTAATCCATATGTTTCTGATTCATTTCACTCACCTCAAAGGCTCTTCAGAGTGAGGTTTCATTGCTAAGAAGTGCTCAAACTGTTCAACTTTTCTTTCTCCACAATAAGGAGAACTTATCTACTGAACCCATTTCCCAAAAGACAGTAACATTCAGACTCAGCACTCAGAACTCCAATTTCAGAGTCTTGCATGCCATTGAATATATCCTGTATCTTTAAAATCTGTCCTTTCCTTTAAAAGAAGCACCACTGCATCTTAATAAAATGTTGGCAAAAAGGTAGAATTATGCTAAGGAATGATTTTGTTTTAAAGACCGAGAGGTTATTAGAGGTAGAAGATAGTTGATTCCATACTTTAATCTGGTTCAACTGCCTACTCATTTTATATGTTGACTCCACTTAATATTTTTTCTCTAGTATGCAATGAATTTTTCCTTCCTTCTTTCCATAGGCCCTCCCTCCCTCCCTTCTGCCTTCCCTCCTTCTTGCCTTTCTTCCTGTGACAAATAACTTGGCAATTACACAACCCAGGCAGAAACTGCTTTAGCCCATTGTTAGAACATGTTACGGATGATCTGATCTCCTGCTTTTTCCCCGTTAATTAGAAAATGTAGTCTTTCTATGCATCAAGAGTGAAGTATAAAGGTGTGTAAAGAACAGAACAGATCCTCAAAACATTTTGGCTGTCCAGAGAATGAATAGAAGTATCACAGGGGGGTAGTAAGGAAGGCCCAGGATGGGATGTGAGTTTAAGCAGGAATCTGGCAAATATAGTTAGAGGATCCAAACTCTGTGAGAATGCTGAATGCTAATCCCAGGGCAAAAACTGCTGGCTTTCTGGCCCATTTTACATAATCTGCTATTCATATTATATTTTATAAAACTCTTTACATTTGTCATTTTGTTGAATAAAGAATAGCCAGGAGAGAGTGTTGAAATGTCCACTTTTACACCTTCATGCACAACCAGTCAGAACATTTTGATTAAAATGACTAGTCATTTCACACTATGAGTCAATTTACTCAGATAACTAGTTAATTCCATCAGCCAGCCTGAGTGTTTTTTAAAACCGAATTGAATTTCAATGGAATTGAAGCCTGTCAAGTTAACTGAACTAGTTACAGCTTAAGTAAAATAATTTATTCTAGTGAGTACCGTCCTTGAGGTTTTTTGAATTGACAAAATTTGTATTACTGGCCTGGGTCTTCCAGTTGCTCAGGTCTAACCATTTTCCATTCTATCTAGAGCCATTATGACATATGGTTAATGAAGTGCAATTTTCCTCAGTAGCTTATAAAAAAAAATAAAGGCTAAAAATAACTTTTACTTCACCTGAAAAACTTTGCTACCCACATTTTCCCTTATGAAGAAAAAACTAGTCAATAAAGAATGGGACAAAAAAGCTGTGGAAAGGAAAAGGTAGAAAAGAAAACTTGCAGACTATCTTTTAAATCAGGCTCAAATCCTGTCCTGAAGTAATCCTGCTTCTAGTGCGGATCGTTTATGGAAACAGCCTTCAAAGTTTCCTCAGGTTCCACATTCTAACTCGAAAGAGTGTGGCCCTTATGTAATGTTTCCATGAAGTGCAACAAATATTATTTAGAGTCATACTGTTTTCTGCATAACATTCTCTTGTCTTATGATATACAATATGCATACTTAGTTTGAAACTAGTTGACTACTCTAGATAGACAGGGATATATAAAATTGTTTTGCAATATTCTTGACAAATTACTACATTTACAAGAGTGTGTTTGTAGGTTGCTAGATGTTAGTTTGACAGAATAACAAATATAGGGTCTGAATATAGGGTCTAAATTTAAGACCACTTTCCTCATATATGCCCAATGCCTCTCCAGCCTACTCCCTTCCCAAAACATTTAACTTAAAGAAAAATGTTTAGATTCCTCATGGATAAATTCAAGCAAGGCCTTGGTGTCCCTGTCTGGCCCTAATTCCCACCATAAGGCCATACCCCAGTGGATATTCTGTTCCGGGCATAAGCACATTAGTCTTTGTGTTTCTCATCCTGGCCCTTCGCTGTAGTTCCTGTCCTCCATCTGGTCTCTCCCTCCTCTCCCCTTTACTCATATGACTCTTAACCATCTCTATGACCTTGGTCATGTTCCCCTTCCCTAAGATGGAAGTCTTTTCTTATCCTTTGGGTCCATGGACTCTCCTTTCCCCAAAATTTTAGCATTGGTGTTTGCACTCCTCATTTGGTGATGACGCACTACCCATTATGGTTAGACATGATCTCACCAATTTTCATCTTTCTCCCCCCAACTAGGCTGCAAGTTCATTGGGAAAAGAATTCATGTCATATGTTTTGGATAATTTTATGGTAACAAACTCCAGTATTTATTATCCTTATCATCTTCATTAAGAGTATTCTTAATAATACTTTACATTTGGATAATGACATACTATTGGTGGTAGAATTGTTTTAAAAAGAGAGTTCTACTCATTCTAACAATTGCTTTTTGAAAAAGTTATGACAAAATAATCTCCACATCACGGAGAAGGAAGCAAAAATTTGAAAATCTGGGACGCCTGGGTGGCTCAGTGGGTTAAGCCTCTGCCTTCGGCTCACGTCATGATCTTAGGGTCCTGGGATCGAGCCCNATCGAGGCCCGCATCGGGCTCTCTGCTCAGCAGGGAGCCTGCTTCCCCCTCTCCCTCTGCCTGCCTCTCTGCCTACTTGTGATCTCTCTCTCTGTGTCAAATAAATAAATAAAATCTTTAAAAAAATTTTTGAAAATGTGTCATTTACCTAACTTTATATCGAATAAGAGCCTGTGAGAGCCAGGATTTAAAGTATGACTTTTTTTTTTGGAGGGGTGGCTGGTAGGGTTGAGCTTCAGAGAAATAAAAATTCATTATGACTCCAAAATAAGTTTGATAAAAAGAAACTACTTAAAAGTTACTAAATGAGGATATACATATCTTGCTAATTGGAAACTACTGTTATTCACTATGCATGTGTTCTCTATTTCTAAATATTTACAAACACGATACTATTTTATTTTCTTAAGTTCCTGAAGAATAAACCCCTTTTATAAATGGGGCTTAGGATTTTAAGTAATTTATCTAAAGTCACACAACATACAGTGGTAACACAGAGTATCTAACCTTAGATATCCGAATTCCAAAGCACATCCTCTTTCTATTACATTGTGCTGCTTTTCCAGAACCTTGGAGCAAGAGGAAAAGGAGGAAAAATCTTAAACTGTGCATAAAATCTACTCACAGACACTACAGATACTTCTATAATGAAAAGTAGGTACATAACCTATGAGATTCATGACTGTANTTTTTTTTTAAGATTTTATTTATTTATTTGACAGAGAGAGAGAGAGATCACAAGTAGNACAGACACTACAGATACTTCTATAATGAAAAGTAGGTACATAACCTATGAGATTCATGACTGTATTTTTTTTTTAAGATTTAATTTATTTATTTGACAGAGAGAGAGAGAGAGATCACAAGTAGGCAGAGAGGCAGGCAGAGGGAGAGGGGGAAGCAGGCTCCCCGCTGAGCAGAGAGCCCGATGCGGGCCTCGATCCCAGGACCCTGGGATCATGACCTGAGCCGAAGGCAGAGGCTTTAACCCACTGAGCCACCCAGGTGCCCATGACTGTATTTTTAATTGCCATGTCTTACTCTTTACTTTTGGTTTACTTATACTACCTATGTTAAAAAAGTGATGAGGTGTTTGCTTCCAGGTGCAATGAAGAATAAATTAGATTGGTAAGTTAAAATGTTTATTGTAAATTTAGAGCCACCACTAAAATAAAAAACAGGAAAAGAGGTATAGCTAATTAGCCAATAGTGGAAACAAGATAGATTCTTAAAAAACTCAGTCCAAAACAAGATAGGAAAAATAAAAAGGAACAAAGAACAGATAAGACATATAGAAAGGAAATAGCAAGATAATATATTTACACCTAAACATACTGATAATTTTATTAAATGTAAATGCTCTAACCATTCCAAATGAAAGACAGAGATGGCTACACTGGATAAAAGAGCAATTGTATGTGGTCTAATGAAATCCAATTTAAATATAAAGATGCAGTGTAAAAATTTTTTTTAAAATGGAAAAAAGATATGAGGTGACTCTTTATGTGTTTCTTATTTTTTCCTAGCTTCATTTCCCATTCTCTTGGCCTGCTGTGGTTTTAGTCATGTAGGTTAATGGGGTAGTGCAAGGCTTAAAATATTATTCTGGCCCTCTGTCTAGTTATTAACCAATCTACTATTCAACACAATTAACAAAGATAAGACTTGCTAGCTTTCCAGAATTGAACCACATAAACAGGTCATGATTTTTCTAGGGAAACAAGGAAAGAAATATTTACATAAGTGTTTTTATTTAACTTAAATAAATTGTTTTGAATAATAAAAATTATACATATTCATTGTAGAAAAACTTGGATAGCTTCACAAATACAACAAAGAAATTTAAATTACCCAATATCATGCCATCCATAAAGAATCACTCCAGATATTTAAGATATTTTTCTTTCTTTTTTTTTTTTAAAGATTTTATTTATTTATTTCACAGAGGGAGAGAGATCACAAGGAGGCAAAGAGGCAGGCAGAGAGAGAGAGGGGGAAGCAGGCTCCTCGCTGAGCAGGGAGCCTGATGCGGGCCTTGATCCCAGGATCCTGAGATCATGACCTGAGCCGAAAGCAGAGGCTTTAACCCACTGAGCCACCCAGGCGCCCTAAGATATTTTTCTATCACCAAAATTGAGCATATATATTTTATAAAAATAGAATAAATTTTTTTATTTTAAAATATATTGTGAATATCTTTTCATGTCAACATATCTTCTATAAAAATCTAACAACCATTAGATCATATGGGATGCTGCAGTTTATTACAACAATAATGACAGCCAATGTTTGTCAAACACTTACTATGTACCAGGCACTGTGCTAAGAAATTTGCATTATTGATGAAGGGAGTTGGTCAAACTTCATCACTGTGTAAGTACCTGAGTAACAATACCAGTTGCCGTTACAACATTCTTTTGTATTGCCAACAGACCAAGTTTTCATACTTTACAGTAAACACTAAGTCTTTCTTTGGCATTAGTGTGGCATCATGCTACTCCTCCTACCTCTAAATTGTTGTACCTTTTTTTTCTTATTTCACATGCCCACCCAATAAAACATTCCAACTGTCTAATGTTATCCATGGCAGTATGTCCCTCAATTGCAAAAGAAATATACCTTTACACATTGATCTAGATTTGACAGCACTCGGATGAATGTTTGAAGCACTTCCGCATTGCACTGTATGTAGGACCTCTTAATCCCATACTTTGTGTGACTAAATTATGTCTAAGTTTTTTGCTATTTTGAGCAATGCTGTGATAAATATCCCAGTGGGCATGTAAGTAAATTGTATCACGATCACGGGGTGCCTTGACCAATGGCCGGACGTTCTCCCTCACTCTCAAGACCTGAACTGTGCACCAAGATACTTACTTGGTGTTGAGTATGAGAAAGAGTCTTACTTGGCGGTAGGCTGGAGCCAGCTAGGTCAGCTTGGAGGAGTTGATTGTGTGCACATCTTTCCAACTCAGCATTCAGTTACAGAACATTGAAATCAGCCATGGGGGTAGTATTTACACCACTGAAATCAGCAAACACTACCAGTCAGGAAGATCTCTTCATTTGCAGGGCCTGTGATTAAACATTTACCAGAACATCCCTGGCTTTACTGATGAGTTAATACAGGTATCTTATATGCAGCAACACACACTGACTCAGTTGGCATAATTCCTAATCAATATAGTGCTGTCTACCAGCCAAGCAGTCTGCAACACAGCAATGCTGAATATATAGTGTGGCCCAAGGTGACACAGCCTGTAAGTGGTGGAATCTAGATTCTAGCCACAGGAAGATTCCATCCCCAAAGTCCATGATCCTCTGCTGTATTTTGCTGCTTCTAAGGAGGGCAAACTCAGGAGACAGACTGCCTGGCTCTATCACTTGATAAGCTCTATGACTCTGGGCAAGATAATTCTCTACTCCAAACTTTCCTTATCTGCTAAAAAAGATTAAGAGTAGTATCTATTTCATTGTGATTAGTGAGGATTAAATGAAGTAGTGAATGCTAGGAACTCCAGACACTGCCTGGCATATAGTGTAAATGCTCAATAAATATTAATAACTATTAAACTATTAATATATTTTTAAAAGCACATAAACCAGTATCTTCTATCTTTTATCCCACAGTGATATTTTAAGGTCAAGAATGTTTGATGTTTTATTTTTTAAAAAGCCTTAAAGTTAACTGAGCATAGAAGTGTTACACTTTTTTGTTTTTTGGGTTTTTTGTTTGGTTTCTTTTAGTAGCTGATACATATTTTGGTATATAAGTCATGGTTCCATTAAAGAAGAACAACTTACAACTTCATGTAGTTGATTAAGTCCCCTTAAAACCATGAAATGAATTCACAGGAGCTTCAGATATCTGGAGAAGAGATTTCCTTTGGAAAAATTACAGTATCATGATCTGAATACCTTAATTTTGACTAATCTTTAGAAATCTGATAGTTGCTACCTGGACAAACAGATTTTTTAAAAATTTCTCTTTATGAGAGAGTATGTGCTTGGGATATAATCTTCTTATCACTTGAAGGAACATATCTTGATAAATGGAAGTATTAGCTTTCAGCAGAGACTTGACTTCTACCAAATTTATTTCAAATGAGTTTAATATTCTCTCTCAATTTCTCTGTCAATTAATGGTGTGGAAGAAATTTTAGGGTCACCATTATCTATAAAACAAAGAGAGCAACAAAATGAATACAAGAGTGCCTGGCATATAGTAAGCCTTCAATACATATTTACTGAATGAATAATGCATCAATTCGAAGTGAACATCGTGGTACAAAACATATGCACACAGGGATATAAAAACCAATAAAAACCATATAAATTTAATAAAAATAGAAGTTGTAATATAGATCATCACTGCATTTTTTCTATTTCATGTGGAAAATGTTTTGACTGATGGAATTTTATAAACTGCCTCATTTTCTGTTCTCATAGTTATTCAGCATCCTGGACACTGAGCGTAAGATGAAGGGGGTCCTGGAATGAGAGGCCTTTCATGAGAAGATAGAATTACTTTAGGGTAATCAATGGTACCCTTCTTTGCAGTCAAACTTGATGGCAAAGAGCTAGTACTTCCAACCATGAACATCTACTTCAGCTGATGCCCCAGGCTATAAGGAGGAAGTCTGAAAAACAAATCCAACATGCGAAATTTCTTCATTATTATTATTCTAGAATTTGGATTCCAATGGCATTTTCTCTGCTGCTTTGAGGAAACCTTAAGACAGTCTCCAGTTTTCTGTGAAGTTTTGACAACAGAAGCCAATTTCTCCCATTATAAATGCAACCTGCCTTTCAGCTCTGTCCCAGGTTGAAAATGTCAGACACCTGAAGGTCCTAGCCAGACTGCTAGAGGCCAGCGCCTGACCAGAAAGAGACTTTCACTCTCCCAAGGTGCCCTCTGAGACTTTTTACAGCCCAGCTTTCTACATGGATCAAGCAATGATAAATGAATAGTATGAAGTTGTAAGCTGAAGTCCCATAGAATCTAATAAGCTCAGAGTCTGACCTGGCCCAGCCTGCCTGAGACCTCCAAACTCACAGACACTCAGGGCTGTCCTGTTTTTCTCACCATCATCCCGGGCCAGATGAACTGGTCAAGAAGAGAAGCTGGAAGCTTTCTCCAACTGCCTCAGTCAAGAAATAGGGAAATATGGAAGGAACCCCTACATCAAGAAACACAAGTTCTCCCCCATGTCTGCATCACTGGTTAAGTGAAGTGGCTGTTTATTTCATCTGTCTGGGCCTCAGTCTCCTCGATTCTTCAAAAAGATAAGTGAACCATACTGTCTCAAAGGCTTTGTACACCTGATACTCTAATGTTAAAAAAAAACAACTTATAGATTGTGAGGATTGCTGCGGATTGTGCTAACTTCTTCATCTACATTATTTCTTTTTATTTGCACAGTAGCCCTTTTCACTGATACCATCCCTATTTTGTAGATGAGAACGCTGAGGCTCAGAGAGCTTAGGGAACTTGTCGAGTTCAGGAATATTTGGCAGAATTAGCAGTCAACCCCAGGCCAGCCTGTTCCAGTCTGCATATCCTTACCCACTGCTCTGCACTGTACCTGACACACCTGGATGATTCTATGGCCCTTGACAGTATCTCAACATACATTCAGACCAATGTCTCAGGAGATCCTCTGGACACTACTCTAAGTGTCCTTTTTCCAATTTTCTGTCCTCTCATCCCACTGGCATTAAAAACCCAGTCCTATATCGTGTTTGATGGCAAATGTCCATGCAACACAAAGAAGCCTTATCTGGTCATTTCATTTGTGCAAGCAAGGCCGTATGGAGTCTGGACGTCTGTGACTCATCCGTCAGCTCTGGAATCTCTTTCAAAATTTACTGATCTCCTGACAGGAATGGGCAATGGCTTCACAGGAAATGGAAAGCTCTGAACCTTTGCCAAAATCTCAAACCCAAATGAAACCCAAGTGCTTATGTTGAGTTTAGGTAATAACTTTTGCTTCTGGCTCCTGCAAAGTCAAAGATGTCTCTCCTTCCATTCCTCTAGGCCTAACGAATGACAAATTAAAGTGAGCCAAACATACACCTTGCAAGGAGGGGCTTCCAAGGGACTGATTACTGATCTAATAGCCTTAGGATTTTCTCTGACATAGTTAAGCTTGAGACAGTCCATTTAGAGGAAAAGCAGTTAAAGGAAATTTGATAAAAATCTTCCATTACTGCTAAGGCAGAGGTTTTTAAAAGGCCGAGCGGTGAAGTAGGGAGATGGTGTGCTTTGCTTTCTATGGGACTCAGGCATGAATCTCAATTCTTCCACTTAGTGACTGTGTGACCTTAGGTAAGTTATCCAGCTTCTCTGGGCCCCAGTTTTTCCATCGATAAAACTGGGATAATAATTATTTGCCACATAGGTTTGTCATGAGTATTAAACAAATTAATCATGTAAGAACTTAGTAACTTTGTCATCCCCAAACTCCAGAGAATTATGGAATTTTAGAGTTAAGCTTATAACATTGAGTTCAGATACCTGATTTTACAGATTAGAAAGGTGAAGCCCAGGGAATTAAAATCCAAAATCATATAATGACTTAATGGCTTCCAGTGCATTCTATTTGTGGCCACCTTGACATTTACAATCCTGCCCATAAAGGAAGACTTATCTGTCAATCAACACAATTTATATAGTAACACTTATGTGCACAGTAATGTGTGAAGAATTATAAGGATTAAAAAAAGTCTTTAAGAGGCATTATTGACAATAGGCATTAAGACCCTGCTATGCACAGTGTTCTGTGCTTTCAGTTTCAGAGATGATAAATTAAGTGTAAGACCTGGTACATGCCATCAAGGAAGTTACCATTTAATTGAGAAAACATTAGTTCCCATGGAACCAATAGAAAACCATGCAAGGTCGCTCGTGCAAATACAAATGGTATGGTTGAGATGTGAAAAGAGGAGAAAATACATAAGCCCTGGAGGAGTCGGAAGAGGCTTCCTGGAATACCCAGCCTTGAAGGATTCTCCTGCTGTGAGGAGACTGGCATGGGAGAGAAGTAGCTACAGGCCACTTTCCAGATAGGAGAGTCCCTTCACCTGAAGCCTTGATTGCCTCCTCTGAAGATGGAGATGAATTAGCTCATCCACTGCAAGTCATTGTGAAGATTACACGAGATGATGCACTTAGCTCAGTCAGTACCTGCCACACAGTGAGCACCTAACTAGATACTCATCCATTATGCTGATCTGCATGCTCACAAAATGCTGTCAGGTAATTACCACTGTTCTCTCCATTTCATTGGGAGGAACTTGAGTTAAGTACAATTAGGTATGGGCATGTGGCTATATTCTGGCCATTAGTGTTTAAGCAAAAGTGATATGGGTAACTTCCGGAATAAAGTGATAAGGAAATCACTGTACCTTCTCCCAAAGTCTCTTTCTCCATTTGGTGGCTTAATGAAGAGTGAACCAAAAACTAAAAGGAGGGTGCAGCCACAGAATGGAAGGAACCCAGATCCCTGAATAACTCTGTGGAAGGATGCTCCATCAGAAGGAGCCCCCATTGGACTGGAACTTGAGTATGAAATAAACTTTCATGGTGCAATCACCAAGATTCCAGGATACACTTGTTATAATACCTAGCACTATGTAACTAATACATTTCCTAAGGCCTTTTTAAAAAGGTTGCATTAGAACACACTACAGCAATAGTATATAAGTTGGGGAGCAGGTAGGTAGGAAGTTTACTCTTTTAAATTTCTTGTCTCAGGGAAAGATACAGTTATTAAATTTAGCTTCCAAGAGATTACATAGATACACTGTAATATCCCAGGTGGCCATTAAGACAGAAACAGAATATAAATTCCAAAATAGTAGTAGAGAAAACTTGAATAAGATAAAAATAACTAATGGAAGAGTCAAACATAAAGTACAAAATATGATGGTAAATATACATATATATTGGCAACTGCATGAAATATAAGTGGATAAATGTTCCAAATAAAAGATAAAAATGTCAGAATGGATTTTAAAAAGTTAACAACATATAAATCCATCTATACCACATAACTAATGAATGGCTAAAAGTAAGAGGATAGAAAATGATAAACCAAGCAAATTCCAACTGAAAGACAGCTGCTTTAACTATATTAACATCAGACCAAATGAACCTAAAGTCAAAATAAAAAAAAAATGCTGAAGATAAAGAGGGAATTGTCATAATGATAAAGATTCCATTGACCAGGAAGATATAACAATGTGAAATTTGTATGTGCCTATGTAAAGCAAAAATTGACAGAACTACCAGGAGAAAGGGAAAAATCTACAATCCCTGTAAAAGTAACTGATGGCGAAAGCTACAACAAAATTATTGGAAAGATAAAGGAGATTCAAATGGCATGACTGACAGACTTGGTCTAATTGACAAAAAGAGAACATAACACCCAATGCATAATGTACATTCCTTAAAGACACGTAGAATATTAACAGGTTACTCTATTTTGAGCCACAAAGCAATTCTTAACTGATTTCAAAGTACTGAAATCATGAAGCTATAGTGGAAGGAAATAAGAAGATGAATAGAAATTAATAAAACTGAGAAAGAATAATGAGAATATCAACAAAGCCAAAAGTTAATTCTTTAAAAAGACGATGGTTTTAAAAACTTTAAAACTGAGAGAAAACTTTAAAAAGAGAGAAAGAAGGCACAAATTACCATTATCTGGAATGAAAGGGACATGATAACCACTGTAGACATTAAGTAAATAATAGCAGATGTTATTAATAATTTTGATAAAATAGGCAAATTCCTAGAAAAACACCATATTAACACTGAATCAAGAATAAGCATAAAATCTGACCATTTCCAGAGCCATAAATAAAAGTAAAGCAGTAGTAAAAAATTTCCCAAAAAGAAAATCATAGGTCTAGTTTCTTCATTGGCAAGTTCTAAAAATATTCAAGGAAAAAACAAGTATCAGTTTTATATGGTCTCTTCCAAAGAAGAGAAAAAGAGGGAGTGATCCTCATTTTTCATTGTATAAGACTACCACAACCTTGCTACCCAGCTTGACAAGGACAATTCAAGAAAAGAAAATGGCGAGGAATATCATTCCTTCGATGCAAAAGTCCTAAACAAAATTAACCAACAAAATAAAGTAATTTAAGAAAACTAGAATACATCATGACCAAGCAGGTTTTATTCTAGAAAGGCAAGACTAACTTATATCAGGAAAACAAATTAAATTAATGTAATCACCGTATTAACAGATTAAAGGGAGAATATGCCCATCTCAATAGAGGAGGTGACAACATTTGGTATAATTTAAAATTCATTCATGGTTAAAAATGTTATTAGCAGATTAGATGCACTGGTGAGCTAATGACACAGTAATACAATGTAATACAATGCCAGGTCAGTGGGTGGTTAGCTGATCTACCCTGGGTTTATCTGGGCTTTGTTTCAAATTTTAGGTTAGATTCAAGTCTGTCCATATTTGGAGATTAGGATAGGCTATCAGGGATGTGTTTTTCTTGCAATCATAGCAGAAGCAACAAAAGCGTGAGCGGAAACATAGGATAGCACTTAAGAAGCCTAGGTGTGGAACCAGCACAGTCATTTTTATCACCATTCTATTGGTCATGGTCATTGTCAAGCCCAGTTATCAATGAGGTGGGAAAATAGATGCCACTTCAAGCGGGAAGAACTGCAATGTCACATGACAAAAAGTATGGACACAGAGAAAGGTGAAAAATTAAGAAGAATAATGCAGCTTATCACATCAGAAAAAGAAGGGAATTTCTTTTAACTGATAAAGATGTGTACAAAAAATAAACAGAAATCTACAGAAGAGGGGCACTGGGTGGCTCAGTCTGCCTTCTGCCTTCAGCTCAGGTCATGACCTCAGGGTCCTGGGATTGAGCCTTGAATTGGACTTCCTGCTCAGTAAGGAGTCTGCTTCTCTCTCTGCCTGTGCCTCCCCCTCCCCATTTGTGCGTGCACTGTCTCTCTCAAATAAATAAAATCTTAAAAAGAAATCTACAGAACATACCATATATATAACACGTAAACATTTTCCCTTTAAGGTGGGGGGTGGGCCTAAAGATGCCTCCATGACCACTTTCATTTAACATTTTCAATGGACATCAAAGATCTTAGGTAACAGTAAGAGAAGAAAAAGAAACAACAGCACAGTTATTGGCGAAGAAGAAATAAAAGTCTTAGTTGTTGTTGCAGATTATGTGATTCTGTATTTGGAAAATCCAAAAAATCCACAGATAATTTATTTGAATTCATAAGAGAGTATAGTAAGTTTGCCAGATTAAAAAAAATCAATACACCAAAATCATATACTAGCAACAAGTAAATTTTTAAAAGATACAATTAATGCCTCAACAAATCAAGAATGTATATCATGAAAAATGTCCAAGATCCTTCAGAGAAGATTATAAAACTTTATTGAATGACACTAAAGAATAAGTGTCTAAATAAAGAAGGATATGGTCTTCACAGATTGGAACACTTAACAGAGAAAATATATTCTCTATCAATATATATAGATCAATATGTAATATTGATCAATTGATATATAATTGATCTATATATTCAACACATCCCAAATGAAATCCAGACAGGATTTGGGGTTGAACTTGAAAGTTGACACCACAATGTATATGGTTGGCAACTGTCTGTTCTGGCTGTATAGATTATGGGAACCCTGGGAAGTCAAAGGGAGTAGGTGACTTTCCTAACTATTGCTCAGACAGAAAATCAAGGTGAATGGTGCCTTTGAATAGCTCAATAAATCCATATGGTGAGAGGGCAGTAGTGTCTTTATGGCTGAGGTGAGAGAAAGGGGGCAGGAGGTTGAGAATAAATTCCCAGAAACTTTTGACAACAAACTGGCCTAAACGTCATGAGTCATCTCAGCTGGAGTCTGAACCAACATTTAAGAAAGAGGCAATTTATTCAAGTCTCAGGTTATATTCACGGCTAGGATTTATGCAAAAAGGTTGAGGTATTTGACTTTTTAAAATGTTTTCTGTAAAATGTACTTCAGTGAACACTGAATAAGGAACAGTGTGATGGTAGCCCTCTCTCTGTATCTTCTTATTTAAATTTGGCTGCTTTAAATGCAAGTTGTAATTTTGTCAGAAAAAGACTGAGCTGCTTCTCCCTCTAAGTCACTGTTTCTCAACCTTGGCTCCATGAAGTATGTACAGAGCTTTAGGAAGTCCTGATGCCCATGCCATAAGAGCCAATCAAATCAGAACCCCTGAGAATCAAACCCTGACCATCAGTACTGATTAAAGTTTCCCAGGTGATGCTAACAGAGAGTCAAAGTCGAGATCCTCTACTGGAAGTAAAACCAAGCCTCAGTATCAGCAGATTACTAGAGATGTCAAGGTGTAGAGTCCTTTCTAGACCAATTAAACCAGAAGCTCTAGGAATGAAGCCTAAGCATTCCCCAGAAGATTCAAATGTACTGATAGGGATAAGAACCACTGGTTTTAGGCCTTCTGTTGATATTCCCATCACACTCATCATTGCCAACACCTACTGGAGATTTTCTATAATGGTCGATTCATTTCTTAAGCATTTGAATAGCTGTTTGTGAACTGGCTAAGTCCAACTAAGAAATAACTGACTCAACATCTATTGAATAGCTACTGAAGACAAAAGACACAGCACTCGTCTTGAGGTGAGAAAATAAAATCCCAAACAAATAATATAGTCCAATTCCTGGTGGTAAATTGTGGGTGGTCTCAGTACCACCAAATTCTGTATAAAGGACTCTAAAGGCATGAAGAGCAATTTATCGAGGTACAATGCATGTATATATCTTTTCTTCAAGCCCCCAAATACAGCCCAGTCATATGAACCATATAGCACCTCTCCCATTCTCACAGCTTGGGAAAAGAAGAGAGGATAAGGTGGTGATAATAGAAGGCAACATCACACCAAATATTATAACAGTCCTGCTAGCCCTGTCGTACCTGAGAAGTGTAGTTCACACTCACAAGAGCAGTGTAGCAAGTTACGTTCCTCCAGCACCTCCTTGGCAGGCATGTAACTTCTAAATGACTTAGCAAAATCTGGAGCTCAGAAGCCAGGCCATTCATTTAGAGTTGAAAACACTGATAGGAATCATCTGAGAACCCTTCAGGTATCAAGGTTCTGGGGGGGGGTGCCCTCCTCATGCACCCCTTCTCTACACGTCAGTTCACAGGGCAAGCCCAACCCTCAATAAACAATCTCTGTGTTCTAAAATGCCTCATTGTGTTCTGGTTTATAAAATTCTTTTCTAGATAGTATCTCAGGCATGATAATCATTCCCTGTTTTGTTTTTTATGTACAAAGATGCAGATATCCAGAAAGAACAGGAAGTGATCCAGGGTCATATCACTGGTAGGGGCAGAGCTGAGATTTAAATTTGAGTCTTTCCCGCTACAGAATCCATGCTTTCCCCTCTACTGTAACCAGAGGACTTGACATCAGTATGGTATGCAATGTGCAAGGCCAATAATTTCCAATAATCTTTTTTTTCCCTTGAACATCAAACACCCCATTTTATTCATATATAGTTTACTGCACTCTTTCCTTCAAAGGATTTGAATAGAATATGATCTTTATTAATCTCAGCACCTAACAAAATAGTTAGGATTGGCCATCACATTTGGTCCCGCAACATAATTCCCTTGAATAAAATGGCTTCAAGGTCAGAACATGGTATTGGGCAGCATATGAACTGGGACTTCATAGGCCAAGGGGAGAATGATAAATAACCGAACATAGGAAAAAGGGTTGCAGTCTCTGATCTGAAAGGAAAGTTGGAACCCTAAATCTCAGGTCTATATCAAATTTCCCCGTGGTCTTCATCCTTACTTGAATAGATATCCTTTTTATAATCATTAAGAATTATAATGGAATTTTGCCCACTAGTATGTGATTTTTACCAGAGACCCAGGAACAATTATATTTTCCCAATAATCATTCTTCCCCATTTTCTCCTACACCCTACCCTGATAGTGTTATTCACACAAAGTACAAGAACAGAATGGGAATGAAAGTGCTAGGTTACCAGTAGTCATGCAAGCTCCCACGGCCAAATGAAAATGCTGATAAAACACCTGGATATAAGGGAAAAGAACCTAATATTCAAGAAGATCTAGATCATCTAACAATACACACAAGGCACTGTGGTTCCTCTGCTTTGCTTCTATCTTTGTGAGTTCCAAGCAGACTCACTTACTAATCCCTATTGTTACTGGTAATGTACTGGCTCTCGATGGCACTTCGTAAATTATAGAAATCATTATTAAAGTACTGGAGGTTAAGTTCAGGTAGTGGGCCTGGAATTCCAATCTGCTTTGTCCAACACAAAGGCCCTGGTTTCATTCACTGGACCAGGCTCTGTCTTCCTTTAAGCTGGAGATACTCTTACCCAAGTTCATGCTGACACTGGCCAAAAATGATGGAGGCAAAAATGATGATGACACTGGGCTGGGAGTTAGCACCCTCAAAGGCCCTCGGCTGTGCTGAAGAGTTTGTACAGGGCCCCACCTCTCAGTGCTCAGGATGTATGCACTGAAATTCTTTATCTGGACCCCCTGGTTATGACACCTCGCCACCCACCAACTGGCCTCCCATGGCCCTGCTGAGACGAGGCCTTGCCCAGGCATGATGGAGCTGCTTCCACTCTTGCCCCTGGCCTGGGGGTGGGGGGGACGCGTTCCCTCTGTATTCCTTTTCCACAGGCATGGATGCTGGTCTCTCACCAGCTCCCCACACACCACGGAGACGAACAGTAGCTCAAGGGAGAATTAAACAAAAGATAAGGAAAACAGATATACTGAACACAGAGCATTATCACAACCATTGAGACTTCCCATGGGGTCTACTGCTTGCCTCCACAGGCTAGAGGAGAATCACACTTCAACACAGAAACAGCCTTCGGCCTAAGGGCTGAGCCAACCCCTATGCTAGGCAGAGGGGACGTTTGTGGTCTTCTTCTATATCAGCCTAAGTCCTGTCTCTCCAGTTCTCATTTCCCACTCTGGCACTGTCCTTCCAGGATGAGACATAGAGAAAAAGTTCATGCTCTTTGGGAAAAAACTCACTTCTTTCCCCACTCCCAAAGTTTGGCCTTTCTCTCACACGCTGACCACTCTCTCCATCTAAGTCTGACACCAGGGTGTTTCCCAAAGCCTGAGTCTTATGTCAGCGTGGTCATCTCTTTATACAAGTATCACCATATTAAGAAAAGCTGTATCCTAGTGGACAGTGGGCTTTGAGACTCCTCACTGAAGCTTAACTTCCCTACCATGTACTAAACGTTAAAATAGTACTTACTAAATAGCTACTGTTCCAGGTTTGGTAGTGATAGGAAGATGATCCTTCAGAGGGAGGAAAAGAGGACCAGAAGAAGGTAGGAAAAACTGAAAGAAGGAAGGAAGGGAAAGAAGGAGGGAAGGAGGAGAGGAAGGAGAAACGGAAGGAAACGAATGGTAAAAGGGGTTAGCACTATAGATCAGAGCGTGGGACGTGCCAATGGGCAAGGCTGATTGGCAAGGTTTTGGTGAAAGAACTGGGTCTCTCTTTGTAAGTCAGATGGAGAACACAAGTGGGGGTCCATAAGGACAGAGAGCCCCCTACCCCACATTCCAGTGAGGCTACCCATTCTTGCTTCCGACTAAGACTGCCTGACAGCTCCAGCTGTAGTCACCCACCCACAATCACCACCCAGATGCCTGCCCCAAGGTTTCTCCAGGGTCCACCCAGGCATAATTCCTGGCAAGGTGAGGCAAAGCCATCCAGATTGACCCAGTTCTCCATGTTCACTTAGGGCCTGACCTCAAGAAATGGGGCAGGTGTTAAAAAGTTGGGGAGAAACGCAGAACAATATTGTGACAGACCACAGGGTCATGAGGAAAGAAAGAAGACATATATTAAAAAAGCATATTCTTCCCATAATGGAGGGATAGTTCTCATTTGATGTCCAGGTATGTTTTAAGACTGGTCTTTTTAAGATAGCCTAGTGCAAAGTGGTCAAATGCAACTAATTGCTTATGTATTTCTCCCCAAGCTTGTGTGTGTCACGTTTGCCTATTTGTCTCTTCTGCTCTGTTTTCAGACAAAGGGGGCTTAAGCAAAAACCTTCTGAATATATTCATGAATATTTTAGCATGTACTTTGTGTACACATTTAATATTCTCTCCAGGGCACACAGAGCAAAGGAGTGATAAGAGGAAGCTAGACCACTGTTGGTGCCGGCTGCCCGACAGCTGACACTCTCAGGAGAAAGGGACACATTCCCTAACCTGGCAGTCTGAACAGCCTTGGCAAAGCCAGAAAAGGACACACAGCTATCCTGTTCAAAGGCAGTGGGTGGCAGAGGGTGCAAGGGCATGGGGTGAGGAAAGGAAGAAAGGAATAAGGAGGCATCTACTGTGTCTCTAAAGTGGTATAATGGTCTGTTTGCATTCATTCACTCACTCATTCATTCCAAATAAATAGTGAATAATTGCTATGATCCTGGATTTGTGCTAGTTTTAAGGATACGAAGTTGATTAAAACATAGTCACTGCTGCAAGAGGCACAGAGTCAAGGGGGGATCTAACACAGAAACTAGGAACCGTGATATAGTAATACAAATGTTCTAGGAGAAACTGAAGCAGGAATGAGAAGTCAGTAGATCTGGTTTCAGTAGAGCGTGTTCAGGAAAGACTCTGTGAGGGAGGTGGTGCTTGAGCTGAAGCTTCACTTTAGATAGAGGACCTCCATCATGCAGGAAACCACATGCACAAAGGATCAGACGTAAGAGTGGCTGAGGCAAAGTCCATGGCAGGTGTGGTCGGTTCTGGATGGCTGGAGGGGAGGAGAAGGGGCAAGAAAGATAGAGCTCAACAGGGGCTGCTATTCAGCGCTAAGGATTTAGAGCCATTAAAGGATTTAGAAGCTACTCAGCTTTACAGCTTAAAAAGATCACACTGAAAAAGTTTCAGGGGGTACATCAGAAGGGAGAGATGAGATTCTTGCAATGGTGCAGGAGAGCCTGCCTGGATGGAGACAGCAGATGAGAAGAGGACTAAGGGATACAGATGGAGGGATTGGACTGAGACATTCAGGGATAAAGGAGATGTAGCAGGAGCACCTGGGTGGCACAGTCAATTAAATGACCGACTCCTGGTTTGGGCTCAGGCTGTGATCTCAGGGTTGTGGGTTCCAGCCCTGCGTCGGGCTCCGTGCTCAGCTCAGAGTCTGCTTAAGATTCTTTCTTTCTCTCCCTCTGATCCTCCCTTCTCTCAAATAAATGAATAAACAAATAAATAAATCTTAAAAAAAAAAGATGTAGCATAAGTGGGAGACTAGTCCTTTCTCCCACAAGCACCTGTGGGTAAGGCAGCCTAGTGATAAAGAGCCAGATGACCTGAGTTCAGAATCCTGCTTCTGCCATATACCAATTCTGTGACTTTGGGCAAATAACTTGACTCTTTGGTGTCTCCATTTCTGCTTCCATAAAGGAGAAAGGGGTAATGATAAATTAGTTTAATTCTGACATTAGTAAAGACTTGTAAAACATTTAGAATAGTACTGCTATAAGATAGGTGCTATATAAGTGTGTGTTCAGTAAAATAGAATCTACTCTAACTTCTGACCTAGATGAAGGGAGCCAGTGGGGATGGGGTAGGGTTGGACTGGTTTCCTAGTTGGGGTGAAGGGTGGCCTGGTCTGCAGTGCAACTCAGTTCAAGTGTGGCCCAAGGACTGTTGTTGGTCTGCAAACTCTTTGTTAGAAGTTTGTGACAAGTGGAGGAACAAATAGAGAGTGATCATTATTCACCTTTATACCAATTTGACTTTGCTGCTATATCCACAGCTGGTAACGCTTTGAAATTTTACAGCCAGATGGACTGGAAATTTACAAGCAAAATGATCATTTCCTAGAGATGGTTTGAGAAGCCTTTGTTGAGAACAGTGGTCCTCAAAAACTGTTTCATGTTAAAATCACCTTGGGGAGCTTTTAGAAACCTCTAGGGCCAGGTTGACCCCCATACCAATTACATGACGATCTCTGAGAAAGACACTTCAACCTTCAGCATTTTTAAAGTTCCCTAAGTGATTCTAATGTGCAACCACATTTGAGAACTAGCATCTAGACCAGGACTTTCCAAACTTTGTTGTTTGAAAATGAACCACTTGAGATCTTGTTAAAATACAGATTCTGAGTCATTAGGTTGGGGGTGGGGCCCAAAAGTCTGCATTTCTCGCAAGCACTCAGCTAATGATGTTGGTTCATGGACCACACTTTGAACAGGATCTGTGTGAAATCAGCTGTGCCTGTCCAACCCTACTGTGGCCACTCACATGACAGTGTAGAATCTGACGTGCAAAATAAATCTGAAAGGTAGACAGTGCAGGGGAGGAAGTTAAAGCTTAGAGACAGCTGCAAACCAGTAAGTAGTCACATCCAGACCTGAGTCCAGGCCTCCTAACACTCAAAACCACCATTGTCCTACCACGTCGGACTGTCTTCGTCAATGCTATCTCTGGTTTGGCTTTGTGCTTCCATCTGCTGTTTCCTCCGTTACCCACCACTCTCACCCCCATCCAAGTCACTGGATTCCTAATAAAGTAACTTTTACAAAATCACACAATTTTCTTGACTACGTTAAGGAGAAGAGGCAATTTGCCCAAGAGAAGGCCTAACCCTAAGGGAACCTCTGTGCATACCTCTACCTTCCAATCACATGTTGTCACTCTCTCCTTCTAGGAGTAAAGGACAACCAAAGAGGTACCAAATAAGAAAAATAGGCTCAATTAATTCAAAAGGACTACATCTTCTAGGCTTGACACGCTCCCTGCTCAAGGAGTACTGGCTTCCTCAATGATATCCATTAAAAAAAAAAAAATCGCAAATGCTGACATCTCAGCTGTCGGCCAGGACACAGAGGGCGGTCTTCTGAAAGCCCATTTTGACACCCCTGATCATTCTACTGGATGTGTTTGTAAAACCTGAGCCCTGTAGGTGGAGCATGGGAGAAGGCTGGGGGTGGCCATCATGGAAACTTGGCTAAAAACAAATCCTTTCTCATCGTCTGATTCTCCACGCCACTCCTATCTAGTGCAATAGTCAGTCTTTGCTTTCTCCTTCTGGAGAGTGTTGTTCTTACGTTGTATTAAAGTGAGATGTATGTGTGGGCCTACCCATCAGTCCACACATCCTTTCAGTGACAAGGAACGCACCTTATTCAGCCCTGTGCTTTTAGTTGCTGGACGCAGAGCAAGTGCTCAATTACATTTTGTGGAACAACTGGACAAATTCCTTTTTTTTCACATGTAACAGGAGTTAAAATAAGGTGACCCAATTAATTGGAGAATAAGGTATGGCATAAAGTTAGGTCAGAGATGAAAGCCTCGAAGGGGGCATCAGGCTCTGGTGACATTATGGGTGAAAGCTGGAGAGTGGGGGCTTGGGAGTGAGGTTTGAAGAAGGCAATTGGTATAAGCAAGGGAAGATGATGGGACTCTGACATTCCCAGGTCTTCTGAATTGGAGCTGTGGTTCTTCAGAGGTTATTCAGCATGTCGCTGTGGGGACCCAGTGACCACAAGGGAGATGGTGGGTCCCAAAACACAGGTGAGAGAAGGGAGTGAAGCAATGCCCCTCACCTCTACCCCAAATGGGTACACCAGAAAATGTTGGTGGGGGAGCTTCAGAGGTGATATATCTGGAAGGGGAAAGACGCCCTCAACTTCAATCACTGTGAGCAAGCTGAAGGACATACCTGTGTCTGGGAACTTGGCTGCATGGGGTTGGGGAATTGCCAGCTTCCCAATCTAGCTGTCTTAATGGTGCTATAGAGTGTTTTATGTTAATTAAACGTCTACTGTAGTTCTGTGCCAGGAGGCTTTGCAAAATCTGGTGCATGGGGAAAAGAGGACAGGCGTGCTTACTGCAGGGGCCATTCCCAGATGTCTACAGACCAAAGTGGGAGACTCCTAAAAACCTTCATTGGGACCTTGACAGAGAAGACTGGAAGCAAAGAAATCCTGCAAGATGGAAACAGTTGCTGCAGAGGATTAAGGAAGGTGCCTGGGCCTCCTGCTAAAAAGAGGTAGAAATGAGATTAGGCTTCCACCTCCTCATGGAGCTCCCTACTCGATACACGTCACCTCCTGGCTTTCAGTAAACATGGACCTGACTGGTAAATTAAAATAAGAGCATATGGTAGGAAAAGAGAAGGCTGGTGCTACACAGCAGAAGAAAAAATGGTGGATGTGTTAATACTAAGGTCATAGTTTGCATTTACTCTTTTTTAAGTCTTGGGGCACCCAAGTCAGAGCCTGTTTGCCAGGAGTACTTAGTGTGGGCCGTGCCCTATGCTGAGTATTTGACAGATGTTGCCTCCACAAAACAATGCTTTGAGTTAGATTCAATTATTAAGAGGAAACTGGAATTAAAAGATGTTGGGATAACCTCTGAAGGTTATGCATACAGTGAGCAGCAGAGCTGGAACCCAGGGCAGCTGTGTGATGCTCTATGTATGTATGTATACTGTATACGTATGATAATAGCCCTATGCACCTAACCACTATACTTCCTGCCTCCCCACCTGTGGGCTTGGCTCACCCCCGGGGCTTTCGCAACAAGGAGGTAGCAAGTGAGTGGAAGGGTTGCAGTCTCTCTCTCTTTTCCTCGTTCTTCTGGTCCTCCTGCTTCTCCTCCTCCTCCCTGCCTCCTGTGCATCTTTAAGCTCAGTGTCTGCTCAGGGCAAAAGAGAGGGATGTCATCGGAAGCTTCTTCAAGCATCTTTTCAGAGCTCTGCCTTAGCGACCCAAAGTTGCGGCCTTGTCCAAACTGTCAGAGCCATCTGCCTGCAGTCCATGTGGCAGAAAGACCATCTGTCAGCCTCTGACCCATGCCTTCCCTCTCACAGACCACTTGGGCCAGCTTCAGGCTTGCTGAGAGCCCCCTGAGGTCCCTGCCTCCACAGTCCCTCTCCCTAAAACTGACAACTCCCACGCAGTCAGAAGGGGGGTGCAGAGGGTGAGCTAAACTGAGAAACCATGTTCTCTCTGGGAACACACACACACACAGCAAACACTGTTTCTCATTCAGATCATTTTCTTCTAAGAAAGTTATTCTTTACTATAAGTTTTGAATTAACACAAATACCCACTAGACGCTGCAGGGAATATATACTGAGAATGGATATCATCTTAATGACTCCTTATCAAGTTAAATCATATCAAGAAAAAAAAAGTCAGTGTTATAGTATTATCCAAAATTATTGTTCATGGTATCTTACCTTTAACCATGTATTCCAGTAGTTCTCAATATTAGCTGCACCACAGAATCATGTGGGGTGTTTTAAGGTAATACCAGAGCTTGGGGCCCTTCCCAGAACAATTACATTTGAATCTATGAAACAAGGGCTGAATACTGTGTTTTTAAAAAGTTTTCTAGGTGATTCACATATGCAGTCCAGAGTGGGAACTGCTAGGTAGCCATGGTATAACAGAAAATATAGAAAACAGAAAATATAACTGCCTGGGAAGGAGGGAGGAGGGAGGCAGAGGGCATGGCTATTTAGTGTGGATGGTCAGGGAAGGTTTCTTGAATATGTGGCCTTTGAGCTTAGATACAGATAAAAAGAAGCAGCAAAACATTCCAAGCAAAACACATAGCAAGCACGAAGGGCCTAAGGTTAGACTAAGCAGCGTACTTCTGAAGAACACCAAGATCATGGTGTGGTCAAGTATAATGACAAAGTGGCTGAATGGCAGCAGATGGGGTGCAAGGGGGCAGTGGCAGGATCCCTAGAACCTCGCAGGCCAAGGGCAAAACTCTGGAGTTTCCTCTAAATCTCTGAGGAACATAGGAGTGTTTTAAGTAAGGGAAACAAATTACAATCTACTTTTATTTTCAAAAAGATCACCTTGGCTGTTACATTGAAAATGGATTTGGGGGTAGTGAGAGAATGCGAGCAGAGAGATAGGCTGGAGATTGTGGCAACATTTCAGGAGGGAGATGAAGGTGTTGGGACAACCATGTTGCCTTGCAATACCTGGGCTTTGGGGTGGCCATTTGTGAAATTGGTTAAATATGGAGACAAAACTCTAATATGCTATGGAAAGCAGAGGAGGAAAAGCTTGGAATCCCAGTGGCACAGCTGAGCAGCTGAACCAACACCAACAGATGCCTACCCCTGGACTGCTTATCTGAGAAAAACAAGCTCCTATTTGTGAAAGCAACTGCAGTCAGATTCTCTATTACTAGTAGCCAATGCATTTTCAACTGATGTAACCACTATTTTGTGTTGGGCACTGGTATTAGGAGAACCTAGAAATCCCTGCTTTGCTCCCAGTTTTGATGTGGTCTGTAGTTAAGAAATTTTCATTCAAAGTTGAACAAGACAAAAATATTTCAGTCCCTTGACTAAACTATGGACTAGCTGCTCTCCTTTGGATAGATCTAAGAATCAAGGGCATCAGGAATTGGATGCAATCTGATTCTCACAAATCTGGCAATCAAGGGCTCACAAAAACAAGCTGGTAGAAGTGGACTCATGGGAAGAGAATTACGGTTCAAAGAGCTAGTATAGGCCTGGAAAGCATTTGATCCAAGTATAGTGCAGCAGTCTGTTCAAAGAGAAAGCTCTGGCTTCAGAGCAGGCATTGAAAACCAAGATTCGACAAAGGGCAAAGAGCAGAGGAAAGATTCCAATCATGAGGCAATGTTGCCCTTCTCCTGGTCTTTACTACTATTTTCAGTCTAGTGCTTTCGCATTAATTCATTTTATCAGCAATGTGCCCAACCTCCCAAGCAAACTGTGATCCTGTAACTGTTTTCACCAGCCCCTCATTGGCATCATGAAGCTGAGGAGGGCAGGCAACGGGGAGTCTCTATCTCTTTATTGAATAGCAGGATGGATGCCCGACATCCTAAGCTAGAACCCTAAGCATGTTTTTTTGGGGGGGGTACATTATTTTATCAGTGATTAAATGATATTATAATGTATTCCTAGTAATTTGGGATTTTAATGAATCATCAGGAATGGGGGTAGCCTAGGATTTCATTCTTTTCCTTTAGCACTATTTGAGGACCACTGTGGTTCAAGTTCTGAAGACTGGCTTATAAAGGAACATTTTTATAAGGTATCTTTTAGTGTGAGTTGAGCCTTGCCTACATTATCTTGGAAATTATAATACATCACATATATATTCAAACATCCACATTTTGGGTCATGAGATGCTGGTGACATTTTGATGTTTAATACTTTTGACATTTCATTTTAACTCTTACACTGACAAAAATATTTTTCAAGTTGAAGGATATGTTCTTTAAGGTTAAAAATTCCCATTTTGGCATAACAGTATCTTTTTCCCAGGAAAGAATATTCTTTTTAATATAAGAAATGGCCTTTGTTTAAAATAAACTTTTAAAAGTTAGAGTGCAGTGTACATATAGAAAGAACCAATTTTTAAAAATTTTTCAGTACCCTGGTTTTATGGAGTAGAGGAAATAAGGTTTATCAGAATTTTTCCAACTGATATAGTAGGGAAAACTGATGTGGATATTTCACATTCATTTTTGAAAAATAATGAGACATATTTTTCCTGAAATTTAAGTCTGACACTTTGGAATAGTATTTAATACTGTTGATACACATAATCAGATGAGTAACATTCAACTACAATTTAACTTTCTTTTGTGCATGTTATAAAACAGTATTGTTTTTATTTTATTTATTTTTTATTTTTTTATAATTTTTTTTCTTATTTGAGAGAGAGAGAGAGCATGAGAGAGGAGAAAGTCAGAGGGATAAGCAGACTCCCCATGGAGCTGGGAGCCCGATGCGGGACTTGATCTCTGGACTCCGGGATCATGACCTGAGCCGAAGGCAGTCACTTAACCAACTGAGCCACCCAGGCGCCCAAAACAGTATTGTTTTTATTAAAACAAATGGATTCTGATGGTTGCAATGGAATGACCATGATGTTAGAAAGGCAAATCTATGAGTTAATGAAAGTATTCACAGGGTTTGAAGTTCAAAAGTTGTTCCTAAGGAGACTCATACACCCCAGGTCAGGGAGAGTAAAGTGATGGAAGAATCTATCGTATCTGTAATCCCACAAACACAAATGGCACATTTACAAAAATTTCTGTTTGTATGCCATATGGTAAATCTCAACAAATTTCAGTGAATTAATATTACATAAGGAGTAGAAAGGATAAATAATAAAGAGCAGGAATTAATGAATAGAAAATAAAGCAATGATAAAGACTAACACAATTAAGATAAAATTTGGCTCATTCATTCAACGAACGTTTATTGACTGTTACAGGTACTAGGGATTCAGTAGAGATCTAAATGGATAAAAATCTCTGCTCATATGAAAATTATATTCTACTTGGGAGACAGATAATAAATAAGGGGACCAAACAAAAAAAAAACATAGTATGCTAGATGGTGATGAGTATTAAGGAGAAAAAAAGATGAAGAAAGGAAGCTGGATACAGTAACTGCATGGCAGGGGGCCTGAGTGTCTCAGTTGGCTGAGCATCCAGCTCAATTTTGGCTTGGCTCATGACCTCGGGGTCCTGAGATCAAGCTCAGTGGGGAGTCTGCTTGAGATTCTTGCTCTCCCTCTCCCTCTACTCCTTTCCCATGTGTGCTTTCTCTCTTTATAAAATAAATAAATCTTTTTAAAAAAATTGCATGGGGACAGGGAGGTAAAAATCTTAAGAGGGGATGGCTCCAGAAGATCTCAAAGACAGTGACTTGTGTTCTTTTAAAAATGAATACAACTAGATACCTCTAGAAAATGTGATCAAAGATTAATGGAGAGCAACAGTGCACACTGAGATAATGTTAGTACTATAAAAGATTACCTAAGTATTTATACAGTAATGAAATTGATTATGTATCTGTGAACATATACAGAGAGTAATAAGCATATAAACAATATTAGGAAAGCACAGAAATTTATCCTCTTATAATTCTAGAAGCTGGAAGTCTAACCAAGATGTCAGCAGGGCCATGCTCCTGCCAGAGACTCTAGGAAAGCTTCTCGTTTATTCCAGCTTCTGGTATAGTTCATATACAACATATTTTGATTAGAAAACCTTAAGAGAATTCAATGTACAACTTCATGCCAGTAAATCTGAAAACAGTCAAAAGTGATGTTTTTAGAAAAAAAAGTTAAGTGCCAAAACAGACTCAAGAAGAAATAATGACTAGGCCTAAAACCACTAAAGAAATTGAATTAATATTTAAAAATTTAACCCCAAATCCCTCTCCGAAGGCAAATGATTTTACAGACGAAATCTACTAAGGTTTTAAGAATGGACAGTAGTGGGTTGAATGATAGCCTCCCCCAAAGGTATGCCTACATCAAATCACTGGCCCCTGGGAATGTTAAAGCAAAGGTCCTCTGTAGGTATAATTAAGGATCCTGAGATGAGGAGACTGTCCTAGGCTATCCAGATGCATCTTAGGTGCAATATGTGTCCTCACAAAAGATACACAGAGGAGAGACACCCAGACAGAAGAGGAGGAGGAGGACATGTGACTGGGGAAGCAGATTGAGGAATACAGCAACAGCCACCAGAAGCTGGAAGAAACAAGGGAATCTTTCCTAGAGCCTCTGGCAGGAGTGTGGCCCTGCTGACATCTTGATGTTAGACTTCCAGCTTCTAGAACGATAAGAGGACAAATTTCTGTTGTTTTAACCCAAGTTTGTAGTACTCGACTACGGTGGCCTCAAGAAAAGAATACATAGACAATCCCAATATGATGAAAAATGCTCTAAGTAATTGGAGAAAAGAGAGAAAGATTGCCACTCATGGTATGAACCTTGTACAACCTTGATACCAAATAAGCTAAATTCAGTTACGACAACAGATACATAAATCCCAAACAGAATGTGAGCATCCTGAATACAACCATGTATCTTTTAAAATAATATACTCTACCTAAGAAGAGATTATCTTTAAAATGCCAGGGTGGTTTAACAAGAGAAAATGTTAATTTCCATTAAAAGTTTAAAGGAAAAAGATATATAATTGTCTTAATATGTACAAAAATGCATTTTATAAAATTCTAATACTTACTGATAAAATTGTTAGAAAAGTAGGGACAAAGGAAAAATACCATCATCTTTAAAAAGTTATCAAAAACGCAGGGTAGGGGCGCCTGGGTGGCTCAGTCAATTAAGCATCTCCCTTCGGCTCAGGTCATGATCTCAGGGTTCTGGGACTGAGCCCCAAGCTGGGCTCCCTGCTCAGTGGGGAGTCTGCTTCTACCTCTCCCTCTGCCCCTCTGCCTCTGTCTAATAAATAAATAAAATCTTAAAAAAAAAAAAGTAGGGCAAACACTTCCATGATGAAATACTTTAAAGTCAAGAATAAAACAAGGGTGGGGACAGGGATGGTGGCCCACAGCCAATGACTGACTGATCCCTGGAAAAGGCAGGCCATGTTGTTTCCAGGCAGGATGACTGGAAGGTGCCAGTATCTTCCAGAGATCCTGGTGGCATCAGACGGTTGCTATGTGTCAGCGTAGCCCACATCTTTGCCTCATTGCTCCCCCTGCCCTCTGCTGATCCTCTCATTCCCTAGCAAGTTTCAAGTGAGAGAAATCTTTCTCAATAAATCACCCTGACAAGAAACCACATCTCTGACTCTGCTTCTAGGGAGCCCCAACCCAAAATATTGAACAAATCTCAATGTCAAGTTTCCCGACTAGATTATTGCTAAGAAAAAACAAAATATTCCTTGTCATTGCTATGTAATAGCACAACATAGCCATATCTAGCCATGTTGTTACAAAAACATTTTAGGCCAGCTGAAATAATGTGGACTGCGATGAGGCTTGTTGATCTAAGACACTCGATGTTATTTTCCAATATTCCCAAATCATTCTGATTTTCTCTCTGCTTCACCCGTTTCCACAGAGATAGTATGTCAATGAATGTCATAGAACTGGATCTCTAAATTCTTAAACATTGTGATTCAAAAACATTAGATTATATGATAGCTTTGAACTTCAGAATTTGAAAAGGCCTAAGAGACTGCCGCACCCACCCCTCTTTTTTTCAGATGAGGGAGAAGAAAGTGAGATCCAGAATTTCCTGTGTTCTCTCCACTCTAAGTCCAGAAGAGGAAGGGAAATAAAAGTTCCAAGAAGCCATCAGGGCTCATCCTCTCCTTTGCATAGATGGGAGAGTGCAGCAACCATGAAATACCTAATGTAACTTGATTATTTTTTAAATAAGAAATTACTTCATTGGTTATAGCACACAATTACTAGTTGTGATCCAAATAAGAACCTACTTAAGTCTTAGTGGTGCTTTAATTACATAAGGTTATTTGTCTATAAAATATTTTTAATATATGGCATTCTAAAAGTCTTCCTAATATATAATATTTTGAGTCAAATGAAATTATTTTTTAAAAGCCTAGAATGTGTTTGATTTTACCTTCATTTTGAAAGAAAAGTCCTGGGAAAGAAGTACTGGGCTTGCTCATATGTCCAATCAGGAAACCAGAACACATGTAAACATGAGCTGCAGTTTCCCTACTGACATGCAGACAACATTCAGAGTGAAGATCTCTGGAGTAGAAATTCTACCTATATTCGTTTATCACTTTGAGTTTATAACTTATGATGGAGATAACTGGGTAGTTTCCAAGGAACAAAAGACAAGCCAGTCAAGCACACCTACCTGCAGCAATGTGAATCTCAGTGTCACAAGGCAATACCTTGAGGAGGCAGAGAAGTCTTGGGTTCTCAACAATCCCACAAGCAAGATGCCCCCATAATGAACCAAGCAGCAAGGGAAGACTGATATCTGAAAGTCATGACAAGGATATAGAAAGAGTGTTCAAATGAACTTCACTGATAAGTCATGCTTTAAAAACAATGACCAAACAAAGTCAAGTATCTCAGTTTTTAAGAGCTGCTCTGAGAAACCTGAGTTGATCTATGTCTATAGGACTAAGCCAAACCACTTATGGTGAGCAATAATGTTCTGTCTAGAAGAGTTGACTCTGGTCTATTACAGCCAAAGTGGGGGTAGGAAAGCAAAGGAGGGGTGAGGAGTAAATCACAGGATTTAAACACATGGCGACAAGGCCAGGTGCCCAGGGATAGAGAGATTACTAAGAAATTTATGATATGGTTATTTCAATTCTGAGTCATGGCAGTGATTTATTTTTAAGTTCCAATGCACTCTGGACATTTCATAGTCAAGATACAACCATTTGGAACATTTAACATCCATGAAGAGAATGTAAAACAAGAACATAAGTGAAAAAAAATTGGATTTTTTCATCATTTCTATTTATTCTTTATACTGCATTTTTAGATTTTAAGATCCCCAAGGATTTTTCAGAAAATAACAGCATTTACTATCACACATTCAGCAGGGGATCTGATTGCTGACCTTGGGTATAGACAGGTCTGAGGCCAATTCCAAGAATTTTACAACATAGGGTTTAAGAACTGTAGTAAGACCTGAGACCTAAAACCAACCAATTCCTACCTTAGATACAGATATTTTTGGCGTATCTTCTGGTTTCATCTTCAAAACAGACAAAAGGATAACTGGGCTACAGAAGTGGAAAATCCCATCTTCTCTATATTGATTGTCACGACAAATGGGGAAGACTTCAGAGTCAAGTTAACTCCAGCCTCTCCCTCCCCACTCTACCTTCAGTCCATGTCTTAGTTTGGAACTACTTCAAACATCTGGCCCTTATTCTCTCCCTCCATCTTTCTCCCTCAGCACCCAGACCACTGTCCTAATATCCATCTCCACTTGCACTGTACTGCGCGATGGCATTTTGTGTTCCAAGTATCTAGCAGAATGCCTGACTTACCTAAGTATTTATGCCACACTGGCCATGGTATATTAAATTACATTACTAATTTAATTAGTTTAGTCATCCCATAGAAGTGTGCTTGCAATTTATCCCTATCATAAAAAATTAAAAATAGGGAAAGCCAAGGTGAATAGTTAGTTTATACTTAAGAACTGTGTAGACTTATCAATGAGTTATCAATAAAAATGATGGGTGTTCATAAAACAGGATCTTTTTATTAAATTACTTATTTTCTTTCTAAAGAAAGAACAATTGCCAAACTGAGTTTTAATTAAGACTGTACACTGGCATCACTTTCCTTCTCAATAAAAATCTACTCTACCAAGTAGGGATTTACTGACTAGACTCTTGAATTCTACTTTTCAAACAACATATGTAAATCCTTCCTCAGTCCTTCTGTATATCTCTATATTGACAGTCTGACATATCTAATATTTAACCTTAATTCAAAAGGACTTGAGTGGGTGCCTATGTTTCAGAGTTTGAGGAAGTGAAGATGTATAGGAAAGGTAGAAGTAAATTTGTGACACCATCTAGCCTATTTTTCTCTGATGTTATAATGCTTCTCAGTAATTCCCCAAGCTGAACCAAGCACATTTCTGAAAGATCACGACAATTATTTTTCTTTTTTTTTTGCTTTATTTATTTTTTTATTCTTTGCCCCAGGGGTACAGGTCTGTGAATCATCAGGCTTACATCTTTCACAGCATTCACCAAAGCACAAACCCTCCCCAGTGTCCATAACCCACCCACCCCATCCCTATCCTCCCACCCCCCAGTAACCCTCAGTTTGTTTTGTGAGATTAGGAGTCTCTTATGGTTTGTCTCCTTCCCCATCCCATCTTGTTTCATTATTTTTCCCTCCCTACCCCCCACGACCCCCCACCCTGACTCTCAAGTTNTCACCAAAGCACAAACCCTCCCCAATGTCCATAACCCATCCACCCTATCCCTACCCTCCCACCCCCCAGTAACCCTCAGTTTGTTTTATGAGATTAGAAGTCTCTTATGGTTTGTCTCCTTCCCCATCCCATCTTGTTTCATTATTTTTCCCTCCCTACCCCCCACAACCCCCCACCCTGCCCCTCAAGTTCCTCATATCAGAGAGATCATATGATAATTGTCTTTCTCTGATTGACTTATTTCGCTCAGCATAATACCCTCCAGTTCCATCCACATCGTTGCAAATGGCAAGATTTCGTTTCCTTTGATAGCTGCATAGTATTCCATTGTATACATATACCACATCTTCTTTATCCATTCATCTGTTGATGGACATCTAGGTTCTTTCCATAGTTTGGCTATTGTGGACATTGCTGCTATAAACATTCGGGTGCACGTGCCCCTGAGGATCACTACCTTTGTGTCTTTAGGATAAATACCCAGTAGTGCGATTGCTGGGTCGTAGGGTAGCTCCATTTTCAACTTTTTGAGGAATCTCCATACTGTTTTCCAGAGTGGCTGCACCAGTTTGCATTCCCACCAACAGTGTAGGAGGGTTCCCCTTTCTCCGCAACCTCGCCAACATCTGTCATTTCCTGACTTGTTGATTTTAGCCATTCTGACTGGTGTAAGGTGGTATCTCGCTGTGGTTTTGATTTGTATTTCTCTGATGCCGAGTGATGTTGAGCACTTTCTCATGTGTCTGTTGGCCATTTGGATGTCTTCTTTGGAGAAATGTCTGTTCATGTCTTCTGCCCATTTCTTGACTGGGTTATTTGTTTTATGGGTGTTGAGTTTGAGAAGCTCTTTATAGATTTTGGATACTAGCCCTTTATCTGATATGTCATTTGCAAATATCTTCTCCCATTCTGTCAGTTGTCTTTTGGTTTTGTTGACTGTTTCCTTTGCTGTGCAAAAGCTTTTAATCTTGATGAAGTCCCAATAGTTCATTTTTGCCCTTGCTTCCCTTGCCTTTGGTGAGGTTCCTAGGAAGAAGTTGCTGCGGTTGAGGTCGAAGAGGTTGCTGCCTGTGTTCTCCTCGAGGATTTTGATGGATTCCTTTCTCACATTGAGGTCTTTTATCCATTTTGAGTCTATTTTTGTGTGTGGTGTCAGGAAATGATCCAGTTTCATTTTTCTGCATGTGGCTGACCAGTTTTCCCAACACCATTTGTTGAAGAGACTGTCTTTTTCCCACTGGACATTCTTTCCTGCTTTGTCGAAGATTAGTTGACCATAGAGTTGAGGGTCCATTTTTGGGTTCTCTATTCTGTTCCACTGGTCTATGTGTCTGTTTTTGTGCCAGTACCATACTGTCTTGATGATGACAGCTTTGTAATAGAGCTTGAAATCTGGAATTGTGATGCCGCCAACTTTGCTTTTTTTTTTCAACATTCCTTTGGCTATTCGGGGTCTTTTCTGGTTCCATATAAATTTTAGGATTATTTGTTCCATTTCTTTGAAATAAATTGCTGGTATTTTGATGGGGATTGCATTAAATGTGTAGATTGCTCTAGGTAGCATAGACATTTTCACAATATTTATTCTACCCATCCATGAGCATGGAATGTTTTTCCACTTCTCTGTGTCTTCCTCAATTTCTTCCATGAATACTTTATAATTATCTGAATACAGATTCTTTGCCTCTTTGGTTAGGTTTATTCCTAGGTATCTTATGGTTTTGGGTGCAATTGTAAATGGGATTGACTCTTTAATTTCTCTTTCTTCTGTTTTGTTGTTGGTATATAGAAATGCAACTGATTTCTGTGCATTGATTTTATATCCTGACACTTGACTGAATTCCTGTATGAGTGCTAGCAGTTTTGGAGTGGAGTCCTTTGGGTTTTCCACATAAAGTATCATATCATCTGCAAAGAGTGAGAGTTTGACCTCTTCCTTGCCGATTTGGATGCCTTTTATTTCTTTTTGTTGTCTGATTGCTGAGGCTAGGACTTCTAGTACTATGTTGAATAGCAGTGGTGATAGTGGACAGCCTTGCCGTGTTCCTGACTTTAGGGGAAAAGCTCTCAGTTTTTCTCCATTGAGAATGATATTCGCTGTGGGTTTTTCGTAGATGGCTTTGATGATATTGAGGTATGTACCCTCTATGCCTACACTATGAAGAGTTTTGATTAAGAAAGGGTGCTGTACTTTGTCAAATGCTTTTTCAGCATCTATTGAGAGGATCATATGGTTCTTGTTCTTTCTTTTATTAATGTCTTGTATCACATTGATTGATTTGCGAATGTTAAACCAACCTTGCATCCCAGGAATAAATCCCACTTGGTCGTGGTGAATAATCCTTTTTATGTGCTGCTGGATCCTATTGGCTAGTATTTTGTTGAGGATTTTTGCATCCGTATTCATCAAAGATATTGGTCTGTAATTCTCCTTCTTGATGGGGTCTTTGCCTGGTTTGGGGATCAAGGTAATGCTGGCCTCATAAAAGGAGTTTGGAAGTTTTCCTTCCA